>OW679195.1:121302576-121637297 GCA_940337035.1 Agriotes lineatus | reverse complement strand
GTATCAAGCCTTATTCCACGATTCGAAAAACTGTGCAGTGAGCAGCAGGCTCACCCGTCGCACTAAACACACACCTCAAGAGTATGTGGAAGATTTTTGTAATTATATTTGCATTTTCTTTGTATTTTCACCTATGTTTTCTTACTAATAAATGTACTTGTTTATTTTAAATACGAGTTGTATTAGTTTCTTACCTGGTTTCTTCTTCATAGTCGTACAAATATGAAATATAACTACCACAAATATATATTATATGACTAGGGTGCCGTGAGAAATTTCAAATTTTCTAAGTGTGCCACGACTTGGAAAAGTTTGGGAACCCCTGGCCTACAATGATAAAAGTTATTAGCAAACGGTCGAAATGTGCCCAAGAATATGACTGGGGTAAGCGGAACCTAGACAGGGTTACACTTGCCCCAACGAGATATTTTCTGGGGCAAGTGTAACCCACGCAGGTTTCAATAAAACTGATAAAAATATCACTTCTGTACTGCAGTCATATCTTAAACAACGCATTGGTAAGTACTTACTGTGTATAATATGAAACTGGCTTCCAAACACTCGAAATTATTAATAATAGTTCACGTGTTGCACGAGGTCACTATGCTACCAAAAACTGCACACATCCGAACAATTGCGTCTCCTCGAGTAAACTGGCGATGTAGCGTTACAATCGCACTCTGCGCTTGTAGTTGATGGTAGTAACATTAAAATCCACTAGATGGAGCAACTTTAAAATTCGTATTTACAAAAATAGCGGGAATGGGTTCCACTTACCCCGAAAGTACACTTACCCCGGTGTACCTTATCTTCAATATATAAAATTGTTGCCATATTAACTTCAAATCGTTATTTTTTAATGTAGAATAAAGGTAGGTTGCGAATCGGAATTCATTTTAATTGTAATGTTTTAGCAGATAAATAAGGAACACATTTAAAACCTAAAAATATAAATTATTTAGCACAGAATTTTAAAAGTCTACAACACACAGGTTTAATTCTAACCTACCGAAAACAGTACCTCTCCTGCCTACGCAAAACGCAAATAATGCAGAATGTGCAGAGGAATAAGTAATACGCCGGACGCCGGTGAATACCCGTCCTAATTCTCTGACATCGAGTATACGCACGCATGTTGATATGGTCCCGGGACTTCGCCTGGGCTGGCTGTGGTCCCGGGACACGGTTTTTGTGGTAGAATCCCGGGACTGTCCCGGGACCGGATCCCGGGACTGGAAACCCTAGTTGTGTGCGTGTATCACACCAGATTTTTAAAAATAAATATAGCAAGAGGAAAAAATATTAAACATAGTGATTTTGTAAATGAATGGTTCTAGCTTAATTTTTGTACGTTAAAAGCGAGCATTCGTAACACAATGAGTTCACTTTATCAAAGTTCTAATGACAACCATCCATGAAATTTCAAATATGGAAATGCCAATTAGTTAAAATTTATATACCAATAACTCACACAATATGCTCCTGTGGCACTTCAATATTCAGCTCCGCCAATAAATCCACTCTGCCCTTAACGCTTCTTGCATCCATAATTGTTGGGGGAGCAATGCTTGCCCTATTCACGAGGACATCTACCAATTCTCTGCAACAAAAAAACAACATAAGGAAACAATATGTAACATCTTAATAATAATATTCGTATGGTCGTGGTATAAGCCTGGTGACAGTTTTCAGGTCGCGTTAACACCTCTGACTTGACCTAACGACTACCACGGCCAGTCGCTCCTGCTAGTAACATCTATTAATCAAAAAAGAGCATAACTTACCTCTCATATGGGCACGATTTTCTTCCACGTCCTGTCTTTTTTTTTATTCTCCATGCTGGTCTTAAATGCCCTTTCTAAACTCTTCCACTTGTTTTCGCACTGGGCTGCGCTAAAGTGGTACCCCTGTTCCCTCATTTTGTCCTCAATGAGCCTCCACATTGATTTTAGGCTCTTTGTTTTCCTGTGCTCTACGAGAGCTTTTTTGTCTTTGTAGAGACTAATTAAAAGTTTGGTAGTACTGTCGCACCATTCTGCAGGATTCTCTCTCCCTCTTTCAGGCTGTTCTTGGCTACCTCCTGCTTCCGACTGCGACTGCTGCTCCACTTCGGCCCTGAGCTGGTCTTCTTCATCCCTTACATCGGGCAGCACCAATCGCAAACATTTATTGGGTTCTACTTGGAGCAGCTGCCCATGTTTCACCGGTATTAATCCCGTAGGTAATTTATACTGTACGCCATCTGGTAACGTCAATACATTATAATTTAGTCTAGCAATTAAAATTTGGGTTGAAAACTTACCATCAGCATTTAATAGGTAGCATCCATTTACTACATCCGCCACCACAGCGTTAACAATAACTTCAACTGCGTTCCCGGCCATAGTTTGATTTATAAGAGGCTAAACAGTAATCACAACAACCAAACACAAGTTCCAACGCTAGGTTAGGAAATCAAATGGCATAACGGAAGACGCACAAAACAGCTGACTTTCACCTGTTTTACACGACTGCGCAAGTCTGCTACTTTTTACTCCTCCTAAAGACCAGGAGTAAGAAAAGCTGTTCCAAGCAGTTCCGAGCAACTTGCACCTTATCTAACGAACGCAGTTCAAGCAGTTCGGAGCAGCTGCTCAATCTCAAACGAACGCCGTTTTCCTGCTCTAAGCTGTTCGGAACAGTTTAGAGCAGTCAAACGAACAGACCTATAGTTGACCACATGTGAAGGTGGAATGTCTTTTAAAGATATTTCTAGATTATTAAAATATTCATTTATTGTAGCATGGGAAACTCCCGCTCTGGCTCGCTTAATATTCTGACAATACTGCTGTGAAATTTTTGACTTGTGTCGTTTTAAAATCCTTCTACAAAGTCGTTTCCAGGCATGTTATCTTTAAATTTTTTTACATTCCTACCTATTTTGTCCAAGTAACTCTTTGTTAACAATCTTAAATCATACTTATCCAATGGATAACCCCATTCTGCACATGTATTTGTTTTATTAACAAATAGTTGTTCTACCTCTTCCGACAAAACTGTTTGTCCACCTTGCCTTTTCATTTTTCTCTTCGAATGCCGAAATAAAACTGAATAATTAATTTTGTAAGTTTCCTCAGCAATCCGATAACTCATTCCATCTTTTATGGCCTGGATAGCTTTATTAAGAGTATCAGGATCATACTTCAGGTATCTTTTACTCTTATGTTCTGGTTTATAACTCTTGGCATAATTACGTTTTTTCTTCACTTAGTTCCTAATATCTCCTTATCTCGTTTCTATTCACCTCTTCTCTCGTTTCCATTCACCCCAAATAAACTAAAAATGTGCCTGCTATTATTTACTATAGAATTGTTTAAACAAATTGCTTTAAAACAGTATGAATTTTTGGCAGCAGATGTAAAATACATAATATCGGCCTATTATAGTTTTAATTTAAAATTCAACTTAAATATTTTTCTATAAAGAAAGTTTTACGACTTACCTTAAGCGTCAAAATATTGTTTCTCACTGTAAAGGTAGCTACAATCGGATGTGGCTACTAACCCGGCAGTTTTTATTACCAAAGTAACAAAAACACATGCCCCTATCTAAGAATATACAGTTGCCTGCATTTATTCCACCCAGACAAATTTAATGGAATTTTAGTTATTTTCCCGAGTTTCGTCACTATTCGCCCCTCGATTTCTATTCACCCCATATTACGGTAGGCCCTTATGTTTTGAAAAGTGAGTTCTTTCATTAGTGACAATCATGTAAAGAAATTGTCAAAGAAGATGTGAAACTTGCTAAATCCTATCGATTGTAAGATGTCTGTATACTGTAAAACTACAGATGCACCGAGACCCAAATCTGTGTATTTTTCAGCTAAAATGCCAGTACATTTTCTTTCTAGATACACTGCAAGTAGCCACTCAAAAGTAGGACTCCAATAAACAATA
Organism: Agriotes lineatus; assembly: GCA_940337035.1. Classification (NCBI taxonomy): domain Eukaryota; kingdom Metazoa; phylum Arthropoda; class Insecta; order Coleoptera; family Elateridae; genus Agriotes; species Agriotes lineatus. Next base: position 121,633,359 of record OW679195.1, on the reverse strand, counting down.
TTATCATCTGTTACATCAGTTGGTCGATTTTTTTGAGAAGCATATAGATTAGTACACTGAACAATTTCGTCGATATGATTTTTATAAAAAAAAAATTTTAAAAGGCTCGCAGGGGAGCAATTGTTTTTTGTGTGGGAAACAGAATTCTAAATAGGAAAATTTTCTTCAAAGTCTTTTCCAAGCAAATAGTGAAACTTAAGTTTTTAAAATTTTTCCTTGAACAAACGTAGATAATGGCAAGTCATCTTTGCTATCTGAATCATCTAACCGTCACATGTTCTGAATTTTTCCTCTTATCTTCTTGATTTCTACCCATAGAAACTTCTACATTTCCCCGCAACTGAGATCCTGGTAGGTTATTTATGACGACGTCATTTTCGGCTCCGGAATCTTCATCCGTGTTATACTTGTTGGCATTATCTGGAGGAAAGAAGATAATTTCATTGGAAGTATCGGCAACATTATCAATGTCTTCAATTTCTTCTAGGAGTTTGTTTAACGAGAGCTGGCAGTAAAAACAACTACCTCATAAGTTATCAAAGGTTTGAACTGACATGTCGGTACTACTTCACGTGGTAATTTTAAAACCGTCTGTCTGCCGGGCATAAGCCGTCGCTTTATTAGATTAATTTTACTTCCCTTTACAATAAAGGAAGTATTGGATTCATCCCAAAAATTTGAAATTGTGTTTTCAACAGATCTTCACGTTTTAGAGTTCGCTGAACCCAAAAAACTTTTTTTTTCATTGGTCTGTCTGTCTGTCTGTAAACAGAATATCTCAAAAACGAAAAGAGGTATGGCGTTGTAACTTCATACATAAGTTTTGTATAGGGGAGCTTGCCCAACAGTGAGACGCTTGTAGCTATGTGTCACTACCTTTATTTTAATATTGTTCAGCAATTGCTTGATATATTCTTTTATGTTCATATTTTTTTTGTAATAATTTTAAATGGTTACAACTGTCTCACTGTTGGTCACTAGTGGACATCTATGTGATTGTGTAAAAAGCAAATCCTTTCATGTTTTAATGTTAACAATGTTTATTTAAAGTAAAAATACAATCCCTTAGTCATAATTTATAGCAGATACAAAAGTAAATCAAATAAAGTTTAACGGATATTTATTAAACTAAAGTCTATTTCAAACGTAAACGTAGCCTTTTGGCGGCTGGTGTGTCCACATAAAAGTGGAGGTGAAATGATAAACTTAACACGTTAATCGCCACATGAAGCTAACGTGCATTTCAATCTTTTTATTTACAGCGGCGTGTGATGCTAACTTGCATCTCACGTTGAAAAGTTTTCGTGGCCGTGTGATTCACGGTAGCTTCTCATTGTGCGTAACTTTACATGCTTTGTCTAATGCACGTGGCCTCCTATACCCAACAACACATTTACCCCTTGGATAGCGTATTTGGCTGCCTATTTATAGGCGTTTCAATATTAGATATGTTTTATTGTTTCTTCTACGTAGTTGGCCCTTGAGACCCATTTCTGAATTTGTATTGCGGCGATTAACGTGTTAATGTCATTAGCAAGTACTACATGTACATCAGCAACATCTGGATAGACAAATTTATTCGATTCTCTTTTCTGATTTCGTAAAAAAGTAATTTCATAATCATCACTCTCATCGTGTCTTTTAAGCACTTTACCGACAAAATAAACTATGCTTTTATTCACTTTAAACTGTACAAGTACAAAATCGTTCTCTACTGGTGGCTTGTGTACTCAAATCCATCTGGGTCAATTTGTACAAAGCATTCATCTCGTGATGACGAATTTAAGTCTAGTTCTTCTTCACACGAGCTATAAATATTTTCAAACAACTTGCTTTTCTTGACTTTCTGAATTTTTTCCTTTTGTATTTTGGTAGCTTTTGTTTTTTTTTGCCTTGCTTCTTTCTTCTATAGTGGTCTTTTCAGGGGTGTCTGTTGCTATAATACTTTTTCCTTTTCTTCGCTTATTAATTCGAGCTTCTGCTTTAGGATAGCCCTTAAATACTTCTGGGCTTTGAAAAACATGTTCTTTAATTGTAGGGGATGTGTTCGGCAATTCACCATTTGTGTCTGGTTCTTGATTAATTTCTTCCAAGCTCGAAATTTCTGGTTCAACAATATTCCCTGAAGGACTGGCAGAAACCGTAGAATCGAGGACCATGTTTTCTTTCATATTTTTTTCAGGAAGTGCACGATTGGTAACGGAACTTGCGAGAAAATCGATGTCACTGAAGATGTCTGCATCGAATGGATATATTCCGCATTTTTTAAATGCAGATATAATGTTGCTCGGCGTTATTGCTTTTTCATGACAAAACCAACGCACGCAGCAACATCATATATGGTTAATGGTTTACCTGGATGCTGCATCTTCCATGTATCTACAGCAGCATTGTATGCAACAGAAAATGGCTTGTAGACTCCTACGTCCAAAGGTTGTAACTTATTTGTTGAATGTGGCGGTACAGTAAGAACTGTCACCCCACTTTCTTTTGCCAAGTTTAAAACGGTAATACTTAGGTGGCTTTCGTGATTATCATAAATAAGAAGTGTTGGTCTGTCTTTGGAACTGTGTGAAAATTTAATAAAATGCTTCATTACATCCATAAATAATTCCGCTAGGTGCAGCTAGGCCTAATGTACCCGCAGAAGCGCCCCGAATCATGTGCTCTTTATAATGCGTTCGTGGGAAAATCATCGCAGGAGGTAAATATTGTCCCGTCGCATTAATAATACAGCAAGTGGTAACGAGCGTACCTCTCTCACCACTTGTGACTTTATTTACTTGCTTAATTCCTTTTGTTGCAAGAACTTTTTGGGGTTTTTGGACTGTCATGGTACTGGTTTCATCCAAGTTGAAAATGTGACTTCCATCAGCGATATGATCACATCTTGTATAGATGCTTTTTAAGTTTTCATAGAATACTGAAACGTTATGTCTATCAAAAGATGTTGCCCTAGATAAGCTGCAACCTTCAGGAGTTCTTAAAGACAGACGAGAATGCCGCTTGCGGAAACCTCTTTATCTATTTTAAACCTGCCATTTTTTCTCTGTGCCACTTCTCTGGTATATTTTTGTTGTTTTGCACTGCCATTTCATAAGCAAGTATTCTACAATCAATTATAGGTAGCCCATAAAACATCTTGGGGCAGTTGATAATATGTGTCTCGAGTGATTCCTCTTTTTCTTCAGTAAAAATTTTATTTACTGAATAGTTTGGACACATCCGCACATCTTCAATGTTGTCGGTCTCTTTAGCTTTTTTTACATACCTAGCAAGGGTCTGAAAAGATGCCTGCTTTAAAGCAGCTACCTTACGCAGGCTTCCGCCTTGCATGACAAGCTCCACAGCTTCTCGCATTACTGTGTCGTGAAGTTTCCAATTTTTCTTTTCTTAGTGGCGCTCATTGGGATGCCTGTAAATAAATAAATTGCCTTTAAATAGCATCAACGATCATAAACCCAACACTGGAACACGTACGCCCAACAGTGAGACAGTGTCTTACTGTTGGGCAGAAATAAATGTCTCACTGTTGGACACCTTGTAGAACGTGTTATTTTTATTTATAACTTTTAAAAAACAGAAGTTTAATAAATAATAATTATACAGTATGGCTATTAATTTACAGTACTGAAACGGTAGGCTTACTTTTGCTTAAACCTCTACCAATTGACACTGTTATTTGACATAAACATTGACGTTTGGTTTTAGTTAGATGTACTAATATGTTTGCAAGTTCGTAAATAATGTTATCTACTGAAGAAAACGTCTTTTTAGTTGAACACTATTTTCGCCCATACGGTTTAGGTAGACAAAATGGTCCAAGCATTAAATTCGTCCGCGAACAATTTTCTGAGCATTTCAATAAACAGGCACCAAGTAATTATATTGTACTGGACATTATAACCAAATTTAAAAGAACTGGAAGTGTGCTACAACAAGGAGAAGGTAAAGCTGGACGACAATACAACAGTTAAAAGAGAAAATTACAGAAGCGATACGACAGATGCAATAAACTCTATTTTCAAATATGGCCACAAATATGTAAAAACGATATACGAACTGTGCGTCCAACGTAATGGAGGGCACTTAGAACATTATTCGTAAATCTAATACTTAAGTGTTAATTTATTTATCATATTATTTTAAGTGGAAAAAGTTTTAAATTTTCAGTACTATAAATTAATAGCCATACTGTATATACAGAAACTACATAATTTAAACATACCTGAATGTAAAACATATTTCACAAAACCTCTTTTAATTTTAGTACAAAGACAAAATAACGCAGGTGATAAAATTTACTTTTTTCTATAGCACATGTTAAAAGTGTGCTTTTATCAACTCAAAACAAAAGGTCAAGTTTAACTTTAACAGCAAGGGTAGATAAAGTGGCACTTTAACATCAAGGATAGATAAAGTAATTTAATTTTCTAACTTTTGTTTAAATTAAATATGACAGCTGCGCATTATCGTAGCAACCCAATCTAGCTATTGATATTTTGAAATGTCATGGACTGTCACTATTTTCTTTTGAAATTGTTAAAGTTCTTGCTATAGAAAAAAATATTGTATTATACACGACGATAAAGTTATTTCTATCCACTCTTGAATCATTAACGTCTCGACTTCGTCTCGACGTTAAACGATTCACTCGTGGATAAAATTTAACTTTATCGTTTTGTATAATAAATTACTATTAACTTGTCAAAAACACACTGCTACCAACTTATGAACTGTATGCAGTGAACTCTATAAATACCTGGAAAGGACACTCAGGGCCGGTTGCAGAAAGCAATGTTAAGTCTGGTGTTAGCTAACGTCGCGTCAAAGTGAACAAAATCGCATCAAATTTTGTTTACTAATGTATTAGTTACCATAAGCATTTGAGATTTGATTCGTTTTTGTTCACTTTGACGTCGCGTTAGCTAACATCAGACTTAACATTGCTTTCTGCAACCGGCCCTCAATGTTAGCAGCTGAGGCAAAAACATAAGTTATGCATTTCGCGCTACTGTACGACCTCCATCCTTGTCTATCACATACATAGGAGGGTATATTTGAGAATCTAATTACATAAATAAAGATTAAAATGATATTTATTGTATTTTATATTGAAATACAAAACAAATTAATAAACAGCTGCTTAAAATTGAAACCTAATTCTAACTTAACACAATAATCTGGAAGTAATAATGAGTTTAAAGAAAAAATATTATATTAAGTAAATAAAACTAGGTAGGTACTAAATAAAGCAAATGGCACCTTACCTAATTTAAATATGTAGTACCTATATTAAAATTATTTATAGTTATTTATTATAGTATAATAAAGTAAATTAAATTTAAATATATAAATAAAAAAATAAAGCTGGAGATTATCGATTATGAAATAATATTAAATGAGATAATTTCTGCCTCATACTAGCAGACTTTCCATGTATGGCTAGATCTAAATGGCGTGCATGATGAGGAATTCTGCATTTTAAATATAAACGTACTGTTTTTCTTATAAGTTGCAATTCATGCAGTTCTTCGAAAACATATTCTTCGCATGGGAGATGGGCAGGTTGAAATAATTCTAAATTCGTAGAGAAGTTGTGAATAGCTGCATTTTGTAACACACGTACAAATATTACATCTCTTATACTTTTTTGGCCAATTAAGAGCTGAAAATATCTTTCAGTAAAATGCACAATTTTATATACAATTTCGGGAGCACACACAAGACCACGATTAATAAAATTTGTGAACTGTTTGAATGAGTCACTAGCAGCATTGTAGGAATGTTGTAAGTGTGCAGTATTTTTATGTAATAAAATTTTTACGCAATCACCACATGATGTGTCTTTAACTAGCTTCCTGGTTATATAGCCAGATATGTAATAATAGCTATTTAAGTAACAAGGAATGTAAGGACCTATTAACATTTGAGGTAGGCAAGTACAAGCCAAGACGAAGTCGCGGCTTGTTGCCTGCCAAAAATGTTAATAGGCAATACATTCCGAGTTATCTTATTATATTTTTCCCGCTGCTATCGAAATTTTCCTAGATTTTTGAAAAAATCGTTTGGTTTGTCACCTGTCACCAGGATTAGTTTTCGTGAGTCGTGTTGCTGGTGAGTGTCACATGTCACATAAACACTTGCAATTTATAACCAAAACGTCTAAATCTGCATCTTGCTTTGCTAATTTTATTATCCTAGGAACTTAATAATAATATTAAGTTCTGTTGTCAAGAAAAAGCAGCAAACAAATATAATCACCGACTTACACGTTTTGTTACTAAGGCTGTATCACTGACTTTACATGATCAGCAGCGGGAAAAGTATGTTTTCTTGATAATCTGATAATTTCGATACACGCAAAACCTCAAACATATAATCTGAATTTTCATCCTTGTCATCAATTTCAGTTATAGATCTGCGAACTGATCGAAATTCAAATGAAGGAGTACAATAACTGCCAAAGTCACTACAATTTGCACTAACACTAGTATTGACAGAATTTCTAAATAAAAGCTGTCTTAATGACCACTTTAACTGTAAACAATTTGGATTATTATTCCATCCACCACGACCCCTAATGCAAGAAAAATATAATTCCAAATGGTCTTGTGAGCATTTGTATGTTAAAAAGTAGGTAAGGGGTTTTTGTGTGCCTGTCAATTCAAACCAATCTTTTGCAAGACTTATAATATACTCGACATATCAAGGATTAATCCTTGTACAAATGTCCTTCTAGGATGACACAATATAGGTAACCCTTCAACATTTAATGATTTTAAATAGATGGTCATTTCATCAAAAACATCTTTAAAATACTGCAATGTTGAAGGACGAATGGGGCTCTTAAATCCCTTACCATACGGTTTTCTCGAATTTAAAATGTCAAACGCGCGGTCGAACATACGTAGGAATTCAATAGTTGCACCACACTCTTCAAACACCTTCATTTCATAAGACTGCAAATATTCCAATGCATCTGCCACGCCACTACTAAGGGCCTGTACAGCTAAACGTACATTCATGATTTTATTTTTATAATATATATGCCTAGATGTTAAAGAATTGGCCAACCGCAATTGTTGTTGTATTTGAATTTCATCGAGTTTTTGTAAATGCTGTCAGTTTATCAAACCTCTCTGTGACACAACCGATTTTTCAGCGATTGTATTTCTTGCTAATTTTATCATATGACATGCATCTAAAATAAAATATATTCTAATGTCAGATGCACACGGATGATAAAAAAAGGGAATCATTGGATCACTATGAGTGTCACATCCTAAAATATTCAATGCACTTTTATTCGATGCTGTTCCATCGCAATTAACTGAACGAATGGTAATTCCCACTTCAAATAAATTTCTTGCAGCGCACTGCACTGTATGAGTTGAGCTAAAATGTTTGACTCTTCTTTTTTTCCTATTAGAAAATATGCAATTGGACATTTAAAATTTCTTTTATAGTTAACAATTTGGAAAAACAGAGCCTCCGATGCAGGATCATCAAAATTGACATCAATAGTGCCACCAAAATCAACGTAACCTACATATTTTCCTAGTTTATTGTCAAATATTATTTGTTTCCGTATGGATATAGCATCAAAAATTAATCCACAATTTTGTAAATCTGGTTGCTTTTTAACCTCTTGTTAAAAACTGAAACACTTCAAACAAAAATCCTGGTTGGCAATTCAGTTTAGATAGCCATTTCCAAATCGTACGCCCATTTGGCAATACGAAATATTTTTTTACAAAATTATATGCAGCTGGAGAATAGAAATATAATGTATGGGCAAATTCCTTCATTTCTGTGCTGTATCTTCTTCTACGGCATGAATCCACATTCTGATTTGTGTGTTGATGGACCAAAAATTCTAATGGGAAGCCTACAAAATATATGTAATATAGTATTTGTAGCAGTTAAATTAATAGGTACTTACACTTACACCTTTAAAATATTTTTCCATAACATTTGTTAAGTTATCTGAGCTGCAACCATTCTTTTTCATTTCTTGTATTAGCTCATTCAACGTACTAATTTTTACATCTCTGCGATGCACTTTCTGCTTCCCTGTTTTAATTTTTCTACGCAGAAGAGCACTTTCCAGGAACGTGTGCTTTGTTTGCATTTGCACATTTACATACTTTCTCGTTTCTATTACATTTTGCCCAAATTCTCTTGTCTCCTGCAATTATTAAGGAAATCAATAAAACAAAAAAAATAGAAACTTATAGCCACTTACATTATGGGTTGCTACAGAATTCTCTTGTTTGAATAGGTAGTTTTTACGAACCAACGGTCTTCGAGTGTTACGTTGCTTTTGCAAATGTTTAGGAAAAGTAAATACGGTAGGCACTGCATCGGATTTTAATAATTTTATTGAGCAGCCTGGTTTATTTTGATAATCACTATCAACAAAATGATTGCTGCACAGTCTGCTAGTTTTAGCTGGGAGCCAACCTTCTCTGTGTACAGCTTGTATCCATAATTTTAACATTTCTGGACGCTTATGCGGGAACCTACAAAAGTTGTAAGTAATAGTTGTAAGCAAGAACAATTAATTCTAAGGTGTCTACATAATATCATTAAGTGCTATACTTACATATGAAAGTGAACCTTATGTCTTTTGTCATGTAAACTTTTGCAGCCATAAGCAACACAATAAACAACCATTACTAACTTCGTTCTTTTTCAAATACCTGATGTGGCATTTGCATTAAAATATATAAAAAACAATTCTGAATAAATTTAAATTGTATAACACACACAACACATGGAATGTAAGAGGAACGTACGATGAAGGGGCTTTGAAAATTTTAATACAAGAAATGGAGAAGTATAAAATTGACGTTATTGCATTGCAGGAAACAAAGCAAAAAGGAAATACGATTACAGAAATTGGAAATTATGTATTTTTCAATAGCGGTGGAGATGATAGAAAGTTGGGAACAGGTTTTGTGGTGGGGGAAAGGTTAAAAAGTTTAGTTATTAGTTTTGCACCGGTGTCGGAAAGATTATGTAGGATTAGAATAAGAGGTAATAATAGAAATATAAGCTTAATAAACATACACGCACCCACAGAGGAGAAGGAGGAAGATGAAAAAGAAGAGTATTACGAGTTAGTGGACAGAGAGTTTCAAAAAATACCAAGGTACGACGTCAAAATGATCTTGGGGGATTGCAATGCAAAAATCGGACAAGAAATTATATATGCACCAACTATAGGAAAATATAGTAAACATAAAGAAAGCAATGACAATGGGAAACGATTAATAGAATTTGCAATACAAAAAGAGTTAGTAATAAGAAGTACACAATTTGAACATAAAGATATTCATAAAGGGACGTGGACAACGCCAGATGGTAGGATAACAAATCAGATCGATCATATACTGATAGAAGAAGAAGACGCAAAAATCATTACAAATATTCGAACTTACAGGGGAGCAGACATGGACAGTGACCATTATCTAGTTGTGGCAGGTATGATGGGCAACATACCACATAAAAAGAATAGGATAAAATTCAAAGTAAAAATATATGAATATGAAAAACTACAAGAAGAAGGAACACAAAATAGTTATATGGATAACGTAGCAAGAGAGTTGAGCATGAGAGAACAAACAAAACAAGTTAGTAAAGAATGGACGCAAATACAACTAGCACTCATGAAAGCAAGGGAAGAATCAGTTCAAGAAAGAAAAATAAGCAAAAGTAAAGAATGGTACGATATGGAATGTAAGCAGGCAATAGAAAAAAGAGGAAAGGCAAGAGAAGAAATGATAAAAAATAATTCAGAAGTAAACAGGGAGAAATACAAGCTACAGAGGAATGAAGCAAAAGCCACGTGCAGAAGGAAGAAAAGAGCGTATTACGAAAATAAAATAAAGAACGTAGAAGAAAAATTTAAGAAAAAAGAAATAAGGAATTTTTACCAAGAAGTCAGGAAAGCAAAGAAAGGTTTTCAGAATAGACAAAGTTATTATAAGGATAAAGAAGGTAATTTAATAGGAGAGGAAACAAAAATAATAGAAAGATGGAAAGAATTTTTCGAAGACCTTCTAAATAAAAATACAGAGGAAATAGAACAAACAGAAGAACTAAGACACGCGGAGCACGATGAAGAAGTGCAACCACCAACGGAAACTGAAGTCAAAGCAATAATTAAAAATCTTAAAAACTACAAAAGCGCAGGAGAAAACAGCATAGTGGCAGAATTAATTAAATATGGAGGAAACGAACTGCTAAGAAGAATATACGAACTAATAATGGAAATATGGAACAAGGAAGAAATGCCAGAAGAATGGGCAAAAGCCATTATAATACCATTATATAAAAAAGGTGACAAAACAATATGTAGTAATTATCGAGGCATCGCATTATTAGATACGGTTTATAAAATACTAGCCCATTGTATAAGAAATAAACTGAAACCATATACAGAAAGAGTACTTGGTGAGTACCAATGTGGTTTCAGAACTGGCAGGTCAGTGGCAGACCAAATCTTTACCTTAAAGCAGATTCAGACCAACTGCTATGAACATCAAGTGGTGTTGTACACTATGTTCATTGACTTCAAACAGGCGTACGATTCAATAATCAGAAAAGAGCTATATAAAGCTATGGAAGAGTTAGGAATTCCAAATAAACTCGTAAGATTAACACGAATGACGATGGCTAAAACACAATGCAGAGTAAGAATTAATGGAGACCTATCAGAAGATTTTAAAATAGAAAATGGGTTGAGACAAGGTGATCCGCTTTCAACAACTCTTTTTAATCTAGCATTGGAGAAAGTAGTAAGAGAGAGTGGATTAAACAGGCAAGGGACAATATACAGTAATACACACCAAATCTTGGCCTATGCAGATGATTTAACGATAATTGCTAAAACCGAAAAACACCTTAAGAAATTAGTAAAAGACTTAGGAGATGCAGCGAAAACAAAGGGCTTAATAATAAACGAACAAAAATCAAAGTTTATGATTATGGGAAGTACAGGAACTGATGAAGAGATAAAGGATCTTAGAATAAGAATGCAGAATAGAAGGGAATTTCTGTTTGAACAAGTAGTTGGCTTTACATATTTAGGAGTATTGATAACAAAAGATAACAGCAACAGTAAGGAGATACAAGCCAGACTTACAAAAGGAAACAAAGCAATTGGAGTAGCGAATACTTTGTTAAATTCCAAGTACCTGACAAAAAACACGAAAAAACGAATATACAAGACAATGATTAGACCGACTGTGACATACGCAAGTGAAACATGGACTCTTAATAAAAGTGATCAACAGAAACTTGAGAGGTGGGAGAGAAAATTATTAAGAAAAATTTACGGTGGGAAAAAAGTTGGGGAAGTGTGGGTAAGAAGAACAAATGCCGAAATATACAGTCTATACAATGAAGCTAATTTAATAAAAACAGTGAAAGCGCAACAACTACGGTGGTTAGGTCATGTGGAACGGTTATCGGGTAATAGAATTACTAAATTTGTGTTGAGAGGTGGATTACTGGGTGTTAGACGAAGAGGAAGACCAAGGAAGAGATGGTTGGAAACAATAGAACAGGACATTAAAGTGTTAGGTATAAGAGAGTGGAGGACAGTTGCCAAGGACAGAACTAAGTGGAGAAAAACAATAAAACTAGCCCTAGGCCTTTAAGGCCTGTAGTGCTTATACATATATATAACAACACTTTACAACACACTTTTTACACGTATTATTGTACAAATGTGTATTAAATGCGACAACACAACTCAAATCACATGTGAACCTGTTCGTTAGACAGTGATGAGAATACTACACCAGCAGTCCATCTTTGTCTGCTGCGCCTGACTCATGGCGCGTCATATGCAACCACTGTCTGAGTCCTTTCTAGGTATTTATATAGAGTTCACTGACTGTATGACCAATAGTCAAGTGTTAGTTTAAACTAAACTAAAAAAATTATTTACTATATAAAAAAAATGTGTCCCTGGTATATAAAGGGACATTCGAAAAATCATAAAACCTTTTATTGTTTAACTGAAAAATATTTCTTAAAAACTAATAAGATATTTTGCAACGTAACAGATCATTGCACATTATATGTGAAGTCAAATTCAAATTTAAATTGTTTCACTGGTCTTTCTGTTCCTCCAACTATCGTATGCTCTGGAAGTTTACAAATAATGTCAGTCTCATTAATAACGTCTTCATCTTTAGTTTCCGGAAAAATAAATTTCAAATCTAAGGTCTTCCTCAAAAAGTTTATCGAGTATTTGTCAAATTCTATACTGTCAATTTGGCCTACATAAAGTTGATATTGAACTAAAATAAAGTCGGCTACTTTTAATTTGGTTTCTTCTCCTTCAGAATCTATAAGATCATCGAGTGAATCATCATCGACCGTTGCTTCCTACACATCACTTTCGCTTGATGATTCCGCTAGAACTCTTTTCTTTGCAATATGTGCCTTTTGCATACTCTGTCGCTTCGCCTTAACAGATTCTATCTTTACTTCCTCTTTTTTTCGTCTTTCTTTCATATTTGGTGTCTCAGTCAATATAGCAGATTGCTTCTTTGTTCTAATCTATTGTGATTTTACCCTGTTTTGAGCTTTTACGTGTGGTCGTACTTCTTATGGTGAAAACAATAGTTTTTTGGCTCTTCGGGCTTAGTTGATGTACTAGCTTGATTTGTTGGTTGAATTTGGGGGGGGGGGGAGTTTTTTCTCGTTCTTCAAAAATACTTACTTTGCACAAGTGCTGTTGTTCATTCTTGTCACTAGACTTAGAAGAACATACTTGTTCTTCATGATTCTTTGCACTTGGCCTGTCGGTCACGTATGAGCTCAAGAATTCGTCTTCAGAGAAAACATTAGAGTTGTAAGGTGATATCCCTGTTCTCCGGAATCCTTTTATTATGTTTGCAGGCACAAAAGCTTGAGGGAAAGCTTCCCCGGTCAACTCAGCAATGTTGTATATCCTAAGGGGTGTTCTTGGGTGATTCAGTAGCCAGTCATCCATTGCTCTGTTGTAGTGCGTTTTGAAAGGTCCAAAACAAGACACATCTAAAGGCTGCTGTGCGGAGGCAGAGTAAGAAGAAGAACTCCATTACATTTACAAAAATTCAAAACTTATATCGCAATGGCTCTCGTGATTGTCCAAAATTAATAGAATTTTATTGTCTACACTACACCTGGTAACACTCACTAAATGTTCTACGAATTTTAAGAAGTTTTCTGCAGTCATCCAGCCGCTCGAATGAGCAGTGCCTTTTGAGCCTGGTGGTGCACCGTTGTTCATGTGAGCTTTAAAGTTTTTTGGTGGAAAAACAAAAAATGGTGGAATGTATTGTCCGTTTGCACAAATAGCTACACACATAGTGACTAGGACACCCCTTTCAGAGCTAGTTACTTTTCCCACTTGCTTTTGTCCCACAGAAGCAATGATTTTTGGAGGCTTGTGCACTGTGGTGACAGCAGTTTCGTCGCAATTGTAGATTTGATTCATATTGAATTCGTGTTTGGACAGAACTTGTTGCAGGTTATCGAAAAATAATTTAATATTATGTTTATTAAAACTCGTGGCATGACTTAGGCTAGTTGCTTCAGGTGTGCGAAGAGTTAGTTGAGATTGCCTTTTACGAAATAGTCTAATCCACTCAATTCCTGCTCTTTTTTTTAATGTACCAACTCTGAGGCACAACTTTTTCATTAGCCACTGCAAATTTATAGACAAATTCGCATGCGCCTAACTGTTAAGCCATAGCACATGTTACATGCTTTTACAAGATATTCGGCCAGCATTTTCTCTTCGGCATCGTCAAATATTTGTCAAAACCATGCTTCCGATCAAAAGGAAAAGTGCTGACGATCTTCTTCATTATAATTTTTATACTTCGAAACCATTCTATGCAGAGCAGACTTGCTTATACCGTGCACTTCTGCAGCAGTGTGCAGCTTCATTTCTCCGGCTAGAACTCTTTCCACTACAATTTTCATATTGTCCTTATAACTTTCATGTGTCTTTTTACTGATTTCTATCTTCTTTTTCTCATCTTTTCTACTAATTTTCGACATGTATAATAATAAAAGCATTTTACCTATCAATATATCAGTATGGTATATAATGGGACAAATAAGTGGTATATACTGGGACTGTCCCAACCAAATACCTTCTATATCCTATACTGCTGATTCTCGTATTTTCCAGTAGAAAATAAGCAACCGCGATGAAGGGGGACAGAAATATATTTCTGTCCGTCTTTCTTATGTCACCGCTTATTATTGCGCACGCGCCTAGTAGCATCAGCCTCGGTAAAATAATTTCAGAAGGAGTCACAACACATGGGCGTGCTTGAAAAATTTTGTAAGAGAACTTAAAAATAATACATAATATGAATTATTTTTAATACTTCTTCAAAATAAAGTGTTATTTAAGTGCACACTATGGTTGTAACAAGAAAAAAGTAATTAAAATATTTGATATTCTCACATTTTCTATTAATATTAAACAACAAATAAGTTAGTTATTGGGAAGGTAGAGAATAAATTAATGAACAAGATAATTTTGAAGATATGAAAAATAATAATGTCTTTATGTAGCCACAGCTATTACATTAATACTAATAAGAGATCAATAAAAAAACCACTTAGGGTAGGCTGTGATATGTGTTATACGTTTGGCAGTACTGAATTGTATTGTCAGTTTATGTCAAATTCGAGATTTGCAGGTTAAGTTATACGTCAGTCTGTGTCAAACAACAAACAAAACCTAACCTACTAATCTCGAATTTGACATAGACTGCCAAACGTATAACACATCACAGCCTACCCTAATTGGTTTTTTATTGATCTCTTGTTATTATAACTAATATGACACAATTAGTTGTGTGTTTTATAAAATAAGAAATATGTAATAACAAATTTTCCAATTTTTGTGGGTATTGTATTTTATAATTCCCTTTACAAATACTTAGCTAGCACAGTTCCTAGTTTTTGTTTCTATAAAAATATACATGTGAATTGTGTTAAGACTTATAAATAGGAGAAAGAATTAATCAAATTGTGAGTCAATTTTTAAATCTTGTAAAATTAGATAAATATAGTTTAAGGAATGGGTAATTAAATCTGCTTGCACATTTGTATATTTATAAACAAAAATGGTTACAATATAAAAGATTTGTATTGATTGAAAGATATAACATTTACAAATCTTGAGGGCAAGCCTAGGTTTTCATTTGAAATATTTATTGGTTTTTAAATAAAATAAGGCGAGAATATTTATTGCGTATATAGTCATCTTTCTCCGAGACTAATGTTGTTTCATGGTGCATACAAACTTTAACAAAAGTAACAATTATAATTTTTAAAATTTGTACTTTATGATTGTCTAAAATATTTTGGGCTTTTATATGCTCCTCAAAATCTGCACACATAAATACATTAGGTGCACATTCGGCAAAAATCATTTGTTTAATTATATTACTTATATTACTAACTGTAAACAGTCTTTCTACATTTTGACATAAATACTTTCTGCTTTATTGCATATATATTTAACATCTTTGGATGGGTATAAGAATTTCCCACAATTTTTATAAAGTGGATTTAGTGGGGTTTGCCTCGAAACAAAAATTTAAAAAAAGGCATCAAAGAAAGAAACAAAAAACTTTTATTAAGAAAAGTAAACAAAGCAATCATGTAAATTAAAAACAAATAGGTACAATTATCATTAAACTATTAGGTCTGGAACATCTACCATTTCACACAGATCATTAATTTCCGGTTCATCTTCCTCATTATTTTGCTCAACTACATTATCTTCAAGGTACTGCTCTAAAACTTGTTTGTAATAATCCAATTTTGCTACATCTTTCCATTCCGTTCCATAATGTTTTGTTAGGAGCGATGCCACATCTTCAAGCTTTTTGATTTTTGGCGGTTTTCCGGTTTGTACTGGAAGTGGATTTAGTGCATTCAAACATTTTCCCCGTTTGCATACAGATTTATATGTCCCCAGGTCCGACTTGTAACTTTGTTCTCCTCTTATGCTTACAGTGTTACTCTTTCCTCGCTTCAAAATATACCTTTTGGACATATTAAATTTAAAATGCCAATTGCCTGGTGGTTTTAAAAATTCTTCAGTTGCAGATTTCCAGTCCATAACAGGCACAACTTTGCCTAGTTCAATTAGTTCCGTGTAGCTTAAATATCTCAAGGTATTCATTAGGTTCTACTATTTGCTCCTTTCTTCTTATCACTTTTTCAATTCGAGCGAATACTCGGTCTGGAGGAATATATGAATGGCCAACAACCGGAAAGACCAATTCCATTTCTTGAACTGACGAAGTACTTAACCATTTTAAGCACCTTGCTATCATTGTGGTACCGTAAAACGAGGTGAGTTTGACTAATTTTTAACATATAATTTAATACACTTCTTTTGTTATTAGATTTTGGTCGCTATTGGGCATGTACATATTTGACTGACCCTTAGAGCTATCCAACAGTGTATTTATTTTTTAATATCATGAGCAATAAACTGGAATTCTTTTTTTTTGTAGTGGGCCAATCTTACATATGATTCGAGGTGACTTTGGCTCAGCTCCGTTTTTGCCTTGTATTGCCATATAAGAAGAAGGTGCATCAAACTGATATTTATTTGGTGCAAGTTTAGACCACCAAAAAAAAAATTAAAATAAGTCAGAAAAGTTAGAAAATTGATTCAAAACGAACTATAAACGTAATTTACAGTTTCGGTAAGTATTTTACAATATGTGGAACTTCAAATACTAGTCCACTTGATGTCTTGATGTCTTTTGGTGTTGCTATTAGGTACATCCATAAGGTCCTCTAGCGGATAAAATAGTTTATCTGTCTTTTTTGGCCATTTCCATAGAAGGTTGGTAACTTTTTGCATTGCACTGACCTGGACTGTTTTATAATCCAGAATATTTTACAACTACTCCTGGGTAATAGTCATTTTCGTAGACTACAATCACGTAATCCATCCCCCTCATGTGCAATAACTTCTTCAAGGTCTGAAGTTTCAGAAGAAAACTCAAAATCGTCTGAAATACCAGCAGAATCGTCGGAAGTTTCATCAGAGGAAGTGATCATTCTTTTCTTTTCTTGTTGTTTTAACTTTTGTTGTTTCTTTTTCTTCTTTTTGTTTTCAGGTTTTCCATTTTCACCACTAGGGCCAGCTACAGCTAAATCATTAGCAGTGATACTTTTCCTGCCGGCACATTCAGTTTCTTCCTTCTTTGGGGCTTTTTTTCATCGTTTCCTGGACATCTAGTTTTTTGCAAAAACTCTAAAACGGTTTCGCCAACATGTGAGTTGTCTGGGTCATCAGCTCTAGGCAAGCGAGATAAAACTTCGGCGCGGTTTAGGGGATAAATACCAGCTTTTCTAAATCCGTTTTGCAAAATAGAAATGCCGTTCGTAGCCATAGCATCCACTAGCTGGCGTAAAAGGTTTGGAAATTCGGATTTTTGTATCAAAGACGATCTTTTTGCTCTTAGTTTGTATGCGCCCAAAATTTTTTTCCAATGAATTTTTATTGGGCGAAAATACGCGATATCCAGAGGCTGACTCAGGTGTGTGGAATTTGGAGGCAAACATATAAATTTGACGTAATTTTCTTGGCACTTCTCTTCAATTGCAGGTGAAAGATGTGAACTGAGGTTGTCTCCTATTAGAGCTTTCGGGCCATCTTGTTTTTTCAAAGTAGGTAGAACCATCGCATTAAACCATTCCTCAAAACAGTAACTATCCATCCACCCACTTTTAGATCGATTGTAACGTGTTCCTGCTGGACCATTTTGAATCCATTGGTGCCAAATACAGGCCGATTTGTAAATAACGTAAGGTGGCATTATATCTCCAACCACGTTACCACAAAACATTACAGAAACATTTTGTTTGCTGCTATTTAGAAGCATTTATGGATATTTAGTGCCACGTTTTGTAAGTATTTTTTTTTGACCTGGATCATCCGACAACGCCGTTCCGTCATAATTCCAGATATTATTTGGTGGGATACCATTTAGCTCTAATTCGAGGTGGTTGTCAAAATATCTGTTTAATACTGCGGAATCTACTTCGGCTCTTTGTCGTTTAATATTAGAGGAAAATCGAACTGTTAATTCCCGATGACGTTTCAAAAACCCCTTTACCCATATTAAGTGCCGGTTCTACAATGCAAGTATATACCTAGAATAAGCTATCCGAGGTATAATTGTCATAGTTTTCTTTGTTACAACAATCGTTTCTAGGATACTTATTCCCCGGATAACTTTATCCTTGGTTTGTAGAACCGGCCCTAAACCTGGCACATTATCTTTAAAGCAACAGATTTTTACACCACGTTTATCCAAATAACATTTTGCAACCGGAAATCCAAAATTTGACAGCGTAATAACATGTTTAGCTAATAAAGTTTCCTCCTCTTGTGAAAATACTGGTTGGCCACCAGTTTGCTTTTGATGCTTTTGTTTTAGTTTATTTTTTAGGGTGCTTACTGGAATGTTGTAATGTTTCGCAGCTTTGCGCTGACTTAATGCGCCATTACGAATACTTTCCAAAGCCCTATTTAATTTGTCTGCAGTATAATTTTGCGTACATTCGACTTCCCAAGGGAGATCGGTAATTGTTTGGCATCTGAAGCATTAATATATGCATGAATAATAAAAAAATATTACTTACTGAAGTTCATTATTAGTCTTACCTTGATGAAACAGCAAACAAAATTGAAAATAGAAACAATTTAACAACTTTCGAAAATGTAAGGTTAAGTTAAGCAGTCAAGTTCACGTGGGTCAAACTCACATGCTTTGTGGCTAAATTTTGTTGAGGTGAGACTGACTCACCCATTTTAAATAACTGAATGCTTCCAACATCTAGTAGTACTATTTCAAACTAATGACAGAAGATCCCTAATGCTAAAAAAATTGAAAAATTGCAGATTGCTGCATTTGGTTTAGATGTGTGAACACACTTTGCACGCATACGGAATTTCACCAATGTGCTGACGTTCAGTTTTTATTTTTTTAAATTTTAATAGACGCATATTAAACAAAATCAAGAATAATACTTTGTTCTACACTTATCACTAGTGCTAATTAATTTTTGTTTGCACAGATAACTATATTACTTTTTAATATTTTACCCCACTCATCTTTTTTTTCCAATTGAGACAATCTCACCTGGCCGGGCTAAACTCACCTCGAATTACGGTATTCTTATTCTGGCCTCCGCAGCCGTCAGCCACAAGTCGTAGTGTTGTAATACCATCGAGATTGCTATTGTTTAGTGTAAAGAAAACTGCGCTTGCTATCTCGTTTGATCCCTTGGAATATTTTTCTTCTGTCCACGCAAAAATTCACACATTTTCTGGTGTTAATGAAGCATGAGAATTCCCTGTGACTGCTGTAAAGTTATAGATGTATAGTTGCCTACTATAATACACACTTTGGTCGGGTATTTTTGGTAGAGTGAGGTTCTTCTGACAATCAAAACTTATGGTTAGTAAATCGTCTCTTTTCTCCCTTAATGCTGCAAAAAAGGCTTTCGCCCTGAGTTTGTGTATTCGAAGTTCGGTTAGGAGTTTTTGTTTGTTAGAAGCATCTTTTTCTTCTTTCAGTTTCTCTCCCAAGTTTCAAACATCTGTCCGTGAAGAGCCAAAACCTATATTGAAGTAAGTATTAAAAATCGTACGGAAATAGCTGTCTTTTACTTGAACTGCAGGAGCAGCTTCTGCTTTATACATATTATATAATATCCGAATATTGAGTTCACTGGGTAAGTACACCCTACAAGCCGTTTTGCTGCGGCAGTAATGGGACTCGACTGCTTTGAACTTTTTTATAAATTTAATAACTGCTTCTTTCCTGTCTTGAAACATTGCTTCTTTTCTATTTCCACCTCGAGCTTCTTTTGCCATACTAGGACTTGCAAAATGTCGGTTTAAGACACCCTTGACTCTGTCTAGGCCAATGCAGAGTGCTTTTACAAAATCTTGAAGACAGACTGGTACCTCTTGATAATTGCATTTGGTAATAAAATATTTACTAGAGAATTTTCGACTGGATTTGCCTTTGATGTTTCGGCGACGAGTGGGTTTTGCAATTTGGGAGTACTTCATAATAAAGTTGTCTTGGTTAAAACCTTAGTCTGATTTTTATAAAAGTTACAGGAAACTGTTTAACATCCATCATAGTTAACGTGCTGCATTTGTATGATTTGGTATAATGTTTGCATTTTGGGTATTGTGGTAAATCTGAAGCTACATACCTATAAATTAAAAAAGGATCACCAAAATCTTTATTAAAAATGATGAACATCATGGATCATTACCGACTGGACTGTTGTACATTCCTTTTCCAAAGATCTGGGTTACGCTTTCGCTTTCTAGCTTTATCTGGAATTACAACTTCAATTTTTTGTCCAATATCCGACATTATTTTATTTTACTCACACTCACTAAATTATTAACATTGAAAATC
This sequence comes from Agriotes lineatus, assembly GCA_940337035.1. Classification (NCBI taxonomy): domain Eukaryota; kingdom Metazoa; phylum Arthropoda; class Insecta; order Coleoptera; family Elateridae; genus Agriotes; species Agriotes lineatus. The sequence goes on along the minus strand of OW679195.1, from coordinate 121,612,858 downwards.
ACAACACAATTGGCACAAGCAGCTGCTCTCAGAACAATGGTAGGTCTAACACTGCATAAAACCTTCTACAGCACTGCCGTCACATGTTCACGTTAGCGTTGTCTGATTGGCTATTGTGGATTTAGGGAGGTTTGAAAGTAAACTCAAATGGATTTAGTGGCGTTTGAATCTGAAGCCAATTTTTAAAGTACATTTTACAAGGGATTTGGTGGGTTTTGCAACTATTCGAACATCCACATCCGTAGGTCATTTTATGAAGAAAATTTTGGCGTAATTAACTCAATTTACACCAAGAGTGGATTTAAGGGGTTTTGATACTAGAGGATTCAAGTAACGGTGATAACAGTATTAAGGAAAATGAAGCTGGTTCGGGAGATTTAAATTTAGCTCTACGTGAATGTAACCGAGAAATATATTCACTTCGGGAAGATGGCTAGATTGGAACTGACCGAACAGTATTTTCAAGGCAACGATAACAAAACATTGTATTATACAGGGCTTGTTTCCTACGATTATCTAAATTGCGTCTATGGTTGAGTTGAGCCATATATTGTATTAACTCATTCTCTTCTGTTTTAACCAAATTTCAGAAGCTTATATTAACATTAATGAAGCTACGATTAAACTTACCATTCCATGAGTTAGGTAATCGATTTGGTTGTCACCATACAACGGCTTTCAGAATATTTACGGACGTTCTGGAAATCCTTTATAGTAGAATACAGGTAAGAATTACTTTTTTCAATACCTATGCAATAATTATCTTTTCAAACTATTTCAGAATTTAATTAATTGGCCTGACCGCGAAGACATCCGCATGAAGGAAACTTTTCCAGATGCGACAGTGATTATAGACTGCTTTGAAGTTTTTGTAGAGAAATCTTCCAATTTAGAAGCTGCTGCCAAAACATGGTCAAACTATAAGCACCATCAAACAGTTAAATTTTTAATTGCCATTACACCACATGGACAAATTTGTTTTATTTCAAATGCATGTGGTGGAAGAGCAAGTGATCGATTTATAACAGAAGATTCTGGTTTTTTTAAATCACTTAATGCCTGGTGACATAGTTTTAGCAGATAGAGGTTTTACGGTACAGGACGCTGTACAACTTTGTTTTGCCCAGGTAGTTACACCAGCATTTAAAAGGGGCAAGGTACAATTAACTGCAAAAGAACTCGAAGATACTCGAAAATTGGCTAGTGTTCGAATCCATGTAGAAAGAGTAATTGGCGTTTTAAAACAAAAATATACCATTTTAACTGGAACATTACCTTTGGTAATCGTGGCAAAAACATCTAATGAGTTGCGTTTTTAGACAAAATTGTTGTAGTATGTTGTGCTTTGATTAATTTGTGCCCACCCATTCTTTCACTATATTAACAAGCAATATTCACAAATAATATAAGTTCATAATTAAAATTAATTTAATAAACTAATAAATAATGCACATAACAGATAAAACCACGGTAGCAAAAGCATTTTCTATCAACTACTTACAATTCAATTTAAGACTAACATTATGTGGTCTTACAAGAGATTTTTCTAAAAATAGTAAGCATACAAAATGACACAAATAAATTAACTTCTAAATAACTTCATTAGATAAATGCCATTCAACATCATAACAAACTTACCAAACGCGAACATATAGTCATTTAACATTGAATTGAACGTGAAACTTTACATCATTAGTTTTATTATTAGTATCATTTGATGCACAATCATTTCATCTTTCTATTGATACCATTACCGGACCTGTAAATTGAATTGGCGAGCGGGAATTATCAAAAACGTTCAATTCAATGTTAAATGTCTATGTTCGCATTAGAGAACTGATACTGTATAATGTTATATAATAAACAACAGTCTAGCTACCTCATTTACCTCAGTTCAGTAATTTGAAATATCCCTTGTAAATATAATATGCTAACTCAAAGAATTAGGTAACTTATTTGTTAAAATTTTATAAATCAAAGTTAAGGTAGTGAAATGGACTATAAAGTAAATATAAAGTAAAAGTAATTAGAATAAAAATTAATTAGAATTGCATTATCACATGCGATCATCGGTCTACCATCATCAGATCCATTACATATACAATATGCCTTGTAGGAATGAAGTATCCTCATTATCCGTAACCAAAGTATTCCAATCGCTCGTAACTGCAACATTGGACACTGCTTCTTTAGCTGCTTTGTTGGTATAATATTTTCCTAACAGTTCTGGTATTATAACTGCCTTGTAAAATGCTTTGGCAATAGCACTTTCTTTATCCCAAAAATGTTGGTTGAAAGATTCTTTTCCCAAAAATGTTGGTTGAAAGATTCTTTATCCCAAAAATGTTGGTTGAAAGAAATCCTTTCCTTTATAATAGTTACTTTTACTCCAGACAACAAAATCACAGTATGATAGTCCAGTAACAGCAAGCTGCATTTGAATTTGGTAATAGTAACTGTGATTTGGTGATAGCATCTTCATTTCCATTGTCATCGTGAACTCCAACTTTCTTTAAAATGGACAATTCTTCTACTCCAACATCTTTAGCACAATTTGGGCATTTTATTTCAACACAACCCAGACCGCAACAATCACAACTAATTAATTTATCTGGGGATGCACCAAAATAAGGGTAATTTGGGTTAAACACAAACCAACGGCTCCGAAGTTTGGATGTGTTGTTATCATATCTTTATAGTATGTTTTATAGGTATGCTTCTCATGGTCACAACCATATTGTGTCGCAGTGGTCGTAAATTGGTTTGATCCGGGATAGCATATGTTTCTTATTAGTGAAATAGATGGTTTTGTAATGCTTGTTCTGCAAGCACTTTTGAATTTTGATGCAGTTATCTGGTCTGCCCTAAAATAAAACCACTCTTTGCACTTTGCTTGCTTGCTAGTTGTTTTTTCGATGCGCCTGCACTCCTCAATTGGAACTGACAAATCTAGCTGAGCCCCTGTAAAAGAATGATTTATTGTATTACGAGAAACATACATTATATAATAATTACCAATTTTACATAAGTTTTCTAATGATTCTGCTTCATACTCGGAAGCATATAAATCATTTAATGCAAAAACTGCATTTTTCTTGATCTCCTCCGCTATCTCTGTAGAAAATGGTTTTGTTGTCAAATGAAGTACACAGCCGCGAGGTGTAGCTTTTAATTTCAATAAACTTTGATGCAGCTCTTCTCTACTTAAAGGTGGTACTGCAGTATTTCTTTCAGACTCCCTACGATACAGTGGTTCAGCAGCAGCACATCGTTGTTCTAACTGCTTAGGTGTGGCAAAATCGATGTCTACCACTTTTTGTGGTGCTGTAATTTTTGTAGGAATCTTCCAGTACGCCTTCACATCCGTTACAGATGTAGCGCCTGCATCTGCTAACCTCCGTACAGACATGTCTACAAAAAACAAAACTGCCGACACATGTGTGCATTTTTCTCCTAATCCAGCAACGCAATTGCAATGCAAATTTTCTGCCATCTTCTTTTGCTACTATCCAACAACTTAGAGATTTTTCATTGAGTCGTTGTGATTGCAAAACCTAAAAATTGAATATTTTTAATTATAATGAGTTGAATACAGCTGTTTAGTTATTTTTTAAATATTTTAGTTAAGGAAAATTTTGCAGCTTTTTATAATAAAAAAACTTGTATCCATAGTTTATAAAATGTAAATATGTTAATAAATGTAATATAAAATGTATAAATAAATGTTTATCGTAAAAGTGACTTATATTTACCTGGCCTAAGATTAGGTACAACGTTCGCCTTACATTTTTTGGTATAAATTTTCTGCACCCAACCACAGGCCGCTTGTTTGTAGGCTTCTAATCCCTTATATGCTTTCATTTGTTTAATAGTATACGCACTAATATCATGCACCAAGCCAAGTAATTAAATATGTCTGGGTATAATATTTTTGGATAATCATTGACGTTTGTGCTACAATCATCCAACTTAAGAAGGTGAGGGTCCACTTTAATAGCCAAAATTTTCTCTCTGTATCGCCGAGAATGCACGTCATCTAATGACTTATAGTACTCGCTATACTCAGAAGCCATTTTAATAACAAATATTACACTGGGGCACAAAAAAACGTCTCAAAATAACAGTCTTTACAGCCAGTCTTATAAAGGCCACTAATCTGACGTTAACTTTAATTCGCTGTTAAAATAAACAAAAGTGCATCAAAATATGTTTACTAATGAATAAAATGTCATAAGCACTGACGTTTTGATGTGTTTTTGTTTATTTTAACAGCGAATTAAAGTTAACGTCAGATTAGTGGCCTTTATAAGACCGGCAGTAAGAATACAACTACGTACTTTACAGTAATTATTTCACTATATGGAACAAAAAACGTCGCAAAATAGCAATCTAAAAAACACAACTACACAGTTTACAGCAAGAATGCAATACACATCCAACGTATTTGGATGTTATGTGTGTACTCCAAACTGAAAAATCACGTGACTTTTGTGACGTGATGCAGATGCCTAATTGGAATACTGCTGCTGTGGCGGCGCATTGGTTCGGCTGATTTGAATCGCTCTAACTGCCGCCTCAACTATTTCCTCAATAATTGCTGTTGATGGCCCTGCCTCCTCAACTATATTTCCTCCGTTTGGTCTCCCACTACTGTATCTTCACACACTCCATCCTTTAGTTCATTTTCCATTTTTGGGAAAACGGCGGAAAACGTGGTTAACCTCAAAATCTCAGGAAAACGCGGTGGCCTTGAACTCTGTCTTTTATCCGTTGTTTTATCCCACACCTGATCTGCAAGTTTGCTGAGCTTTTCATAAGTAAACGTAACGATTTTTTAAATTATTTATTCAAACATAAAGAACATTCGTCGTAACATAAGAACTTAACCTCAAAAAAATTTATCATAACATAAGAACATAAGATACGGACAGACATTTTTGCGCGCGACAGCCTTTTACATACTGCCGCTACTCCAGCGCCATCAAACGGTTAATACAAACATTACAACACGCGCAAAATTTGAATTTTGAATTCTATGCCTACACTTAAATTTTTTTTAAAGAAGCCTATGAAGGACGTAGTGCATCTGTGCACTCTTTTCCACACCGCCATGAGGTAGAGTTGACGGCGCGTTTAATTTTTTATGTGGTATCCCCAGGAGGCCTATTCCACATGTCAGAAAGAGTCATCGTCGCTGTTAAAAATGGGCACCGGAACATTATCGCAAGTGTCTCCACTTTATAGATTTATTTATTCCACTGATGTAGACGTTTCCAAATTTTTAACTAGTTCAGTGTTTTCCTCTTTCTATGCTTGTTTTGCTTCCTTTTCCTTTTTTTGGTTTTTCTGCTTTTCTTTGTACAGTTGCATAGCCTTCTTTAAGTGTGGCAGATCTACACATTGTTTATTTTTGTCTAAGCACCTTCTAACTCGTTCAGGTGCTATACATTGACTGTAAAATGACGTTAGCTTCGGTAACATGTCACGTTTTCAAAAATAATTTGTCTTTATAAATTTCTTGGATAAATATTTCAATTTTATCATTGACATAAACAACTAAGTAGCATTTATTTCTCTTTATAATATTGAGTTGGCCTTGAATCTATAAAATAAAGAATGTAAATTCGGACGATGTGCAGTGGTGGACAGTAAAAAATAGGAGTGTTTTCTTTCTAGTGTAAACTTGCCTTTGACAAGCCCACAAATTAACCAAACATACCTATGTCACTTTTGTCTGAATTATTAATATATCTTTCATCGTACCGAGAATTCACAGGTCAATAGACATGAATAGCACCACTACGTGTGAATTGATTGTTTGGCTTGTCCTATTTTTTTCTGTTCACCACGGTACCTATACAGAACTTCCTGGACAACAAATAATATTGTACGTACCTGGTAGTAGTATGAATGATTTTGTTTTAGCTGTATTATACCTCCTATATTTTTAAGACATCCTATTTATTAAAGCATTTACAATATCCTCCATGTTTTTGTATTCGGTTTTATTTAATATTGAATCTGGAGCTATGTATATGCATTTGACTTCCACAATAGCATCATCCCCAATAATTCCTACAATTGAAATCTTAAGCACCTGATTGACCTTTTTTCTTCACTCAAGAAGTATTTACCATCCGGTGAAGCTGCTAACTACCCAAAGACCAGATTTTTGACATTTAGATTGTCTTTTACGGTAAACCTCGCAATTGCAATACTGCTTTGTAATGCCGTAATCAGTTGCAGCTGAATAAAAGTTGCTTGGTTTTAAGCAAGCTTTGACTAAATTGTGGCAAGGAGTATGTCGTCTGCGTTTTATGGCTTGCCCAAAGAATGAGGCAGTGAGTCTCGGTTGTCTCTCATTTTCATAAATGTGATTACCAAATTGACCTCTCGATTCACGTTCTATTCTTTTAATTTCATCGACAGAGACCTAAAATAGCAAAGTTTATTTTGTACCGCTTAAAAGCGATTGACTCACTTGTAGTTTTTGTGTGCTTGTAGTTGAGATTCTATTAATATAAAATCAATATCTTTTTCCTCAGGTTCATCTGCATACTTTCCGTAGTCCTTATTATTGGCCTGTACTACGTTATGGTTTGATGTTTTATTTCGTCACTGCTATGCAAAAAAAGTTTACTTTTAGTAGCTGTCTCTTTTTTAGTGTTTTTTAATAAAATTTTTAAAATGCGTTCCCGGACTTGTTTAAATGACTTATTATGCCTCAATCCTGATAGGACAACAAATTTGAACGCTTTCCCATATTAAAACGAGAAATTATATTCATAAGCCTTTCGGAACGATTATTATTTTCATTTTTTATCAAGAGCTGAGCTTTCCTTAACACTAAATGAAGAGCTCCTGCAATAAGAAGTAACTAAATATGGTGATGGCGTAATATAGTTTAGGATTACCGTTTATATGATGGTACATGAACGTAGATTTTAGTTCCGGTATTTTATTTTCGGTCTGATCACCGACAGTGTTACATATACCTTCTCGACATTGCAAATGGTCACCAAATGCATGGTGGAGACCATCTCTCAAATACTCGAAGGAGTTTTACGTCACCATCACTTTATGCGTGTTCATATATCTAGCATTTTTCTCTCTTGGTAAGGAAAAAATGTTTTTTATCCGCAAACGTCACAAAAGTGACAACTTATTTGTCTTTATTGACAAGGTAAAAGTGTCACTTTATCTGCCTAAGCAGACAAAATAGCGACTTTTGCGTACTTGATCTGCCTAAGCACACAAAATGATTGCTCTCTTTCTTTCTTTCTATGTTTGTTCGCCATCTCCTCCGAAGATACTGGACCGATTAAATTGTATGATGGCTTAAAATTTTGCTAATTTTTAGAATTAGTTCGTAGGCCGGTTTTTATTTTCAAAAAAGTACGAAAAAGTTTTAATTTAAATAAACCTTTAAGCAGCGGATCGGAGCATCTGTCGCCGTGGGTTATGGTGTGACAGCTGCTGTGGCCGTGTGCTATTAGCACGGGTGATTCAGTATGTTCATATATCATTACAGTTGCGCGTTATCTGAACAACAGAGGTTTGCGCAGGGGTACAGTGCTAGCCTGAAATTTACCTGAATACGTTTGCGGATAAAATAGTATATGTTATTCGGAGTAAAAGTGACTTTATGTGGCTCAGCTGAATTATTTGCCTCACTAACGTTCGGCTAAATAAACTTCAGCTTCGCCACATAAAGTATCACTTTTACTCCTAATAACATAATCTACTATTTGGGTAAGCAATTTTCGACCCTTCAATTGTATCTGGGTGTCTGCTTTAATTTTCCTCAATTTTTTCCATTGTTCTTAAGTGCGTGGTTTGTATTCTCGATCTTTTTTACCTCCGATCCATAGGTAACATTTTCCTTAATTTTTGCGAAAACACTCGCATCGCCATCGGCAACAAACTCCATATACCGAACACCGCGCATACGTTCACTTTCTCAAAAACCTTCTACCACCATATTAGGTTCCATGGCTGGTGCAGATTCATACCAATTTTTGTAGCAAGTATGGTCTAAGGGTTCTTTATCTTTATTTTCTGCTCGTGTGCAAATTGAACAAAATCTGTTTCTGATAGCAACAAATAACAGTTCTCCTGTTTGCTGTCCAATTATCCCAACCATGCCGGAGGCAGAATTATAATTGCTCCCATAAGATCTCTTACTCCAATATCCGTCGACATATACCGAATTTCACGGTATTCCATCAGGGCAGAGTTGATTACTTTGAATGGCATACTTTCGTTCCTCAATCCCAGCGCTTTCAAAAGAACGCCATTCCTATAATCGAGTTCATTTGTTATCACTAGAGAACGGAATATATGCAGCCCATTATTACCAAAATATGCGCATATATGTACAATGCACCCTAATTTGTAAAAATATACAGAACATTTTATAAACATGCAAATGCATATGCCATCTCATTTACTTTATACAGAATATAAATTTATAGAGGAAGTTCGGTGAATATGGAATATCTATCTTTATTTTGCAGCTATAATTTGTTAAAAAACTATAATTGCTTTTGCAAATACAGTTTGACAACCACTAAACGCATTGCTTATGATGGGAAAAAATAAAACTTGAAAAATAACACTCACAAAAACTTGATTCAAAAAAATGTTAAGTTGTGTAATTTTGAGACGCCAAGAAAAGTTGCGGGTAATATGGAATATTACTATCTGGTAACATGGAATACAACATAATTGCTGGTTTTTCAATATTCAACAAAATTATTGGATTATTTACAATAATCGCATATATAAACTTCATTTCCTGTACAGGCTTCATGTGCCCAGCTTTGACACATAACACATTGTATCCATATTTCTCGGCTTTTACTTGTGGAAAATAGTTCCTCACAGAAAATACATGCCACATCTGAATTGGGTTCTTGAGAAACCAAAGTATTCAATGGAATATCATCATCTGAGGAATCTCTATCGTTTGGTTGCCAGAAATTTTCTTCTAATGAGTCTTTATTTTCTGACGCTGAACTCGACGTTGATGGCTTGCGTGGTTTGCATATTTTCTTCTTGGGTTTGGAAATTATACCACTAGGTCTTGGTGCAACATCATCAGCTATCCTTCTCACAACCTTTTCTCTGCTTTGAAATGCTTTGCTCTAAATTTTCTTTGTTCGGTGTTGAAGTAAGTATCTTCGATTGGCTGCATTTTCTACCACGAGTTCCCATTTTTTAAGTCGTGGTAATGGAATAAGTTCATCGGGATGCACATTGATATCTGTATCTTCTTGTAACTGAACTCCTGGTTCTTCATGGATTTGTTGTTCAGCTATAAAGTCGTCCTCTGAAAAAATACCTCGTCTGATGGGATAAATACCAGTGGCGGTAACCTTTGACTGCACGCTCTCCTGTTTGAATTTTTAGATAGGCATTGCCAAATAATTCACACACACTCAAAATGACTTATTGCCCGATTATATTTTCTCATAAAGACTCGCACTTCTTCACTGTAGTAACATTTTAGAGCAGCCATTACAATCTTATCCAGGGGTTGCATTTTGTGTGTTGTGTGGGGTGGCAGGCTACTAATCGTGACATTTTCCTTAGCTCTCAGAATAACATCGAGATTTCTCATATGAGAATGATGGCCATCTAATACTAGCAATACAGGGCTATCTTCAGTTGGTTTAGTGTTGTTTAAAAATGATCAAACCACTGGGTAAATAAATGTGTTTGGATCCACCCAGATGGATGAAATGCAAACGGCTAACCAGAGGGAGCTCCTTTCTCAGCAATTTGCTAGACTTTTTTCTCGGAAAAATTATCATTGGCGGTACAAAGGTTCCACCTGCGCTCATGCAAAGCACAACCGTTATCAATGATTCTCTTTCCGCTGAAGAGATGGCACCAACTTGTCCCTTTCCTCGCTTGGCAATAACGTGCGGACATTTGGTTTGCACTACGCACAATCCTGTTTCATCTACGTTGTAGATACAATCGGGTGCGAAATTCTTACTGTCCATAACGTTTTCTAACAAATCAAAGGACTGATTCACATTTTCCCTATTAAATCCGACAGCCCTAGCCACAGATGTTCCGGTAGGTTTTGTGTACTCAATCTACTCTTATGTCGCTTTAGAAAGGCATGCAATCAGTCTTTTCCAGCAGTTTCATGTAAAAGGGAAAATGTATGTGGCAAATTGTTGCGTCTCGCCAGCTGAAAAGTCATACGACGTACATCTGAGCGTGTCAGCCCAAAATATTTATGTTCCATTTCCATCAGATTAACACAACTTGCTACACGCCTCGCTCTTGAGGGTGTGGCAGCGGTTAAGATGGTGGCTAATGGCCACGTGTTCCGGCCTAGCTCAGCGGATGTGAGCGGGGCGACCAATGGGTGAAAAGACTGGAGAATTCGATTCCATTTTACCCATACTATTCCATATTCACCGAACTTCCTCTATTAGACACGTTTTGGTCACTTTTTCTAAGAAAAAAGTATTTACCGGTTTTCTTCGAAGATTGTCAGCCAATACCATTTTCCGTTATTTATTTTACATTCCGAATATCCGAAAGCAATCGTAGTAAATTTTTGCCAAAAATTATAGATTGATGCAATAATATGCAGCATGCAGCCAACTGCTAAAATATGCTAACTATGCTTTTACTTAATTAGTGTCAGTTAACTGTAAAAGTTTCAGTCCGTACACATTTGTAATCGTATATGAAGACATTCATAAATTATAGAATATGCAGTTTGCATAAACTCCGTTCTCTAGTTATCACTATCTCACATATATCGTTGCGGCGAAGATGATACGAATTCAACTATTATTTTTATTAATTTTACTAATATTATCGCGTTCTTACCTTCCCTAATTCGTTCTCTATGTCATAAAACATTATCAGCCAGAAGTTCTTCTAAATGGTTATATGAACTACCTGTTGCTCCACACGGCCCCTAATTTATCTGAGATGCTTTGTTGCCAAGATTTTGGGACAAGCTGTGCAGTTCACTATGATAATACTAATCAACCCTAGTTTCCTACTTTTCTCGTTTTTCACAAATAATTTACCGGAAGGGCATATTTTAGAATGTTGAAATTCAGTGCCGGCCTTAGTCTCTAGGCGCCTCGGTGCGACTTCCTAAAGAGCGCCCTTAAAAATTAAAAAAAAATTTAAAAAAACCATATGGGGTAAAATTTAGATTTATTAATTATATATAACTTACAAAAAATGCAAACAGCAAAAACAAATAGTAAATTAGTAAATTTAAATTTAAACAAAAATAAAAATGAAAAGATACCACTGGATACCACTATATTAGCATTGTGAATTATTAGACGTTAGACATCAAAACTCAAAAAGAAATTAACTTTTCGGGCTTTTTTGTCGGCGAATTCTTTGGTCAAGTTCGTTACATCTAAACTTTCGGCAATTTCATTTTCAATCGAAAGAATTGCCAAATCGTTTAATCGTTGTTGCAGCATCCTGGTACGTAAATATGTTTTATTCGCAATCACATTGTAATGTGTCAATTTCATGACATGACAACAGCTGGGAACTAGATGATTACTTGAAACTAGCCAGGAAATTATTACATACCCCGAAAAATATTACATACCTGAAGAGTGGGGTGTTTCCATGGTAACAAAACATTGAGTGGGTTGTTTTCATGGTAACAAAAATATTAGTTACATCAAGATATCTATTATTCAGAATTCAATTGTAGTTATTTTTAAAATTAGATGGTTGCAAATAAAATAGTATACATACCACGGTGGAAAGTTTCAACCCTGTCTCGAGAAAAGTTAACCTCGACGCTACGCGTCTCGGTAAACTACTTAATCTGTCGACAGTAATGAAACACTTCCCGCCTCGGTATGTAATATACTATTAATTAATTTTAACTTGGAAAAGCTCCGTTCCCCACTGGCTACAGTGACCGGAATGGTCAATCAGATTCTCATTGTTATCCAAACATTAGGGTATAATTCTTGTAAATTTCGTTTTTGCACGAATTGCAGCACATTTATTGGAGTAATCTTCTTAGACTCGGCAGTGTCCGGGAAGAAGGCTTTAATACTTTATAAGTTCATCACAAAGGGCAACACCTTCAATTTCACATTTTTTATTTAAGTCGTCCTCGTTCACCGTCAATTTAATTTGTAGATCTGCGCAGTATTTGATAAATTTTTCTCTTTCAGGTAAATTACTTAAATCGAACAAAAAACTCCCATGTTTCTGAAAATTTATTGAACTGGCTAATTCTTTTTTTTTATTGGATGGTAGCCGTATCTAGGAGAAGATTGAAAAATTCAATTTCAAACTTTTTGTTCGCTGATTCTACTGGCTCATCGGTCGCTAGTTCACCGGGCGGACGCCTAATGCGTCGAATTCTCAGTGCTTTAAATATTGGTTCAACACCCAGTTCTGCTAATTCTTTGGCCGTTGTGAGAGCGCTCATTAAACCATTCTTTCTGTAATCTAAAAATTTACATCATTTGTGTAAAAACTCTTTATTCGCAACCATATATGTAATGTTAACATTCCTGACCTCATTTGAGTTGGGGAAGTCGTACATTTCAGCCTGCTACTTCCCAGTACAGCTGATTGCAAATAAAACTGGGACAAGTCTTGAGATTACTTTTTGCGTTTTTAATAACGGGTGAAACTTTCTCTAACTTATATTTCCGTAGGTGAATACATAAAATATTATTAAAGATAAAAGCATAAGAAAAGGAACATAATTATGAGTATTTAATATGTTATTGTACTTCATATTACAATATTACATATTAGCTGTCCCAACCGCTTAGTAGGTAGGGACACTGGGAATCTCGTTGATCCATTCATGCGCGTCACAACCTGTCGTATCATAATATAATATTTTTTCCAATTATTGTTTAGAATAAAGTGGTTGCGAATAAAATAGTATACAAACCTCGACAGGAAGTTTCCTTAGTCTCGAGATAATAGCTGATTTCGACGCTTCGCGTCTCAATCAGCTAACTAATCTCTCGACAGTAATGAAACACTTCCCATCTCGGGCTGTAATATACTATTACCTTTGACTATATCAGCATTTTCAGACTGCAGTGATTTACTGACCACATTTATTTGGAATAGGATGTCGTACCATATGACTAAACTCGCAATAAAACTGAAATATTCCAGTTGTTCGGTAAGAGGTAGCGCTTCATGTGCAATGTCAGGGTCACTTTTTCCAGTTTTTTCAGCTAAACTAATCAATGCATCGTGTACATCAACGATCTGATAGCAAACTGCCTTCACAATGTTTATTTTAGCTTCCCAACGCGTATCGCTCAATTTCTTCAAAGTATTAATTTTTACATGATACTTAAAAACCCAGTGGGTTTTTCGGGTAAAATCCACTTGAAAAAAACCTGTGGGTTTATCGTATTTGTCTTAAATTTTTGCCATTATGTCTTAGCTATTGCTGCACAGTATTTGGCGGTCTTCTTGTTCGAGCTGGTGTCTATTGCGTCGGCGAGTTATACCTCCAGTGGCCAAACTCGATGCGATAATCGGATCTTTGGTTACACTGGACCAACCATCTTGTACTAACGTAATGGTAACATTCTACAACTCTTCCTTCATCTGCCCCTCAATATCGCATGCAGCTTCCTCCAAGAGCTTCCCTCCAAGCTGTCTCCTTGTATCCAGGACGAAGAGCTTGGACCATGTCGATACACTCCTTGTTTTCAATTACATTGAACGGAATGTTGCATGCGTAAAAGAAAGAAACTTATTTTACGATCTAGCACTTCCTTTTGAACGTCTGTTGTTTTAACTGTAAACTTGTTCATAGTAGTTTGCTTCTTTCTCTTTCTACGGCTATCACCTTCACTTGTAGACTGCCCGATTGATGATACCGACACTGAGTGAGATGAACCAGCGACGGAGGAAACTACGGATGAGCTTCTCGATGCAATTTCTTGAATAAGTTCTTCATCTGAATCGGTTTCAAGACAGTCGCTGTGACCTGATGCTTCGCAAGCCCGTGCAGTACACTTTTGCAAATGCGCTCTTATTCGTTCGATATTTACACTAACACTTATTTTACAATATTTACAACTTTGTTAATATCTAATTTAATAACGTCGCTCCATTCTAGTGCTCCCTTCCTACCACTCGCAGCTACCTTCGGCATATCTTTAGATAAAACTATAGGTGTGCAGAATGATCAGTGTTATCTCTGCAGAGTTTGGCTTGAGGCTGTGGCAATTCTGTGAGCTCAGCTCTATAGGAATATGCAAGGGAACCCCCTTGCAGTTACTAGGTGAATGCCATAGAGTGAGTCTCACAGTAGGAATCCCTCAACTCATAGTGAAGGGAACCCCCTTGCAGAACTGCTAGGTGAATCCCATAGAGTGAGTTCCACAGTGGGAATCCCTCAACTCAGGAACCCCCTTGCAGTTACTAAAAAAAAATAAATGTGCAAATTCCATATTGTTTAGTCATTTCATACAACATATATATTTATTTAAAATACACAGAAGTAATGTTAGGGGTTGGAAAAAAAAAATGTTCATGGGAAACCCGAAAAAACCCACTGCGCAGATAATTTTTGAAAAAACCCGGGTTTTTGCCAACCCTGATTTTCCACCTTTTTACATGCTTCGCCATATCATTTATGTACAAAACAAACAAAATCGGACCAAGGACTGTACCCTAATTTTATCTCCTCAGTAAACCAGGCATTGTATGCCCACTTAGTTTGTATATAATCTTCTTTTTCTTGAGCATGTCTATCTAAACATGTCTACATGCTAGTAACCAAAATATCAGACAGGACATCTGTATTTGAACTATCAGGGTTCCAGTCTTGTTCAAGTAAATCAATTTGAAATCTTAAGCTATCAAAGTTTCTGAAGTTGCGAGTCTTTCTTCTTACTTTTGTCATTGCGGACTGGCTACCAAATTGCACTGTGATTACTGAGTGATCTTGAATTTTTGGAGTCAAATGCACTTTAACTCTTAAATTAGTTTGATCTGTTATTACTAAATCAATTACTGACTTACACGTAGGGGTAATCCGGGTAAAACTGTCAACCAATTGGTACAAACCCTGCTGTTTGATAATGTCTTGAAGTGTTTTTGAATAAGTAGAATTTCTCGCTATATTAATATTAAAATCCCCCACCAGAAGTGTATGCTCTTTTTTTACTGCCCATTCAGATATTATTTCCTCAAGCATTTCCAAAAATTCAAGATCGCTAAAATTCGGCGAGTGGTAAACTGGAAAAATATATTTTTTCTGTTTGTTTATCATCATTTCTATGCCAGTAATCCAAGTATTCATGTATAAAACATGGTTTAAGATAGTTTTAAATTTTACTTCCTCCTTAGTACAAATAATAGAGCCGTCTGTGTGCTTACTAGATGAATTAGTTGATACCCATTCGTATCCTTCAATGTCTATTTCACAGGGTTCAAGGTCATCTGTTATATGGCTTTCTGCAATACAAACGACAAGAGGCCTCCATTGTCTCATCAAGTATTTTTAATTGGGCCATATTAGTTTTAATGCCTGCAATTTTTACATACATAAGCATAGTTAACACATGCACATCCTACACTTCAGGATATTAGATTTTTTGTTGCACTTGTTGAAATGTTCTTTTATAAACTGTACAAGATATATCCATCGCTGAGTGATTAACCCATTAGTGCATAAGGTTTATCAGTAGTAAAAATAATGTTATTTTTATGATGTCTGACATTTTATTACAAAATAAGGAAAAGTGTGTAAAAAATTGTTTCTTGCAAAAAACAAAAAATACATGTCATCCGATATATCGGATTGTATACAAACTGACTATAAAAAAAAATAAAATGTAAGATAGCAATGTTTTGAGTGCAGTCTAACTTGGCATTTGGAGCAAATAAATTTGCTCTTGCCGCCGCAATATCTACACAGTCTTTCGGTATTTACATAGTCCGGCCAGTGATCGCGACCATCATAACGAACATCGTTTACAGGATTCTTTATTATTTTTCCTTTTATCGACTGAGTGCCATATGTTTTGAGGAGGCAGTTTGCTAGGTTTCTTCGAAAACTCATAAAAGAATCATAATCTTTTTCTGTAGGACATATCCTTTTCATCAACAGCCATGCATTGGTTACTGAAACATCCAGCAAGTAACAAAATATGGGCCACCACCATTTTCGTTGCCTCATTCTGGTTCGATAATTGGCTAGCAACTGGTCCATTTTGTCAACGCCGCCTATGTCACTATTGTATTTTTGAAATAGTAAAGGTTGAATTACAGCAATTTTTCCTTTTGAACGTTTAGTTAGACCATCTGTAATATTTTCCTTCGGCAATGGCATAAAAATTTGTTGCACAAGTCACATTATTACCTTTCCATCTTACTAAACATATTGCGTTTTCACTTCCCGAACTAAAGTCATACGAACCTCTTTCTAACTTTTCCATCTTTGATTTTTCCGTCAATGGACATTTTTCAACTCTATGGTTGCGAATAGTGCGCCAGTCGCACAGTAACCAATTTGTGTCAAATGCCGAAATAGGCTAGCAGACGAAAAGTAATTGTCGAAAAATACTTTAATCCTTGATTAGGAGGTATTTTAGAAGCCGTTATAAGAGATAATACAGTATGTCCTCCTATCCCATAAACATTTTCGTTGTTGCCTTTGCCGGTATATATATCAAAAGACACCAAGTATCCATCACTGTTATATAGTGCCCAATTTTTAAATCGAAATCTGATTGGCTTTCCCTTTATATATTGCTTCGCATAGTGTCGTCCATAGTAGGGGATCATCAATAATTCATCTATTGAGCTATTTTCCTTCAACCCGCCGTGCTTTTGGAAATTTTGGTTTAGATGAGTTATCAACGGCCTTAGCTTATACAATCTATCTTTGTCAATAACGTTATTGTCATTCAAATGAAAACTTCTCAATATTGATTCGAAACGATCGAGTCTTATACTAATTTGTAAAATTTTTGGGAAATCATCTTGGGTAGAAATACATTCGTTTGTTCGGATACCTACTTTGCGTAGCCAGATAAAATAAATCCTCCAAGAAAAGCGTCTAGTTCATCAGTTTTTACATTGAGATGATTATTTTTTTTTGAGACCATATTTATTTGTCACATCTACGATTTTTCACATCAAATCTCCTGTAAAAGAAAGTTGAAAGAATTCCATTGGAGTTATTGCCATGCTAGCTTCTTCCGATAGCGGTTTTCCTTCACAAATTGTATTCAGATGAAATTTCGGAAAACTTTTTTTCCATTTTGTTACAGTCACACTTTTTTTAGACTTCATGCTTTTTGCAGGACTCTTTTAACGCATTTTCTTAGAAGGTAGCTGTGGATTATGCTCTGAATAATAGCATGTACCCGTTTTGTAATTTGGAACTAACTTTGATAGTGGCTCATCACCACTGGAGTTGAAATCGTCATAACTTGAACTGCATTGGCCAGGTAAAACAAACGTAGAGATTGGTTCTTCGTCACTAGGTCTCGAGTCATCATTCTGTTTCCCTATTATTACATATTCACACTCGGTGGTTAACATCCTCGGTTCAAGATGATTTAAATTTCCTGCAACCTCATGATCGCTTGTGTCCGAATCACAGTCAGTATCGTCCCCTTCCATAGGTGGTGCAGCATAGATATCTATTGCACTATCCAAATCCTCTTTCAATTTCCTCTAAAAGTTGTGCAAGAGATAATCTGAAAAGATTGTAATAAATATAAACATGTCACAGTGAAGCTAAACATAGGACTTCATATAAGTATAAATAAAAAATGTCAATTTATCTTTGACCGCTCGCCTATGGAAAAAGTTGGCTATAAAGCATACAATCAGATATATCGGATATCCATTTTAGGAGCCCATATTTACAAAATATTGTGTGTTTATGGGCAGATCACTACTGGATCATGTCAAGTAGTTTACTATATATACAAATTTCAGTAATTTTGAGGCTGACATTGTCAAAAAATGTAAATAAAATGGAAAATACGTACCCTTGTCGTCTTGTTGAATAAAGCGATGGATCCATGTTGCTATTGCATTTTTAACTTATTCTAGGTATTCATTAAACTGTAAAAACTAAATAAATAAGAAGTTTACACCTGAAACGTGCCACTCTTTCTCGCTTCTACAGTACTTGGCAACATGCCCATATTTATTGCATTTGTAGCATTGCACATGTACGTAATCAACAAACCTACACATTTTCCATCCTATCTTAAGAACTTCTTTATTTCTCAGCTGTAACAGGGTTTCCGCATCAATATCCACAATGACATTGATAAATTTGCCATCTTTGGCATCGTATTTGTAATTCACTTTCACATATGCTTCACCAGTCAGTGAATTCTGTTTAATTATTTTTTCAACTAATTCGTCAACATCACCATCTCTCCCATATACATTAAGGATTTTTTTCTTTGGTTTTTTTCCATTTTTTAAATTTTATATTGGCCCAATTTATTTTCGAGATCTGTAGGTACATATAATATCAAAATTTACACCTTCCTTGTAGCAGTTTATGGCAACACCACCTTTATTTACGTATTTAACTTTAGCAATACCCAGTCCCAAATCCATTGGATTTACTAGCTTTTCCATATCTTGTTTCGTAACTGATGAAGAGTCTAGTTTCCTGTTTTAAAGCCTGACTGCATGATTTTACCTCAGTTATTCGCTTCTTTGTTCAGTCTTTAATATCCGACATTTTTCTTTTAGTTCTCTAATTTCGTTTTCTAATTTATGATTTCCCAAGCTACTTGAATTTTTCATTTCTTTCAATTTCTTTAATCATCTTATTTTCCTCGCCCTATCCTCTGCCAACATCGCTTTGAAAAACTTCTCATACATGCTATCATATTTTTCCAGCTGTTCCGGAAGCACCTGTTTTATAAGCTCTTCCTGTGTCTTCTGCGTTTGAACTTTTTGCCAACGTGATCCACAAACATACGTTAACCTTCTATCCTTCTTAAGTTGGAGAACCCTCATTTCCATCGCAGAGAACACTTTTGCAGGACATTTTCACATAAACCTGCCTTACATAAGTCACAACGAAATCACTTATCTCCCAGTTCTTCTTGCTTAACGATTTCAATTTTCAAAGTTTATTCAGCTAGGTCTACAAAAAATTATACTAAACCTAACCTACTAACGTTTAGGGGACTACCCGTCTTCGGCTTTATACAGAATTATATGAGCTTAAAAAAATACATTTCATTTTAGTTTTTAGCTTAAGATATTTCATGTTTACAATATTTTGGTTTTAACTTAAGATATAGTGTTGCATGCTTACAAAAATAAAAATTAAACTTAAGATATTTCATTTAACAGGATTTGGTCTTAACACATTAACTGCCGGCATGAATGAAGATTACTTACCCTCGTATCCAAATTTAAATTTTGGCTATAATTGTTGTGTTATTACCAATACAGTATCTTGGGACTATTTTTTGCAACTAGAAGGTCAGTAAATAAAAAAACATCGCGGCTCCTATCGGAGTCGGAGGCACTAGAGATTAAAGTTCGATAGTGGGTGCCGTGTCCAAATTCATACTTTTTAAAATATTATTCGTTTATTACGAGTAATAATAATAAAATATATACAATGTTAAAGTGTTTCGTGATAAGGATTGAAACATTCTGCGCATAATCCAGGTTTATCGTCACACTCATAAAATGACATTTTCTTGTTAGTAGAATACCGTTGGTACAGTTTGTACGAGTTGGTCGTAAGTAATTGTAAAGTGTGCACAAACAATTTTTTATACCAACGAATGGTCTTCCGTTCACACGGATAGTATGCCTGCATTTGATCTTGGTGATCAATGCAGGACATATATTTGTTATACTGAACTATCGCCTGAGTCTTCAATACTTGTTGTCCTCTTTTATTTTCGATATCTAGAAAAGAATGGTCAAACACTGTCGAGATATATACATCACGCTTATCCTTCCATTTCCCAACATGTACACCATCTCTGAAAACAGATTTGTTTTCTCCTCTTTTGAGTTTTTTCTCTGTAACCTCTCTTGGATTTTCTGGAAGATTAGGTCTCAGTGTACCGGTGCAGTACGTGTCATTTTTCAACAACGCTTCGGCTAGTGAAACGCTATTGTAGTAGTTGTCCATGTACAATGCTTGGCCCTGGTTCAATTTGCCTTCTATCAATTTTAGAACTACTTTTGAGGCATGTCCTGTACCAGTTATATATTTCGTATGAGACATATTGCATTAAACAAACTTACCAGTTAATTCCGCATCATGTGTCCCAGTATATACAGGAAACCGGAGTATAAGTACCATCCGGTTCAGTTAACATGTACAACTTGATACCATATCGATGCCGTTTATTCTTATATATTGCCTAAATGATAGGCGTCCACGCCACAACATCATGCTTTCATCCAAAGATAGCTGCTTGTTAGGGGTAATAAATTGCTGTCACCTTTTCATTAAAATAATTAATGACGGGATCTAATCTTTTGTAGAATGTCGTGATTTCCACCTTCTGGTTCAGAAAGAAGTGCAGGCACCTTAGGATCAATAAAATCGGTTCCTGCTCATTTGCTGTCTGAAAATAGGAATATTAAACAATCGGTTAGTGTTCCAGTAGTCTTGCAAGTGAAGGAGCTTTATTGTTCCCATGTGGAGTAAGAGACCCATAAAAATACGAAATTCATCCACAGATAAATCCTTCCAAGATGCTATGCGAGATTGCTCTGATTCGCTGGCAAATAAAACCGAAACGGCGTAACTGTTCGTTTCTTCTACAATGTGTTTCTGAAATTCCTCATCGAACAGTAAATAAAAGAAGTTCATAGGGCTGTCTCCCGGTGGTGGTATTAATAATTCGCGTGTTTTTAAAAAGGCACGTTCTTCATGTCGTTGGGGGGGCAATGGATTATCAGTCCAATTGTTTGCAACGGAGTATCGGTCCAATTGTTTGCAACGGAGTTGGAAACTGTATCAACACCTTGTTGAGAAGCGCCGGCTCCATCGTCCTCTGGTTGTTGTTCAGGACTTTGTTGCTGTTGAGATTCAAGATCGCCACCAACTACAGATATATCGTCAAAAGTCAACTGAGGCGAATTCAACCTTGGAAGTTTGTCATCTTCTGAATCTGAAGCAGAATCAGAGGGAACATATTCTGATTCGCTATTTTCAAAATCCAAATCATCGCCAGTTAGCTCATTTTCAATTATTTCTTCTAATTCTTTGTCAGATAATGCTTTTCGCGTATCTTCAGTACGTGGCCGTTTTGGCCGCGACGGTCCTGCTTCGTTATTCATTGTCTTTTTTACACAAAATAATCACAAATACTTAACGAAACTGTCTTTTGCAGCGCTTATTTAGCGATTACTTAAAACGTTTTTTAACAAACCACCTCGAAAACACGGTCGTCCTTTATCTCCGAAAGGTTTATGTGCACTCTGACTCAGTGCCGGTGCAATACTGACAAATACAAAATCCAGTAACCCTTTGGCTCCGATCGGAGTCGCCGGCATATAATCCGTCTATAGCTCGTTTCACTCTGACTATGCAGTACAGAGAACATATAAGCCGTTCACGACCTTTTTGGGACAGAGTTGGCTATGATTTGTTCTTTTCATGTTGGACTAACTGATTCGGTGATGTAGCCGATGCAACTTTTTTTTTCTGTCAGTGTCTGTTCGACATTTTCTTGCCACCACATTGCCAGATTTATTATTTTAATATTCGTAAGAAAATAAATGCTTTATCAAGTGTGTAAAAATAATTTTAATTTCCGTCAAAGGAAAAGTCAGAATGCCCAATATAATTTTGTTACAACAAAAAATGTCCATTAAACGATGCTACTTCCAATTTAAAAAGGACAGACCAGATCTAAAAGAACCCGAGTTGATGTCGAGACTAGAGAGAGATCCGGCAACAATGTACGTATTCAGAAAATATAACCTTAAACTGAAAACAACCTAACCTAACACAAAAAGTGTCAATTTTCATTAGGGAGTTTAGTTGCCACAGAGGTACTGCCAACAAAATTACTAGATGGTCATAGCCTCACCTGACTCAAAAAGATCGTGAACGGCTTATACGACAATGTTATTTAAAGGCAAACTTTGCCTGCTGCGTTGCCGCTTGTAGACCGCACTCAGGTATATTATATGCTGCTCTTTTCAAATTGACGCAGAAGCGACAAAAAGGGTTTACTTCAACAAGGTATTAACAAATAAGCCGATTGCAATACAAAAGGCGGATTTATTATGATTGACGTCTTCGTGTTCAGTTTTAAGCGACTTGCTGGGGAAATATGGCAATACTGTAGCCGTATCCCTGTACACTGCATAGTCAGAGTGAAACGAGCTATAGCCGTCTGGCTCCGATCGGAGACGCCGGCAGTCCATGTGTTAAGATATTGGATTTAACATATATACAAGAACTTCTATACAAGAAAATTTATAGAGACATCTGGATCATCGGAGGTTGAGGGGAACGTTTTCTAGGAAGTCCGCGGGAAGATTTTCAGCGTCGCCGAGGATGGCGGGGGGAAACCTCTTCTTAGTCCTGGGTCTCCTGGTTTGGAATGCTGGGGTCCTGAGGATGGTGAC
The DNA here is from genome assembly GCA_940337035.1 of Agriotes lineatus. Taxonomy (NCBI): domain Eukaryota; kingdom Metazoa; phylum Arthropoda; class Insecta; order Coleoptera; family Elateridae; genus Agriotes; species Agriotes lineatus. Next base: position 121,590,247 of record OW679195.1, on the reverse strand, counting down.
GGTGTGCTGGTGGTCCTGCTCTATCGCTCGTTGCACGAATCGGCCTCGGAGTTCGGAGAGTCTGCCGTCTATAGGGGGGATGCCAGCAAGGTCGCAAACCTCCTGAGAGGGATGAAACCAGTTCAGGTGCAGCATCTTCCTGGCGACGGCCCTCTCCTTTGCCCTTAGCCTCTTCAGGCTGGAGCGAGGTAGAGCGCTAAAACAAATAAAACAATAATCAATAATAGGTCGAATAAATGTCTTGTAGGTGTGGATGAGGGTGCGAGGGTGGCAGCCTCCAAAGCTGCCTCGGAGTACGGAGAGAATGGCACTCCTCTGAATAGAGTCGAGGCATCTTTGAAGCTCGGGGAGCCAGTTCAAGGTGGAAGTAAAATGAACCCCCAGATAGATAACTGAAGTGGAGAGCTCTAGCCTAGAGTTCCATAATGTCAAGGCGTGTTGTTGGGGTCCAGTGAAGGTCTGTTGTGGTGACGTGGGTTTTTAAACAAGATGGCCTGGGTTTTGTTCGGATTGGGTTTGATTCTCCAGCGCTGAAACCAGCGTTCGAGTATCAGAAGTGACGGGGACAGAAGGTTGGAGGCGCGGGCGCTGCTGATGGCTTTGACCCAGATGGCGGTGTCATCTGCGTACTGAAAAAGTTGGACTCTTGGGTTGGGCGGAAATGGAATGTTGGTGCAGAAGGTGATGAAAAGCAGAGGGGCGAGAATCGAGCCTTGAGGAACACCGGCTCTTGAGCAGAACGATCTTGAGGTTTTTCCGCCGACTGTGACCTGGTGTTGGCGGAAGGATAGATAACTGTTAATGATACGGACAAAGAAAGGATGGACGTGAAAGTCCAAAAGCTTTTTCAGCAGACCGGCATGTCAGACTGAGTCAAAAGCTCTCTCAATGTCCAGCATGACGGCGAGAAGGCATTGACCGGGGACTTGATGGCGAGAGTGGCGTCGGATTGGAGCTGAAGCAGAAGGTTGGTGGTGCTTCGTTGAGGCCGAAAACCATATTGGAAGTCGGGAATGACGTTGTGAACCTCTAGAAATTGTCGAAGCCTGGAAGCAAGGATCTTTTCGAAAGTTTTACCCAGAACATTGAGACGGGCGATTGGGCGATAGGATGAGGGAAGGTTAGGATCCTTGCGGGGCTTCGGTAGCATCACCACATTGGCTGTTTTCCAAGCCAAAGGAAAGTGGCCGGAACGGAGGCAGCAGTTGAAAAGCAAAGTGAGGAGCGTGATAGCTACAGCGGGAACTAGACGAAGAGTTCGACGGGTGAGCCCGTCGTTCCCGGGGGCGGTGTTCTAACCAGAGGCCAGGGCGTCGAGGACTTCCTGCTCCTCGGTGGGAAGAAGAAGGTTGATGTCAGGAATGGCCCGGGCTGGAGGAATGAGACGAAGTGGACGAATACTGGGATTGCCAGCAAGGGTTTGATGAACTTGGACAAAGTTAGCTTGAGAAAAGTTGGGGTCGTTCGGAACTTGATGAACCTGTTCCAAGGTGTCGGCAAAGATGTCTGACTGTCGTTGTGGGCCTACCACAACCTCGCCACCATGGTGGAGCGGAACCCCAGAAGAGCGTCGCTGCCCCGTGAGGCCTTTCAGCTTCCTCCAGAATCTCGCCCCCTCACGATAGAGGCCAGAACAGATTGTCCTCCAACGCTGTTCCCGAAATCTGGTGGTTTGGAGACGAACGATGGCGTTGAGGCGATTCCATTGGGTCTTGATTTGAGGATCTCTGGTACGAGTGAAAAGCCGATAAAGGCGCCGCTTTTCGCGGATGAGGGCGATGACTTGGGGCGGAAGAGGTGGACGGCTGATGTTGATGGCCTTGGTAGGAACCGATTGATGAACAGCCTCTTGGATGGTAGTGGAGAGAAGGTCGACAGTGGCGTCAACTTCTTGGGTGTTGGTGGGGGAGGGGATGTTTTGGAGCCGATCTTCTAGAAACTCCCGAAAGTCATCCCGGCGAGCGTTGTTCCAGTCCCGAATGGTTCTGAAACCCTGTCGAGGAGGTGGAGAAGCCAGAAGCCATGATGTCTGTGGATGCTACGAGAGGGAGGTGGTCGCTGGTGACAGAAGTGCCAATAAAGGCGTCGGCAGTGAAGTGTGGTGCCAGTCGATCAGTGACGATGATATGATCGATTATGGAGCATCCGAGATGGGAAATAAATGTCGGAGCTTGGTTGGGAATTCTGAAGAGGTCTAGGAGAAGAAGAAAGTTAGCAAGTTCGGCCCCTTTGATGTTCGTAGCGACGTCGCCGAAAGCAGTGTTTCTGGCGTTGAAATCTCCCATGATAATGGATCTACGGTGGGCGGCAGCGAATTCCAGAAGGTTTTCTGGAAGGGGATCATTAGGGGGGACGTACAAACTGAAGACGTGGATAGGGCCTAACGGCGTGTGAAGAATAGCCGCGCAACAATGAAGATCTGAAAACTCCTCTGGAAGATCTAAGGAAGAAGATGGAAGGCGATCATCGATGGCAAGAGCGACGTCTGCTTTTTCCCTGGGGCCATCTTTGCGAAAGATTTGAAATCTGGGAAGGGTTAGAGATCGTGTGGGCTTCAAATGGGTCTCTGTGACGGAGAGAACGTGAATGTTCTCGGCTTGAACCAGGTTCTCGATAAGAGGACGTTTCCTGGTCCAGCCGTTGGTGTTAATCGTAGCGATTTGTAGATCCATAAACGAAATCGACGTTAGAGGTGGACAAGGAGAAGAAGCAGTTTACCCCAAGGATACGTGCAGCCAGTTGGCCGCATAAGAGGCCGCAAACTGCAGGCCAAAGAATTGGAAGATGAGAGGCTTTAAGACCTGCTGAATTCTGCCGCGCAGATCTGGGAATAGGTTGGCGAGTGTTCATAAGGAAACGGATGATTCTGTGAACAGTGGGATCATTAGCCTTGGAGAAATCCTCAGGGAGGGGGGCATCAGCCGTCTTCAGGGGAGCGGCGGAGTCGACCGTTGCGGCCTCAGTAGGGCGATTGGGGCATTTCGCAGAAAAGGCAACGTGGTCACCGTTGCAGTTTCCGCACTTGGGCGTGGCATGGGGTTTGCAGGAGGAAGTGTTGTGGTCCCCACCACAGACTCCACAAACAGACTTCCTCTCTTGGCAGCTGGAGGTTACGTGGTCGAATTTGAGGCATCGGCCACATTGGACTGGTTGAGGTTTGGGAGGATTGGAGGGTTCTGCAGGGTAAGAATGATGAAACATTCGTAACCCGCTGGACAGGAGAGTGTCCAAGGTGGATTGCGAGCTGGTGACGATTCGAAGCAACCTGGTTTCTTGGTCAGTGGCATTGGAACGGATGCGCCAGGTATTATTGAACTCAAGGCCAGCTTGGCGGAGGACTTCCTTCACGTCTTCGGCGGAGACGTCTAACTCTACTCCTCGCAGGACGCAAGAGAATGTAGGAAGACTGGGGGCGATGTTGCGGAGATCTGGGCCGGAGTGTGACGAAATTTTTAAGGGACGGCCAACGTGATGAGAAAGGGACTGAAGTTTTGTGTCTAGGTCGGGGCAAGGAGAGCTGACACGTGCAGTGCCGTTGTTGAATACGGAGGTCTAGGTGAATTTTTTTGAGGTAAGATTCAAGGGCTTTTGGAGTTGAAGCATCCTTCGAGAGACCAGAGATAAGGCGGATTTTAATGGTTGTTGGGCCAATGGAGTTATTCGAAGAAGTGGAGCTGGTGCGACGCCTGCTGTAGCCAACAGTCCAGGGATTGGAGTCAGACTGGGATTCGTCTTGAATCGGGGCAGGAGGAGATGCAATGGTTTCTTCGACGGGAGAGGAATCCGGAGACCTGGAATCCTCGTTGATAATTGAAATGGTGGAACGGGTACGTCTTAAGGAAATGGTGTCGGCATAGGTAGGTGAGGCGCGCTGTGAGGCAGCAGTTGAAGGCCTAGCGATCCTCTTCTTAGATGCTGCATCGGGCGGTGTCACTTTCTGGAGGGTAGCAGTGGTCGGAGGTTTCGGCTGGGACGTCGAAGATGTTTTCGGCTGGGCAGGGCGTGTGGGCGCCATCCTGGCAGACGGACCCCCGTCTACGCTGCACGGTGCGCATGTTTCAATTCCGTCATCTTTCTCGGCACCATAGCCAAAATAAGACGTTCTGATTGGCTGCATTGTATCGTGAAAGTGAGTGCTGAGATCGCGGTCGGAAATGAATGTGGTGTGACTAGATCAAAGATAGAATTGGAATTGATAGGTAATATATACAACTAAAAGCGATTTTTTATGCAAATAGTAACCACAGGCAATGTTTAATTAACACAAATTTATTAAGTGCTTTAAGATACACAAAGAATAGCAAGGGCAAGATGCACTAAACAAGAACAAAAAAACTCGTATCAACCTAATTTAATACATAGTAATTAAATTAATGCCCTGTTGCGTTTGGGACATTGTTGTCAACATTAAGCTGCAAATTTCGAGGTCGTTTGGTTTTTCTTCGTTTTGACGAATCTCTCGAAGGTCGGCCACCTGCGAAGCGTTTTGTTCCTTGAATTAAAGTCGTCCTTCGACTTATTGTTGTAGGTTGTACTTTAATTGTGGCTCTCGACGTATGTGTTTCATGAAGCATTTTTGCCTGTCTTATTGCATTACTTATTTTTTGTCCCTTCAAAATTATCATCTTTATGACATTAGAATCAAGAGCACCTATATGGTCATTATTATCTACTTCTTTTATATTAACCGGTGCAATTACCTGCTCCTCAAATTCTTTGTTTTCAAAACAGTAAAATTCAATCCCAGCAGCCGTTTTTTGAGGTGTCATTGGAATCAATGCCAATATTGGTCCAGGGACAATTCCAGACTGCGGTATTGCACTTTTGGCTTTTATCATTAAACCTGAGGAACCAGCTGTACTTACAGCACTTTGGGTTAGTGTATTGGCCATTCTTTTAGGAGTTGTCACTTTAGGTGTAGTCACTTTAGGTGTTGTCACAGGCTTGGGTGTTGGTGATCTTTTACCACTTTGACCTGATTGAGCTTTAGGAGAACCCGGCCCTGGATTTCCCTTGTCGTTCCTATTGCTCATAGACTGATGCTGAACAGGGTCACTTACTATATCAACACTGTTTTGAGAACTAACTAAATCTGTTGATGAACTGTCTGTAGGAGTACCAGTATTATTCTTTATTTTAGGAAGACGACTTGGCTTTGCTTTGCGTTTTCTTTTTTCCTTTTTACGTCCTATTTTAAAAGAGATTTATTCCTGTTTTTTTATTTTTAATAATGTAAGCTGTTCACTACATACGAGACGTATGCTTTCTAGGTAGATAACTACCAGCAGTAGCCAAGTAAGAATCCCAAGCTGTGCGAGTCGAAATTTTTTTCAAGCGTTGTATGCCCAGATTTAATATCTTTGGAGAAGTGCCATATGTGTTATGGTGAGCCTGTAATAAAGTCAAAAATTCTGAAAATTTCGTGTTTGAAGAATCTTTATCGTTTTCTTCTGAAAATGTCATCAAATTAGTTGTTTGTGGTTCAATATCCATGCTTCTTTCGTTATTTGATGTAAGTACAGATTCGGAAGCAGTTGTTGATGGAGTTTCTGTTGATAGTAATGGCTCATAGAATGAAACTGGCATAACATTTTCTTCTCCAAAAGCAAGTTTAGCCATTAAGTATTTTGATTGTGCAGTTATAGCGGGTGAATTGGGAAAATGTTCTTCAAAATGCTGATACACTCCTGCTTGGTGTTTGCAAAATTTGCCTAATCTTCCTATTTCACAAGAGCAAAATCCCAGTGTTACCTGAACATCGTACATTATTTCGGGATTACTTTTACTTGGCACCTTGTAGGAATTTGCATCCAACTTAACTATATCTTCATTTTTTAAATAGGAACATTTCAGGAGTTGATGTCGCAAAAGAAGAGCTGTTCTTACTTGTCTATTATTGGAATAATTACGAAGTCTGCTTTTGTAATATTTCTCCATTCCAGTGCAGACAAAATCAACCAAGGATATTGCATTGTAAGCTTTGTTTCTTAATAAGACAATGTCTTTGAAAAGCCTAACGTTAACTTCACTAAAATTATTAGTTTGATGACCATGGGTCAAAGGACTTCTAAATGCCAGCGACCATTCTTCCCGTCGTTTCCAATAATTAGAGATATACGTTATCCACTTTGGATAACGCTTAACTACTGCATTAACTTCTAGAACAGCAGTATCTCCCATACAAAGGCAATAAGCTTCAAACGCACTGGACTCTGATGGTGCTGTTAATATATCCCTAAACAGTTTGTATAAAATTTGCCTATGTTCTTTAAGTATATCGTTGTGTTTATCCCACAGCCAACGCTAGACAGACTGGCATACGTGGAATCGGCATAACAATGCTTTTGTATTCGGCCAAACCAAAGCTATAGCTTGTCTCTCTGATTCGCTGTCATCAGTAATTATCACTGTGTGGCTTTCAGAGTGCTGTTGCAGCCTCTCGAATACCAGCTGGAGATATAATAGGTGCTCCTACCAGTTGTTGGAGTATATAATTATGTCGTCCAAATACACCATTACGAACTTCCGTAGATAGCCGGGGTCATCAGTTTTTGAAAGCTGGCCGGAGCGTTCTTCAGTCCAAACGGCATTACCTTAAATTGGTATGTGGCCCCGTCGGGTGTGGAGGGGCCTTGACGTTATCTCAAGAGGCACCTGCCAGTACCCTGTCGAGCGTGGAGAACACCTTGGCGGTACCGAGGTCGGGAAGGGTCTCGTGGATTATTGGCAGGTTGGAGGCCTCGTCGAGCGTGAGGTTGTTCAACCGGCGGTAGTCGACACAGAACCTGGATTTGTTGTCCTTGTTGACGATCACCACTGGCGAACAGTAATTGGACGTGCTGGCCTCTATGACACCTTCAGCCAGCATTGATTCGACCTGCTCCGCTATGATGATCTACTTTGCTGGAGAGTATCGGTATGGTGGCAATCGGAAAGGGGTGTCTTCCCGGAGGCGAATCGCGTGCTGCGTGGTGGCCGTGGTTGTGGGCTGGCCGGGCTCGCTAAATGTAGTAGCGAAGGTGTCGATGAGTTCGTGGAATTGATTTAAGTATGCTGTCGGAAACTCGTTGTTCCCTCCTCGATGTTCCGTTTCGTTTGTGTTGCCCTTCCCCGGTTGGTGTTCCAGTGGATCGTCCTCCTGTTGCATCTGCCGAAGTGTACAACCTCTCGGTCGAGGACAGCTCGGTGCTTTCGGAGCCACGGATATCCCAGAATTACGGGGGCAGCGAGATCGGATATCATAGGGAACGCGTCGCTCAACAGTTCCTCCAATACTGCATATTCGACCTGTGTGGTGCCGATGACGCAAGCTTTGCGAGTGCTGCATGCCAGTCGGATGAAGTTGTCCGTTGCGGCGGTATCCAGCAGATCTCCGTCGATGTGAATAGTGATCCTCGGTAGCCCGCTGGTAGTGACTTGGTTTATGGCCGTCCGTCTTGCGTGTGCGAGCCGTCGGCCCTCTGCTCGTTTCCCTGGTTCGAACTGGCGGTTTCTCGTTGGTTGGCGAGGACCGGGCAGCTTCGATGAAAATGGTTTTCCGGGCAGTAATGGCACTTTGGGCCGGATGCTGATACTCTTGGAGTTTGAGCCGTTTCCGACTTCGGTTTGCAGGACGCCACTTCCCTCAGGTCCGATTCCGCAGTGACGGCGTGTTTGAGGAGCCCCAAAATCGTTGACGGGGCTAGGGGCCTTACTTGCAATCGAAGTTTGCGCAAGTCGATGAACAATGGAATGTGAGACTCCACGTCGATGCTTAGTCGGACTGCCAAGCTTTTACTTGGACGCTATCGTATTTGTGGTTGAATTCTGTCCGGAATTCCTCGAATGTCGTCACGAATCCAGTGTAGACATTCCACCATGCGGCTGCGTCACCTTTCAGCTGAGAAGTGGCCGCTGTCAGGCGTACTTTGGAGTCCTCGGATGTGCCTTCGATCGCCGCGAGGAATTTTGCTGGATCCTCACCGCTGAAGAAGGGAAGCTGGGGTTCTTGCTTGATTGTTAAGGCTCGCAATGCCTCGGCCGATACTTGGCATGGTTCCATTGCTGGGAGTAGTTGTTTTTGGGCGCCACTGGATGTTGTTGACTGCAGATCCAGATCTGCGGATTTGTTGCCGGCATTTCTTGTCACAGGGGGCATGATTTCGGCATAGAATCCTTCTATGCTGATGCCCCACGTTGGGCGCCAATTGTTACACTGGGGAGTGGGGGTGGCTTACTTTCACTCCGCACTGGTGCACAGGTAACGAAGAAGTTATGAAAAACACATACAAAGGTGTGATTAAGTTTATTAATACATGAACACCATAACACACATACAAGATAAAATACATACAATTAGGAATCCAAAAGACACAAGAAATAAAGAAACAATAATTACAACTTATTCTAGAACTTAAAATAACTTACATGCTAACTTAACTAAGGAGGTCTTCGCCGTGGTCCCGGTTGAGAGCAACGCCTGTCAGTCGGATGCGCACGGCCGCGGGCGCGTCGTGGTCGCAGATACCAGGGATCAATCCATCTAACCCTCTAAGAACAAGCCTGACTAGTCTCGGAGGGATCTATCCTTCTAACCCTCCAAGAACAAGTGCCTTCTCAACCTCTCGTTTCTCCTTATAAAGAAAACACGGCAGATGACGCGTAGTGGTGGGAGAAGTGGGAGGCCTGTGCTCGCGCTCCTGGTTGGTCGGAGTCCCAATTGCCGACGAAGCTGGCGGGTGGGGAGCGTTTTGACTCCTGATTGGCCGAGTTCCGAGCGCCAGCGAGGTGCCCTGGTGGGGGCGCTATCGGCGAGCATCGGTTTGCAAGTTGGCGACCGTTGAGGCTTCCGACGCAACATCGTGCTTCGGCAGCGCGGATGTAACAGGAGAGAGCTGAAAAATACAAATTAAAATTAATAACACTGGATAGTTTTAAAACACGGCGCAAATGACCAGTAGCAGCGGCAAGTAAGGCATCCCTCAATATTGCGCTCACTAAAGGCCGAAATTAACGAAAACGATCACAGAATAAGGCCTGCAGCATGCAACACACTCAAGTGCCTTAGACGGTGACTGTGTAGGCCGAGCTTAACATTATGCTTCTTGCAGCTTATGCTTCTTGCAGCTTGTACACTCTATTCTCAAAGTACCAAGTCGGTACAGCTTTTTCTAGATTTTCGCCATAACCAAAGCCAATTAGGCACTTTTTCTTAACTACACTATAATATAAGATGCTTATCTCTTACTTCCACACTGTTTTAACTGTTTTTTCATAATAAATTTATGCAACTATTCTCACTCACATTTACACCAGATTTAGTTTTATTGTACATTGTAATAACTTCTGGTTTTTGGGCACTGCCGGAATTGAGATCTATAACACCTTTATCATGCATGGTTGACAACAGTAGTACATTTTTGTTTTTCTTTGGCACATAGGACACAAGCAGGTATTCCTCGCCAAAATCAAATATACTACTTTGCACTTTTCTCTCTTTAGTTGCGACAAACATCGGAGGAATTCCTCGTTTATTTATTCTTAGGGTGCCAACTAAGGTAGTTTTATCATTTTTAGCAGCTCTTTTGCCAAAGGAAAAGAAGTAAGCAAATTGTCGCATGTAACGTTACAACCTGTATTGGCTATAGGCTCTATCATACGTTTTACCAATGCTGCCGATGCGTTATCCTGCTGGAAAGGGCCTTCAGGTTGCTTACCTGCGTATACTTCCTTTTTAGAAGTGTACCAGTTTTAGGCATCAGCCAGCGAATATATTTTTATTCCATATTTCGCTGGTTCGCTAGGAATATACTGTCTAAAGCTACACTTCCCGCGAAATGCTTCCAGCATTTTGCCAATTCTGGCGTAGTATCCTATTTCATAATTAGCAATACACTTTTGAACAACATTTTCAAAAACTTCTCGAATTGGAGCTAATTTATCAATTTTTCTACGCTAGTCTCTGTCAGTAATATCATCAAATCGCAAAAATTTAAAGCGATTTTCCCCATGGTATTCCGAAAAACTACTGGTCCATCCACATCTACATTTATATGAGCATCTTTCCAAGTTCCTGCCATATAAAGCAGCCCAAAAAGGGCTTTAATTTCATCAAAATTATTATCTGCATGCATACGATTCAGGCCATGTTCCTACATGGAATGAAATGCCCGAACTTTACTTTTATATGTTCCTATAACTCACAACTACAGCATTCAGACGTGTTTTGCGTGACTTTTTACCCCAGGACGTGTTGTGACTATATTTTGAACAGCAACTTTCGAGTTCTTTTTTTTCATAATGGACATTCCAAAAAGTTTGATTATCTTTACCTGCACAAGAAAAATAATACGATAAAAGAGGTAAATGCACTATATTGGATTTCTGCTAATTACCGACATTGTGTAGGCCCACGTTTACACGGACAGGCGGAGTAGCTTCCTCATCTTCTGAACTCGCGGAAACTTCAGTGTCGTTATTATAATCTTGTATCTCCACTGCGTCAATCTCACTTCCATCATTATCATCTAAAATGCTCGATGCTTCAGTTGCAAGAACTAATGGTTTTGAGGGGCCAAAAAGAGCAAGAACACGATCTGACGAAATCTCCTTTTTTATTTTTGTAAATTATGACTGGCACTCCGGTGTCTATTTGAAAAGAACATTTTTTTGCAAAAGATTATACAATGGAGAAATAATTTCTCCTAAATTTGGAATAAAACGAGAATAATAAGGTATTAACCCTATGAAAGATTTTGTCTCCGTAACATTCTTTGGCGTTGGTGCAGCAGTTATTGTTGTAATTTTTTCTTGGTTTTTGAATAATCCCGAAGCACTAATATTAAATCCAAGGTATGAAATTTGGTTTTCTATTAATTGACATTTTTCCTCTTTTAGGCGAATTCCGTATTCGCGACAGATTTCAAAAAATAATTCTAACCTATTTAAATTAGTATGAGTATCTGGAGAAGAAATTTTAATGTCATCATACAAAGTTTGAATGCCTTCAATTTTATTAAATAAGGAGTCCATGCATTTTTGCTAAATTGCATGGGCATTAGTAATGCCATACATCAATCTATTTACATGATATAAACCTTTTAGGGGTATTTATTGTCAATAATTTTGCAGTTTGAGGTGTAACTAGCATATGTAAATATGCTTTCCGAATATAAAATTTCTAAAATATGGTTCCCCAGGCCGTTTTAGAAAGAGCTTCCTCAACATTAGGGATCGGGTATTGATCGGTTTGAAGGTATTTATTTAGGGTAACCTTATAGTCCCCACAAATACGGATAGTATTATCCGGTTTTACGATTGGAACGATCGGAGTGCTCCATTCTGAAAAAGTGGTGGGTGCAATAATACCTAAGGATTCTAACCCATCTAATTCATTTTCCACCGCAGGTTTTGGGGCATAAGGTACCGAACATGCTTAGCAAAAAATGGGCTTTGCATTTTAAGGAGTAGTTCTGCAGTAATTTTTTTTTGCAGCCCGATTTCATTCGTGAATTATTCTTGGAAAAGCGCAACTAACTTTTTTATTTCAAGTTTTAAATCCAATGTAACTGATGTTGTTTTAATATCCGCTAAATTTACATTAATTTTAAAAAACCAATCTCTTCCTAAAATGGTATAAAATTTCCCATCCAATGTTACCTCTAAATGTCGTACCTTGAAATTTTGCATTAACATTAGCAACTCCCATCACCGGAAGAGTTTGTTTGTCGTATGTTTGTAAAATAACATTGCAAGGTTGTATTTCAGTTTTAATTTGCAAATTATCAAGAACGCATTTCGATATTAGGGTAAGTCCGGGTTAGGTGGACCACATTTTTTTTAAATTACATTTTTCAAAAATGGTGCAAGGTAAACGTAAAAATTTTATTTAACTATCACTATAGACCACTTAACAATATTGTTCACCTATTTTATCGATACATCGAAAACTTGAGAGAAAAAAAATCTTTTTACAACTGTTACGTGGTCCATCTATCTCGTTGGTATCCGGGTTAAATGGACCACTCACAAGGGATAGTTGGACCAATGACTATCTACCTGAAATTAGGGTATAAAATAAAAAACAAAGCGCCCTAGTAATAAAAAAATGAAACTTGATGTCGGCTGCAGTACATACATAATAGGAGTATAAAAAAAGTTAACCAAAGGAACAATACAAGGTGCCCCAAAAAGGAGTGGTAACTTTTCCAAATTATCTCAACAGATGTCGCTTTATCTAAAGTAAAATTAAGGTCACTATATCAATAAGGTACCGCCATTAGTGATTTTTATATCTATCCTTGTCGCACAATTTTCTCCAACTGGGGATAAAAACACATAACCTAACAGATTCCTCACTTCACAAGTGCCATTACACCAAAAAGAAAATCCCCAAAAAGTAGTGTCTTCCCTATTGCACTTGGGAAATTTGTATTTGTTATCTTTATCTCACAATTTTCTCACATTCTCACGCGAGAAATGGAATGGCGGTACCTTATTGATATAGTGACCTTAAGTAAAATTAATTTACGAAATATGGCAACATAGCGACACAAATACTTATAATTTTTAAAATGAGTTGGTATCACTTAACAATTCAGCAACTGGGGTTAAGTAAGTCATGAGCTTTGTCATATCATATTTATGGGTTATAACGAATTATTAATGTCAAATTTTATGAGTTTAATTTGAGTGAAATACAAAATTAACCAAACTTATAGTAAGTAACAAATCAATATAGGAATTATAGCAGGTTTTCGAATTGGAGGCCTTGTTGTTCAATTGTAAAGTCCAACACGATCTTCTACGCTTCTGCAAATGTTTGTACACATTTCTGGTGTAAACGTTTCAAACGCCTGTCGTATAAATTCCATTAATGTTGGAATGTCGGAATGCATCGGTCCACTGTATACCAAGTCACGAATGCACCCACATACCGCAAAATCTGGTGGTGTTAAGTCACAACTTCTTGGTGGCCATTCTAGTGGTCCTCTTCGTCCAATCCAAGCAAGAGGAAACTGCTCATTTAAAAAGTCACGCACATATACCGCATAGTGTGGGGGGGGGGGGCGCCGTCCTGTTGGAAAATCACATCCACAGGGCAGCGTTCCCGAATTGCGGGTAAAATTTGTTCTTGCAGTAGGGTTAAATAAACATCACCGGTAATGCTTTCCTCGATAAAAAAGGGCCCAATAATCCGTCCCCTGAAAATACCCGCCCAAACGTTAATACCGGGTGAGCGAAAGTTTCTCTCAATGGTAGGATGTTCATTTTCGTCTGAGTAATAAACACAATTGTGCCTATTTACCATCCCATTAAGGTGGAACCTTGCTTCATCCGTCCATAAAATGCGATCCAACAACTGAGCATGTTCGTCTGCTACCATGTCTAAGAAAGCGTTACAGAATTCGAGCCTTCGGTCGGGATCATCTTCATTGAAGGCATGAATTAGCCGAGGTCTATAACATTTTAAACCAATATCTTTAATTAGCCGTGATACCGAACCCTTAGAAATTTGTAACTGGCGAACTAATCACCGTTGAGACGTTGTGGGCTCGTCTAGCAGATGTTGGTGGATCTCTGCCACATTTTCAACCGTTCGCACTGATCTTCTCCGGCCACTATTCCTCTTGCACTGATCCGTTACTTCACCAGTTCTTTCAAATTTGTCCATTAATTTCAAAATCGAATTCTTACTTGGCGGTTGTCTTCCATATACTTGCCCCTACTTCTGTTGTACAAGTATTGCCGCCATATTATCTGTTCGGTTAATTTTGTATTGGTAGAACCAATTTACTACAATTCCTTCCTGCAATTCCATAATCTTGACAAGTAATATTATGTGACATTAATGAGTGACATTTACAAATTTATCACCATATCGTTGAAATTCAAATGTTGCAACATTTATTTTTTCGACGACTGACATCGAAAGTAGATTTTTCTCACTGTCATTTGACAACAGAAAGTTGACATTTGCCGCTGAGCGTGCGTTTTCATCTTTTTGCCGCTCGCCGAGCGTTTTGGGTTTCCGCGTGAACAAAATAGGTAGCCACGTCCGAATGTTTCCTTGACAACGCCCGTCATTTGTGGAAATAATCGCGTCACATGTCATATAGACTGCGCGAGTAATGTTTAACTTGATTGTCAATTAATTTTTGCGATAAAACGAAATTTGATATTTTCCTTTAATAATATGCTCAGTCGAAAAAATAGTATGTATATTTCGAGCTAAAAGTGCGCTTGCCGCTTTTGCATGATTGCTGGTTTCGACTTCGTCTCAACCAGCAATATTCATGCGCAGGCGGCAAGAATGCACTTTCAGCTCGTAACATACAATATACTATTTCTTTGTTCTTAATTAGAGTACCTATTAGGGATGTTCCGAATATACAAAAATTCGTATTCGCGAATACGAATATCGAATACAAATACTCTTATGAATATTCGCGAATACGAATACGAATACATGACCTTGAGTGAATAATATCAACATCAACGTCGTTTTTGTACGCGCTGCAAGTTTTAGAAATAGTATGGAATAGTAATTTTTTTATGAAGTGCGCGAAATGAGTGTTTTTTTATGGCGCGTGAGAATGTCAATTTTCGCCGAGACCGTTAGGTCGAGGCAGAAAATTCACTCAAACGCGCCATAAAAACACGAATTTTGCCACGAAATACAAACAACGTTTTTTTTTGCACTACTAGTCTCAGAGCGCATCGTTATTGGCCTATTTTTAGGTCGTGAAGTTGATTTTCTCCACCAAGGGAGAGAAAGTAAAATAAACAATTTTCACCGTGGTAACTAATAAATTGCTAAGTTACCAAATATGACTATTTTAATTTTGACGTTTTAAAGAGCTGTATTGTCAGATTGACAGTTAAAATATTTTCGAAATTTGTTGGGAATTTAGGTATTAAGCTGTTTGGTAGTGCAAAAAATAGTATATACACCACGGTAGCGAATCGTCTTATAACCTTCGCGCTTTAGATACTTCGCGCTGCGCGCTCAGTATCTAATATGCGCTCAGGTTATAATACTGCGCTTCGCTACCTTGATGTATAATATACTATTCTATAGCCGTCAAAAAAAGAATAAAAGATTCTCTGCAACAAAATCATACGTATATAGCAAATAAGTAGAGTAATATTATTATGTACCTAACGTTTTATATGTGTTGTAACTAAGGAAATGGTGTTCAAAAACCGTTTTTCACTGCTAGCCGTGAAGAAATATTATTAAATAAAACATTTTTTTTAAATATTACCATTCTATAACATTAAATAAAAAACAACAAAACAATTTTTTCTACACCCGTCAAAAAAACGTGACATTTATGCATCGCTATAGATACGAGAAGTTTAACTTTTTTTAACACGTGAAAAGTAGTTATTAAGGTACCGATGGTATTATGAGTAAAATAAGAGGCCAAGTTTGTTAGTGTACTAACCGAGGGTTTGGCCCGAGGTGTGTACAACAATCGCGGGCTCTTAGCTCATAATGCCCGTGGTGTCTTCAAGGTTTTATGTCCTACCAATTTTCTTACCTAATTCATATAATTACTATGATATAGTATTTAACATTGATCTAGTTAGCTGATCTAAGTTAGATTTGTGACATTAGCTGAGCTGTCATTAATTTTCATTGTGACAGTGGTGCATAATAAAGTTGTATCCATGGAAACAAATACTGTTAATGTTTCATAATAACCCTAGGGTTCTTATGAAGAAAATAATTGCCCTGGAGCGTTATTTTGTATCTAAGATACCTTAAAATAGAGTCATTAATTTCAATACATGTACTGGTAGGACATAAATGTATGAATGCGTTTTAAATTTTTATTAAAATTCTTATCTATCTTTCTATCATTTTAATGTCAAATACTCGTATAATATTCGTGTTAATTTTGGCGAATACGAGTACGAATACAAATATGGAAAATGTAAATACTCGCGAATACGAATACGAATACGAGTATTCGGAACATCCCTAGTACCTATATATAGTAAGAGTAGGGCAAACGATAACATTTAGGGATCCATGAAGCGAAGTTAGTCACAATTTCACAGTCAACTACATTACTAATATAATGAAGGGATTCATCCTGTGAAGTTAGTTACAACTGTCATAGGTTTTAGTTGACTATAAATTATTTAGTATTTAGTCGTGGTAAGAAGTTTAAACTAACACGCGCGTAACTTGCGCTATGCGGTGCGTGTAAAATTTTCATACTTATAGATGCATGTAATGTCCGTGCAAGCACCAACTTATGTCAAAAAGTTCCACGCCATTCGAATTGCGTTTAGCGGGTGCGCTTCCACTGTACTTCTAATTATATTCTGCTGTAATTGCATTATTATAATTTTGGAGGGTTAGTGAATGTAAATTTACGGTATACATATTTGGAATTATTTTTTATTTTTAGTACCTAGTGCTGACAAGCCTGAATTTTCAGATAAACCTTAGTACCTTACTTATTTCATGGGTTAAACGTGTTGAAACAACATTAAACTAAAAACATGGATTTGGACAATTTTCACGAGGTACAGGAAATGATTGACGATGTTGAAAGGATAGAAATGGTTTTGCGTCGCAGAGAAAGGAGGAGAAAAATTTATTTACATAGAAGCAATCCTTTTTATAAATACACTGAAAATGAATTCCGAAAGGTTTATAGAATGTCGAAAGCCGTAGCACGGGGTGTGATAAGAATTGTGGAAAATGATTTGCATATTCCAGAGACAAGAAAAGGAATTCCCATATCTGTTGAAATACAGGTAATGGCTACCATAAGATACTTTGCTAAAGGAGCTTACCAACAGGATGTAGCTGATTTACATGGTTTTTCCCAGCAAACACTGTCCAGAATAGTTCACAATGTAGTTCGTGCATTAGCAAGACATCGCAACGAATATGTACGTTTTCCTCAAACAGCACAAGAAATTAGAGTTATCAAAGAAGGTTTTTTTAGAGTAGTATAGTGGGTGCAATTGATTGTACTCATATAAGAATTAAATGCTGCAGTTTATGTCAACAGAAAAAAATTCTTTTCGTTAAATGTTCAAGTCATTTGTGATTCACAGTGCAGAATATTAGATATCGCTACAAAGTGGCGAGGTAGTGCCCATGACTCCAGGATATGGGAATCTTGTGCTATTAGGGAACAATTTCAGAGAGGAGAAATACGAGGAATTTTAGTGGGAGATGGTGGATACACTGCCACACCAACCATGCTTACACCACTAACTAATCCAGTAACCCAAAGCGAACGGCGATACAATCGAGCACATATCCACACAAGAAATTGCGTAGAACGTTTGTTTGGTCAGAGGAAAGGAAAATTTCGTTGCTTGTCCCGCGGTATTAACACTTCCTTACAGACTACCAAGGCAACTATTGTTGCTCTTGCAGTGCTGCATAATATCTGTTTGGAAGATTTTTTATTGGATGAAGATATAGAGGAAGAAGATCACGAAGAAGGTATAAGCAGTGATGACGAAGAAAATCGCATTCCTGATATCGGCCAAAATTTAAGAGGTCCAGCCTTCAGGACCGAATACATTAATTTACATTTTTGACTTCTTTCTATTATGAGCAAAAAAGTATTGTTCATTTATGATCTACATTAATTTCTGTTTCTTTATTTAACTATCACTTTCTTGTGTTACATACTTTATTAATTGTAGTATATTAACGTATAAACTAAATAAGATAAATTATAAAATTAGAAATTACCAAATTGAATTAACTTTATTTATTAACAAATTATAAATTTTTGTAACGAAATAGGTAGTACGTATTTACGAAATTAATCAAATTAAAAAGTTAATACTGTTTGTTCGCCGATATTCTGCAGTTGTTTCTGCCGGAAAAGTAACTTTGCTTTTCTACAAGCAATTTTTAGTTCGTAAATATCTTTTTCATACGTTAACTTTTGCTCGTAAATTTGCTTCTCATAATCCATTCTTAAATCATGTAGTTCTTTTTGGTTTTCCATTTGAAATTCTTCCTTTTTTTGATCAATTTTTAAATTTTCTACTTCATAGGCAGTAATCTTTTTCTTTTTCTTTTCTGCGGCCGATGTTAGAGATGTAGTTGGCATTGGATGTTCTTTAACTACTGAAACATCTTCGAACTCGCCAGTTGTAGGATCCAAAATTTTCATGTAATCTTCATCTAAGTGTACATTCGCAGTTGCGGATGTTTGAGTTTTAGACGCATTTTCTTTCTTATCGCTATCAAATTCGCTGACGTCATCTTCAAATTCGTATGGCACCATATCCCTAATTACATAATCAATATCGTGCTGTTCGTTTGAAGATGGTGAGCCTCCACCTGTTTTCGTGACCTGTTTTCGTGAATGTCTTTTTTTGATGGTTAATCCTTGTTCTGGCTTCCCTCTTCATTCGCCTCCATTGCTCTTTAATTTGGGTCAACTCCCGATGCTTTCCATTTAAACAAAACTGTTCCTCGACCTCTTTCCACGCAATTTGTTTTTTTAATCATTCTCGAATCGACAGTTTTGTTTTCTAAAATTTTGTAATGATCTCATTGTATCTATCAACATATTCTTTTCGTCCTCCGTCCAATTTTCACTTCTTTTCCTTTTTGAAGTCATCTTAAAATGAAAGACTTTTCTACAAATGCTTAAATTATACTTACCCTTTTTAAAAATAATTATTTGGTTTTTTGGAATAAACAGTTTTAACAAAATTTAATAATAATCTTACCTTTATTGAGATAAACTACAATAACATAGACAGAAACTAAATACAATTGAAAATAACTTCAAATTTGACGTTTGGTTTAAATTCAAACATTCGACAGTAGCACAAGCTCGCTATGCACGCGCGATTATTATTAAATTGCGGTGTTGCCGACGTTACTTTTCATACGCGCGCCGTGGATTTCCGCGAGCGTGGAAAAAGATGTATAAGTACCGTTACGGCCAACTCAAAGTGCACGGCAAATTTTTAGCTTGTAATACGATATTCTAATCATAGGCGTCGAGTTTTGACGTTTACGTTTGTCATCAACTGTCATAGAACTGAAAACTCGGAAAATTCCCATACATTTGTCAGAAGCAGAGAAAATGCGAGCTATCGCAAAACTGGAAGAGGACTGGTCGCTGAGTCGAGTCGCAACAGATTTGCATGTGAGCAAGAGCTGCACTTTCAAAATTAAAAATCGTTGGCAGCAGAGACGTCTGCAAGAAAAGTTTTTTAACACCAGAGAACAAAGAACGAAGAGTACAGTTTGCAACCGAGTATTTGAATGAGATCGACGACTTTTGGAACACGACTGTTTTCTCAGATGAAAAGGTATTTCAATCGTTTACCAATTGACGATTAAGGGTGTGTAGACCACAAAATTCAAGATTTGAGGAGCAATATTATGTTCAACCCTTAAGGAGTAGTGGATGATTCTCTCTAAACGTATGGGGATGGATCAATGCTCACGGATCTGGAGCATGCTATAGAATTAATGGTCGACTGAATGCTGAAAATTATCGAAAAATTTTGCAAAATGTGATGCTGCCATCTGTAAGAGAGGTCTTTCCTAATCAATTTACTTTTCAATAGGCAAGATATTACCAAATTAATTAATTTTGTTTATGTTAACGTAATTGATAACATTATTTTCACAGGATAACTGTCCTGTGCATACAGCAGGGGTTGTTCATTGATGGTTTGATGAGAATAATATAAATTTATTACCATGACCTGCAAGAAGTCCGGACTTGAACCATATCGAAAATAGTTGGGGGTTTTTAACTACAAAAATGTATACCAAGGATTTTGCACCAAACGACGCCCATGAATTATGGGAAAGAATAAGAAATGCTTGGAAGGAACTGAGAGAAGGATACAATATGGAAACATTGGTGAACTCTATGCGAAACAAACTGCAAAGAGAAGTAGCAATTGAATACTGATACATATTGATTAAATACATATTATTATATAATTTGTTTACTTGTGAAACTTTGCTAAAATACAAACATTACAAAAGTAATACCTATTCTTATAACCACAAGCAACGCCACTGGAGAAACCCTCATTTAATAAGCTGAAAAATCGCAAAAATAACCATAGTAACAAAAAACCGTGCACTTTGAGGTGTCCGTAACTTTACCAAACAGTTGTAAGATCTGCACGTAGGTGTTATTACACGCAGCTTATAACACAAATAACAACAGCACTATAAGTAAGACTGTAAATGTGCTTTATGCCGTGTAATACACATCTATTTATTAACCAGTAAATACAGTGGTCCCAAGCCAACTGTATATTCATTTGCTGTTCACATCTACACATGAGGAACATAGATTGAATAATATTTAAATGTAGGCCTCCAAAGACTGCTACAATATTAACATTTTTTTATACACGTTTATCTAAGTTCTTTTTACAAAATTTTAAAAGATACATATTTAACACAAGAAGTAAGAAAGGATAAATATATGTATATTAAAATTTTACTACAATTTACTGGGGGATGTGAGTGGCTCGTTTCGGCTTATGCAGAGGGCGGTTTATTGAACACTTTCTTTAAAATACCTGAAATGCGGATTAGGAAATATTATCAAAAGAAATGAATACCACTGTTGTGCGCTGCACAAATTTATTTTCTAAAAGTTATAATATAATACTAAAACGAAATTTGACAGAATTTAACTTTTGCAATAATTCTAAAACCTAATGTATGAATTCAAAACTATTTATGCACGCAGAACATTGAGAAATTGAAAAGATTGGGTTGTTATACTAAGTAGGTACTTAATTATACTTATAAAAATATTACAGTTCATTTTTTTAAACATTATATATCTGTAAATTTTTGTTTAATTTTGGCAATTTATTTATTAGTAACTAAAACATTTAACTTGGGTAGGTATGCTATTTGGAAAATCACTATTTTTCACTGTTATTTTTCTAATGATGACTTAAGCTCCGAAACGTATTTTTCAAATAATCAATTAAATCAAATTATTAGTTCCGTGTTTCGTTCTAAAAGCTGTAGAACTTCGGTATCGAGCTTAGTAATTTGCATTCCATTTCCTTTAAAACCGTGAGCTCTAACCCCCAAGTTCATTGTGTAGAATTATCTAGAACTTCTGGAATTACGAAATAATCTGAACAGCTGTATTTATTTTTAAGAAAAAAATGATTTCGCCATTGAAATATTGTACAATTGCACAATAAGTTAGCAATAGTAATTTATTATACAAGACGATAAAGTTAAATTTTATCCACGAGTGAATCGTTTAACGTCGAGACGTTAATGATTCAAGAGTGGATAGAAATAACTTTATCGTCGTGTATAATACAATATTTTTTTCTATAGCAAGAACTTTAACAATTTCAAAAGAAAATAAGGACAGTCAATCACATTTCAAAATGTCAGTAGCTAGATTGGGTTGCTACGATAATACGAAGCTGTCATATTTAATTTAAACAAAAGTTAGAAAATTAAATTACTTTATCTATCCTTGATGTTAAAGTGCTACTTTATCTACCCTTGCTGTTAAAGTAAAACTTGACCTTTTGTTTTGAGTTGATGAAAGCACACTTTAACATGTGCTATAGAAAAAAAGTAATATTTTTCTATTCTAGGTGTGAGATAATTGATCAAGAATTAAAATGATAACAATTATAGTATATTACGAAACTAGTTTAGAAAACTGAACGAGTTTGGCTGGTTTGAGTACAAGCGTTAGCAAGTACTTACGCAGCCATACGAGTTCAGTAAAACCGTTTTTCTAACGCGTTCTGTATACTATTTTTTCGCATTTTATATAGAAACGTGAAATATATTTTTTTATGTAAAAATGACATTAAATGTCGAAATATAACGTAGCTGAGCAGAACTCGTTTCTATGTACTGAAGCACAATAAGCTTTGCTAGTTGATGTTCAATCAAGTGGTGTTACTTTCTAAATTGTAAGTGATTGTATTTTGATTTTGAATGTAGAAATATAGTTTATTACCATATAAAATGCGAAAAAATAAATACGTACTTACACTAAATTTTAACAGTTAATAATACAATATGTTTTTATCTCTTTCTTGTTAATATTTCGCACAGTTCTATATTGTTCAGCAAATTGTCTCATTGCTAAACTTTTACTTGAACTGCAATTTCTTTTCATTCTGTTTATTTTACGTTTTAGAGCTGCAGTATGGATTTTGAGTCGGTACCTAATAAATCGATCGATTAATTTCGCTTTAATCTTATGGCAATTGGGGAGATTGATGTTGGCTATGACTGGATCGTTAATAACTGTATTCTTCATAACTTCATAAACGTTGGTGGTGTGACATTTAAGAATATCTAGAACTTTTCTCAAATTCAAAAAAGTTTGTTCAATGAGTATAAAAATAGAAAACAGATTTTTGTTGATGTAGGTAGTGCACGGCTGAAGGTTTAAACTCATTTACAGATATAAATTTAGTGTATGGTGCTTTGATGGTTTTATTGCTGCCAACTGTCGAACAACATTTATTGCATTTTACTGTTTTTCTAACACTCCTAACAATGTATCCAGCTACGTTGTAGAGAACATTCTGTTGGCGCAAACTAAGGTCTCTTTTATCATTATTCCAACCTTCTGGTAAGTCGTTGTTCTCTAGCTCTTCATCATTTGTTATAAAATTTTCTTTAATTTTTATAACACTTAAAAATTCAGGTAAGTTCTTGCGATCTTCCGCTTCATAACTCCCATTCTTTCGGTATTTAAAAAATGGGAAACCGAAACCAATTTTATAAGTTGCCGAAACTGAAACGCTGTTGGAACAGGCTGTCTTGCTCTTATTTGGCTGAATAAATTTTCTAAGAAATCCTGTGAAAATCGGGACATTAGAAGAAATTTGTATTGTTTGTCGTTTAAGAATATATTCTACAAATCTAACAAAGAGGTGGTTGTCAAAATAACACCAGTTTGAATTGGTTTCCAAATTGATTTTTCACCGTGTTTAGACATAACTCTGAGGTTTTTAAAAAGATAAACAATTTCTCGAAGAAAAGTTATTGATTCATAGTATTTCTGCAAATTAAATTTGCTTATGGCTAAAGTACTAGCGCGAGACGTCAACAGTTTAAACCATTTATATATATGATCGATAAACCAAGCAGTAGTTAATGTGGATGTATCTTGAGTTTCCGAGGCGATATATTTCATGCCACAACTAACATTATGGTTTAAAACGTTATAACTGGTAGAAACCTTCATCTTGTTAAAGTGATTATTGTCCAACTGGTGATCGCATAATTTCCCACTGATTTTTTTCAAAATTATTTTTGCATACTCTTGGTCGTTTAGAATTATAATTTTTTCTGTTTAACCAAATTTGTTTTATTTTTAGATCTTTGGGTATGCTAACAAAATTTATACCATTTTCTGAACGGTTATTGCATCCAGGTACGCAACAACCGGTCATCACAATGAAATATGTAATTTCAAAAGTGCAATAAATCTTGACACTTTCAATGTCACTAATTTAAAAAATCGAAAGCACACGGGCCAACTAAATTTTTAAATTCTAGTGAGATCCCAAGGGATCCAAACCAATGAAATGCTGTTGCCGCGTTTGCTCTACTTTTACTATATACAGGTACTCTATTCTTAATCATAGATATATTAAACAAGATACAGCCATGCGCGGTAAACGTATGTCCGTGCTTAGAAAACATATCAAAGAATTCGGTACATCTCTCCATTTCAATCTGCCACGCATTTAATGTATTTGTTATTTCTTTTTATTAGTTAGCCGTAAGTCGCACGAATTTCGAGTGCTTTGTTTTGAAGTGTCTTTCAAATTTCAAACTACGCCAAACTCGTAATTTACGCAGTTTATTGCAATGATAAAGAGCTCAATTAATATTTATAATCAAAATGAGGACTTGTATTCTGTATTCTATTTCTTATAGTTCTTTTTATGAAGATTTATCCTTCCATCGGTGCGTAAACTCTTTTAAAATACCTAAATAATACCTACCTACTACCTGTAATTATTATTCTTTGGCACCTCAACCCTGACAGGTTATGGAGGCCGTGTATTAGTTTCTAGACTGCTTTCTGTCTTGTTTCAAAACTGCGGGTGTGTCCTGGTCTTTCCTATTATTTTTGCAGGCTTTTCAACCTCAGGTTTTCCTTAAGTTGTACCATGGTTTTTAGGTCTTACAATATGCTGTCCTCTCATTGTAACTAATATAAAACATAATGCACAATCAAATAAACGCTACTATTTATTTAATACCCACTGCTTTGGGCTAAAATGCAGAATCCGAAGCCAATTACAATCCTTCTACATATTTTCCTTATAATTTTGAACATTTAACTGGTTAGCAGATTTACCAGTCAAACTGCTGTTTTCATGGTTTTGATTGCTATATTGAGACAAGAAAGACTATTACTGGCACCATGTAACACAAGTTAAATGTATTTTGTCCGAATTTCTCTCAATATCGCATCAAAGTGCCATTGCTTACATAGAAAAGTGGGACAGTAAAAAATTCTATTTTGAAAAATTTGTTGGTGGCACTGTAAGTCTATGTCAAATTCGATGTTAGCAGGTTAGGGTTTGCGTCAGTTTTGTCACAAACTGACGCAAAACCTAACCTGGTAACCTCGAATTTGACATAGCCTTACAGTGCCACCAACACATTTTTCTATGCAAGCAATGGTACCTCTCTAAAGGATAGCGCTATACGTAATTCAAGCACTGAGAGTGACAGCAATAGAAGGTACGTCATTTTGAACTATGTCGCCGCATGGCTGTATCTTGTTTAATATATCTATGTTCTTAATGAATAATAAGTGACATCTGTTGAGATAATTTGAAAAAGTTACCACTCCTTTTTGGGGCACCTTGTAGGTAATGATTACAATAATTTATTTTTCGATTCCCGCTGTCTACAGGGATCACACAGGGTATCAAATCTTGTGCAGCTGCCATGAATCCAACGGGAGCATGTTATTTATGCACTTAAGCCAATCCTCTTTTTTTTGTAGTTTCATTGTAAATTTCCCCACAGTAAACACATTCATTTTCGTTCCAGTCTAAATCACTTTCATAAAGTTCGTCATTGCAAATTTTATCGATGTCAATATCTTCTGATTCAGAAGACGATGTAAGTACTTTCTTTTTTTTGCAGTTTATTCTTTTGAACGATCTTTCTTTCATGCTTGTTATTGATCTTATAATTTTTCTTTAGTTTCTTCGCTGCCCTTTCTGTTTTTTCTGTTCTTTAATTTTAACTTGCTCCTTTTTTCAGCCTTTTTCTTTTTCAGGGAATGAATGTTTTCTTGGGAGCTTAAAACAGTTGATACAGTTTGAGCCCTTCTCATTAATGTTTGTAACTTACTCACAGAAGGCACTGCGTGTATTTTATCCAATAACTTTGAGGGAGTCTCTGGTTCCGACCCATCAGATGCTAAAACAGCAGCCAGGAACAACAAGTACATCATTTAACAAATAACTAGGCCCAGCGTTAGGTAGTTGATCATTTGATGGGTTGTTATTTTCTAAAGAGCCATTAGGTTCGGGTTTTGCAGCTCTTGGGATGCTTTGATTGGGAATAGCCTCTGTGGAGGCAGTGGTTTCAGATAGAAAAGCAAAGTCCGGTATCGCTTGGGACTCAAAAGGAATTATGCCACATATTTTAAATTCACTAACACCATTATCAACCTTTGCTGACTTCCCGCAAGCCGAGCTAAGTAAGGTACCAAACTAAAGTCGAGGAATTTTTCGAGAGGGGTTATTTGTCATGTAACTGTTGCAGGCAGAGTAGTAGTTACTCTTAGAGACTGGAAGAAAGCACGGTCCAATGGCTGTAGCCAATGGCTTGTATGGGGAGGAATACTCATTAAAAGTATGTCATGGTTTTCTGCAAACTCCAGCATTTCAATACAATCGGTATGCGACGTATGGCCGCCAAGTAAGATAAGAACTGTTCCAACTGGTTTTATTGGGTTGAAATGATTTTTTAACCAATCAAAAAATAGATCAGTATTAACATAGGCAGATTTTTGAGACATTCTTATTACAGCGCCTGGGGGCATACCATCACACAACTCTTGCTTCAGCTTTTTGACTTTCATTATAGAAGAGGGTGGCAAAAACGTACCCTCCCCACTTACACATGCTAATACGGAAATGGTTTCACCTTTTTCGCCAGAGGTTACAGATGTCACATTTTTAGAACCTTTAACTGCAACAACTTTACCTGGCTTGTTATTTAATTGTTAGCCTGTTTCGTCCATGTTAAACACATTGCCAGGTTTGTCAATTAGGCTATGTTTCTTTAAAACATCCCCTAATAGCTTAAAATAATCTTCAACTACTCTTTCATTTCGCCCTTTAGCTCTTGCAATTGATACCCCTTCAGATTGACAGATACTAAGTTCTGGATTTCGAGGAAGAAATAAAGTAAGCCAGTCATGGCCGGCTTTTTTGAATTCCTTGTTAAAATTATGTTTTAGCTTTAGACTTTCTGCCAAATGATAAGACATGGAACGAACCGAGTCTCTGGTAGGAGTAAACCCACATGACTGCAGTTTTTGTATGTGCCTAACTATTTTTTCTCACTCTCAGTGCCCAATAGCGAACATTTACCTAGGAAGCCCTTAGATAAGTTTTTAGATTTAAGACTCCTTTTCAACGTGGTTTTTGGAATCCCAAATGCTTTGGCAGCAGCATTTATACCCAATTTCTTTCCTTCTATATTTTTTACAGCATTTTTCAGAGCATCCTCCGACCATTCCCCTTGTCCTGTTGTCCCTTTACGTTTATATGATGTTGGATTTTTTCTGTAACAGAAAAAACCAACTTTAAACATAACGCATTAATTAACGCAATATGAATCAACCAAAAATAGGTACTTATTTCATGATTTACAGGACGGGGTCTGTCTATCCCATATTTTTTAAACTGGTCCAACTATCCCCAAAACAATCCGGTCCATCTATCCCATTCGTCGGGGATTCGTGGACCACATTACCGTTCACGAGCACGTAGTTTGCGACGCGGCATTTTAGTTTATTTTTATACATAAACACTTGCTTAAGTAATACTATCAATATCACGTTGAAATCGCGTCAACTAACTACACACCATTAAATGCTAGTTTAGTGTAAAACATTTTCCAACTTACCCAAAGTTATCAGTTCACTTTTTTAAAGAACTACGTAAAATACCGAGCATATGATTTGCACACGGCTATAACTGATGGCGTAGCACAACTGTAAACTCTGTCTGCTGCGCTAATGTGACCAATCTCTAAACTATCGAGGTGGTCCGTCTACCCCGGTGGTCCATCTAACCCGGACTTGCCCTAATGAATATTTGGCACCCGTATCTAACTCCATTTGCAATGGTCGATTCTCTGTAAGCATGTCTAATAAAATGTTATTTTTAGGATCGCAATTGGCTGACAAACTTAATATTTGATCAATTTCCGGTGAGGGTTGCACACTTCTAGCAGCGGCAAACATTGAACTTCTGCTCCTTTCGCAGATTTTTGCGAGATGCCCTATTTTGTTGCATTTATGAATTTGCACCTAGCAGCAATGTGGTTTTTGTAACCGCAACTAAAACAAACTGTACTTTTATTTGTGAAGGTGTTTTGCATATGCATATTACGTGGTGTATTATTATTTTTGTTCTATGATCGGCATGATTAATTTTATGAATTTTCGGCATATCTAATTCTTTGCAAATCGTTAGGTACGCCCTGACTCGCTTGTTCATTAGCAACACACTTTTTGATTACTTTGTCTAATGTGAGGTCATCTGTTCGTAAAAAATCATTTTGAGTTTCCTCATCTTTTATGCCTAAAATGATTTGGTCCCGCAATTCCTCATTTAACCTTTCATCCCCCTCAAACCCGCAATGTACTGAAATGTCTTTCAAATCAGTCAGAAAATCTGCAAAGGATTCCTCATCTTTTTGTTTACGCAACCGAACCATTTGCTTTTGTGTGCATTGCAAAGGTTTTGGATTAAGGTTTCCTTGCAGCAATTTAATGATTTCATCAGAACTTAAATTTATAGGTTACTTAGGGGTTGCAATAACTTTCAATTTTGTATACATTTCAGGTCCCATGCAGCTTATAAAATTCTCATCTGGTCATCCTTCGGTAATTTGTACAGATCCACAAAGCAGTGAAAATGTTCTGTGTAGCTTTCAAAATCTTCCTTCTTCGGGTTGAATTTCGCGAACATCGGAATGGAGATTCCTCTTGCCTCATTTTCGTTGTCCAACATTGTCGAAACGCAGCGCGGCCTTTTCACCCTTGCAATTAGTTTTGAAGCGTCCTTTCTTTGAACTCGTCGCCAGTGTTGTGTATTTGTTGCTTACCACGTGGGCAAAGAAAAGACCCGTACAAATTGAATCTTAATTTATTAAATATAAAGCACCTGCGGATAACAACAAATAATTAATAAATGAACTACAAATAAATGAATCCGCATCAGTAATATATGCAAGCGTATTACCTTCACGTGCATGTTCCTCGTAAGGAAGTTGGGATGCAGATGAATAATTGAACCGTTTCCTAACCGTTGTAAAATACGAGCATGCGCAAGACACTTAATATTAGGGAGCAAAACTTATACTAAGGAATAATATTTACAAATGAACTAATATATAACATTGTCGAATCATAAATCTTTCGCCAAAGCAGAGAGCGTACTTTAAATTTGCTCAACTGGCAAATGTCCGTTTTCGTCCAATAACAGTGTTTGGATCAGTATTTTAGCAACCAATCATTCACTTATACCATGGTAATAGCTATTTAAGTAACAAGGAATGTAAGGACCTATTAACATTTGAGGTAGGCAAGTACAAGCCAAGACGAAGTCGCGGCTTGTTGCCTGTCGAAAATGTTAATAGGCGATACATTCCGAGTTATCTTATTATATTTTTCTCGCTGCTTATCGAAATTTTCCTAGATTTTTGAAAAAATCGTTTGGTTTGTCACCTGTCACCAGTATTAGTTTTCGTGAGTCGTGTTACCTCTGAGTGTCACATGTCACACAAACACTTACAATTTATAAACAAAACGTCTAAATCAGCATCTTGCTTTGCTAATTTTATTATCCTAGGAACTTAATAATAATATTAAGTTCCATTGTCAAGAAAAAGCAGCAAACAAATATAATCACCGACTTACACGTTTTGTTACTAAAAGCCTTGTTCTGACTAGGCTAGTAATTTAGTCAAGTGGCGAGTAATTTAGTTACTAAAACTAGTCGGGTAAGTCGAAAAGTGTTCAGATTACTGGTCGAGTAAAGTTCATTAGTAATTGTGCAGTAATAATACTTGGTGCACCTAAAATGAATAAAATGAAGAGAGAGCAACGTAAAAGAATAAATACAATAATAAATCTTATTACAAAAACTATTTTTGAAACGGTGGAGGAAGAAATTAATGAGATAAAGAAAAAGAAAATGTGGGTACGGAAATGGATTAATAGAAGACACGAACTAGGAGCTTCAAACGGTCTTATAATGGAAATAGCATTGGAAGACCCCAAAGAATACTTCGCTACGTTGAGGATGACGGAAAGTTGTTTTAATTTTCTATTGATGAAAATGCAGTCTTCAATTCAACGCAAAGATACCCAGTTAAGATCTGCAATTCCTGCAAGAACAAAACTACAAGCAGTTCTCTACCTTCTTGCTACTGGATGTAGTTTAAGGACCCTGACACATCTCTTTCGACTTGGGAAATCAAGTATTTCAGAGTTCCTATTAGATGTTTGTGAAGCCATTTATAAATCACTGGAAGAATACATCCAGGTAAGATCAAATAAATTACAAATTCTTAGATGAAAAAACATTTTTATTAATTAAAGAACTTAAAGGTTTAAACATCTGCATCTGTCATTGCTTCTGCAAGTATGTTACCCAGGTTAAGACCGTCTGTTGTAGAATATTGCGGTGGGAATGGTATTTCTTGCGAGTGCTGTTCCTCAGAATAATAATCTTCAGTATAATATGTTGAAGTAGGGTTTGAAGTGATACTGTTTGATGGCGAAGGTTGCGATTCAAATGAAGATGGTGTGGATGAGCGATTGTACCTGTTTTGTTTAGATGCATTTTGTAGCTGCTGACGTCGAATTTGATTTATATACAGTTGTATATGTTCCTGCGCTTCTAGTGCTACTATTAAAGGCATTGCCTTCAGCTGAAGTCCGACATGCTTTCCAAAAACCTCAAATTCATTTTCTTCTTCTGTAGTCTTAGTATTTACAGTCTCGGTAATTTCTTTTAATTGACTAACCATACTTGTAAGCTGGGAAAGTCTTTTCTTTTTAGCCATAGGTTTAGATTTTGGTTCGTGTTCACGAAAATTATTACTACTATTGTTCCCTTCAGATATGTTTTCCTCAGCATCCATATTGTTGTCTGTGTCAATGTCTGCACTGTTTTCGTTAGGCTGAAAATGAAATAAATGTTTGTTACTAACTATCAAAGATATACAGTAATTTTTGTTTTAGATTCCTGCCATGGCAGAGTGGAAAACAATTGAGAATGGTTTTTGCAATGAATGGAACTTTCCGGGATGCTGCGGAGCAATCGACGGTAAACATGTTGTCATAAAAGCTCCTCCTGATTCAGGAAGTTTATACTACAATTACAAAAATTCAAATAGTATCATCTTATTAGCTGTTGTAGATCATAAATATTGCTTCAGTTATATTGACATAGGATGTAATGGGAGGGTTTCTGATAGAGGGGTATTCCGCAACAGCAGTTTGTATCGAGCATTAGAAGCAGGCATGCTTCCAGATGGCCACATATTAGTTGGAGATAATGCATTTCCCTCCAAAAACTATCTACTTAGACCTTTCCCAGGAAATCAATTAACATTAAAGAAAAAGATATTCAATTATCGATTGTCAAGGGCTCGAAGGATAGTGGAAAACGCTTTTGGCATACTAGCTGCCAGATTCAGACTGTTTGAAAAACCAATGCCCTATAGCCCTGATAAAGTTATTGTCATTGTTAAAGCATGTTGCGCTTTACATAATTGGCTCAGGCAAACTAAATTGCAGAACAGACAGTTGGAATATACAACAGATCAAGAAAATGTTAATGCAGGGAATGTGATCCCTGGTACGTGGAGGCAGGAGTTGAATTCTCAAGGTTTCAAACCAATACTACACTCTTCATCAAATCGTTCATCAAGAAGTGCTACAGATCTTCGAGATAGATATGCAGATTATTTTGTGGGAGAGGGCTCAGTTGAATGGCAGACAAGAATGGTTTATTAAAAACTTAATTTTACTTACCAGATTGCTTTCACTTTCCGTTAATGTTGAATTAATATTTCGTAGTGATTCATCCATTATTTTGAACCATTTTATTGTCGGGACGTAAATTGTGTCAGTCCCAGTTCCAGATTTCTTGGAATCCTTGATCTTTTTTAATTCTTGGGAGTAGGTTGATCTGAAAACGTGTTTACATAAAATAAGATTTTAACCGTAAAATGATTATAGTAAGGTTGATTTATAATTATTTATAATTCTTGTATTATTACTACAAAAAAATTCTATAATAAAATAATGTAGGTATTAAAAGTCTTTACTTACCTGAGATTTTTAATTTTTGATTTAATCTCTTTCTCTTTAAATCCAGATATGTTCATTGTTTTTTCCAAATCTTCATATGCAGAGTTCTTTATTTGTTTATTTTTATAAGCATCTGATTTGATGTTCCATAAACACTCATGTTTTAAATAATGTTCTACAAATTTTGTAGTCGTATCTTCGCTCCAACGAAATGACATTTTGGTATAATCGTAAAACAGTTCGTAAAATATTAATAGATCCGCACAGAAACTGTACTGCAAACGAACTGTACAGTAAAATAATTTCACCACTAATGCACTTGACTAAAAAACAGGTTCACACTTGTTGAGTAGATACGTTAGTAAACAGTGAAGCGTGGTGGGGGTGCTACTCGCCCGTGAAAAATAGAAATATTTGGATTGACTTGCCTAAATCACTTTACTAAATACTCGACTAAATTTAGATAGTTCGCACGCATTTAGTGACTAAATTACTCGCCACTTGACTAAATTACTAGCCTAGTCAGAACAAGGCTTAAGGCTGTATCACTGACTTACATGATAAGCAGCGGAAAAAAAATATTATCTACGCTCGGGATATAAATGTCACTTATTCCACTCATTTTAAATTAGGCTTTATTATCTCACAAATTTTCAAAATGTCAATTTTCTACTTGTCAAAACAATAATGAGAAATATCGGACGGCTATCGCCTCGTTTAAATTTCACACGCATATATTAATAATGCGTTTATCCCAATTGTATTGTAAATATCTATTATGTCCTTCTTGCATATCGAAAAAAATGTGGCGTCTGTGTCTCTGTTGTACTAGAAAGACTTTGTTTTTTATATCTAGAATTTGCCAAATCTAAAATTATTCTCTTTAATTTAATTGTTCAACATTTAAACATTGCCGCCTTAAAGAAAAATGGACTGCATAAAAGCCTTTCCCCTAACAGGCTTGGGTTTTTTATTATTAACAATTTGTTCTCATCAATTTTGTTAGGCAACAATGTTTTTATAAAAAATCAAATTTTATGATAAATTACTGTCTTTTGAGTTTACTGTTGAAAATAGCGAGTGTGTAATGTAGTGACTAATTACTATTCTAAAACAAGAAGCTGTTTCATTTTCGATTCATATAGTAGGTAAGTAGGTTCAACTTGGGGTTGGTTCTAAAACCCTCAGGCAATTCTTTGTGTGAGGTAAAACCCGAAACTCCAGCCCCCACAACCCCCAATCCTGCACATTTATTTTCCAAGTGGACAGCGAAATTCTTAGAAGTGACAACGATCGCCGCGCCAACTATACTTTGGTAGTTAGAAATGGAACAATAGTTGCTTTATTTGCTAGCACTACTAGCGCGTGTGTTGTTGCCTGATTCTAAACGGGAGAATTTGACAACCAAATCGGCATATACAGAGAAATCTGAAGTAGACACTGACAACTACAAAACCGCTTCAGAATCTAAATTGAAGCCGTCAACTACTCAACCAGCGCCTCAAAAAAAGGTGCAACCATAAAAATATTGAAAGGAAATCTCCAGACATGAGGGACAATTAGAAAAACGACGATAATGAAGAGACCATCGACACAAAGAACCAAAGAATATTTACATAACTGAACAAGAAGCGACACTCTTGGCGGCGCCTTTGATCTTTAACAGGACAAATTGTGTGGCCTTCACTACTCAGCGCCATTTTGCTAGGGTGCAAAAGAGCGGCAATTCAAAATTACAATTGTGTTGGGTACTGGAATAATCTGATGAAAGTTAATTCCAATATTGTTTATTAAAGCATAATTGATTTTTTACAGATTGTAGCAACTGTTAATTAACATATATAAAAAAAGCATGATAATTATTATAAGTAAATATTCACATAGAAGTAAAGAAGTTGACAGCAATTATACATGCACAAATAATTTATAGAAAAGTGAATTCCAATACTGTTTATTAAATCACAATTGATTTTTACAGATTGTAGCAATTGTTAATTAACAGATATAAAAAAGCATGATAATTATATACGTAAATATTTACATAGAAGTAAAAAAGTTGACCGCTATTATACTTACATGCATCAATTATTTATAGATTTAAAATATGAATAATTTTCCTTTGTTTTCTAGATACATTTTTAAATTTCAAATTGGCATTTTTTAATGTGTGGTAGATTCTCATCCTACAAAATAGTCTAGTGACATATTCTCTTGGAAAATGTTCACAGGGTGGAACGTAATCAATCCTGGCACACAAATCTGACAAATTTTTTACAATATTCGGTAAAATTGCTAAATTTTCAAAATGGTTAACAAAAATATTTTCCATATTTGTAACAAATATTATAAAATCTTCCCCAGGCATGCATAAATTACCAAATTGTGTCTTGCTGGCAGTTTCGTAAGCTTTAAAACTACAAAATATATTAGTAGATGCCAATTCTTTAGTTTTTTTACTTTCTGTTATACACAGACAGCAATTTTTATGGACGTCTAAAGACTTTTTAAATAAATATCCGCAAACATACGACAGTGCATTTGCTGTCAATAAATCCATCTCTCTGAACTCATTAGAATTGCCTACAACAATATTGGTTTCCGAATTGCTTTCTCTATGATATTCTGTTTGATCTATATTACGTTCAAATACATTAATTTGATTTCAAAAAGTATCATAGTCGTCCTCACAGTTAGCTTTATCGCTGTGCTGGATGTAATTTAAAGAAAATGTTTTTTAAAGATATTTACAAATTGTTGTGGAGTAGGATTGGTGCTATTTCCACCATGGCTTCTGACTGTACCAAAAAAGTTTTCTAAGCAATCTGTATTCAAACGCCGAGTTAACAAAAAGTTTAAACCTTTTGGTTTCAAATGCTGAAATAATTGAAGTAAACAATTGATAGAAATGCACCAACCCTTGAAGCATTTCAATGTGTTTGTAACATTTTTCACACCATCTTTAGTTTTAACTGTTATGTTATTTAACAAATTTAACATGTCTTGAAGAAAAATGATTTGGTAATCTGATCCCATGAACGTAAGATTATACTTTTTGACATTTTTTGTTGCAGTAGAGTTGAACATATCGAAAAGTTTGTCAAATTGTTCAATAAATGTTGTCGTCCCTTCGGCAGAACTTGGCAGAGCTTGCAAAGAAACATATGTTGATAGCCCTACTGCAACTGATTCACTTAATAACTGAGTGGCAAACTTAACGCGCATCTTTTCAAAACAAGTTGGATTTACATGACTATTTGTCAATTTAGGAGCTAATCTTAGACGCTTTTCCTTGTCGCTATTATAAAAAGCTTTTATATCATCCCATGAAGCTACACGATTATTATAGTGGATATTATATTTTAGTAAGTTATTTCTAACAGATTTTATTAGATGACAGGCATCAAACATAAAAAACACTTTGTGCTCCCCTACAAGAAAATATGGTTTATCTGTAGTTATGTTCAATGACTTGGCTAATTCAAGAAAATTTGACCCTTGATCAGTAATTAATGCCACCGGATCCACACAGGAAATGAATCTCAGTTTTCTCACAGTGTCTTCCACAATGTCTTTAAGAGTCTGTTTTTGGCAGGTGGTATTTGAAAAAACAAACGCCAATGGTTGCTTCCACTTTGCAAAAAGGCCTCTAGCCATCACAACCATTACATTTTGTGCTGGAATAATTTTTTTCCCTTTACCCTCATCATGAAAACCAACAATGGTGTCTTTAGTCAAATTATAAAATAGAGAAGCCTTCAAAGACATCTCATCTATACAAATGGAACAGATTCGTTGCAGATTATTTAAACTTTTCATTTTTAGTTTCAGTATCTCAAACACAAAATCGTTTAAACCAGTTTTGAAATCTAAAGAATGTGTAATTCTCTGCAAAGTTCTAGTAGAGGGTAAGGTAAAGCTTTTCATGCATAGCTTGTAAGTTTGCGGACTCGTAAAATAAATTTGTAATGCAAATTGTTTAAACGCATCACTATATCTTCGACCATTAGGTCTCTGTTTACTTAGACCCACTTGAGCTTGCACAAATTTGGAAGTATTTTCCGGTAAAAACTTATTGCACAAGTTTTTGAAATCGTCCACACTTATGTCCTGACATAACCTGTTCAATTTCCATTTTTGGTTTCTTCACAAGACGCAGTTTTTCTTGTTGTACTTTGTACTTGCGTCTTAACTTCCGTTTTCTTGGAGTGGAAGCGGAAAAAGATGCTGGAGTTTGAGTTGCAACCGGGCTGTTGACTGGAAGACTAACAGACCTAGAAAATATGATGTCATAAGTACCTATTAAAATATCTTAACCATTTTCTAACTTTTACCTGTTCTTAATATTTGCATGAACTACTGTATCATTTGCTGCCTCTACGTACGAACAGGATGGCTGACTGCTTGGTTGAATTATTACTGCATTTAAAATACAGGCTATCATAGAGTTGGTTTTGCATGTGACTGTAGTCTATTATGGAGGTCGTTGAGAAACATACTATTTTCAAAATGTTTGGCACATACTCGTAAATTATTATAAAAGTAGTTCTCATCAGTTTTGACTGCCAATTCTTCTCTGGAACATAGCTTCAACCATTCCCTGCATCTAAAATAATTACCAATGAGCCAGCTGAG
Source organism: Agriotes lineatus (assembly GCA_940337035.1). Taxonomy (NCBI): domain Eukaryota; kingdom Metazoa; phylum Arthropoda; class Insecta; order Coleoptera; family Elateridae; genus Agriotes; species Agriotes lineatus. The sequence continues at coordinate 121,554,059 of OW679195.1, read as the reverse complement.
AATAGTTATATATTTTCAAATAACAATATTCATCTATTTTCGTTAGAAAAATAACATGTGAGCAAACGAAAGTGAAATCGAGCTTGGCTTTGAAAATTGAAACATATGTCGATTATTAATTCACATTATAACGATGTTCTAGAATGAAATAGACATACATAACCTAAACCCTTGCATAACTGTCACCAATTGTCATGTCTAAATTTTTATTGAACATTAACATTAACAACAGTTAAGCAATGTTATATCTGCTACATTAATAATTGCGTATTAAGTTATAAGAACAGCTGAATGTGTTCAGCGTTGCAATTTAAACATAAATTTAAACTTGACACTTCTACTATTATAACTGTCATATTATATTAAAAACAACAGAAGTAATAGAGCACATGGCTTAATTTTGTCTAAGCTAAGCTTAATTTCATTTTCATTTGCTTACATGTTACTTGGGGTAGAAACTTACCTTACAATATCTACTTTTGGAAATCGAAAAAAACTAATACTACCGTCATTTCTTGTATTGCATGATTTCACAATTCACACCACATGAATATCCGCGTTTTTTAATGTTTGCCATCATTCTAAATAAATTTACACTCAACTAGATCTATAAACACAACTAACTACCACAATCAAAGCGTAACTGCCGCGTAACCGAGCACGTTGACCCGTTGCCTTGCCGACGATATAAATAGCAGCCATATTCCTAGTAAACCTGCGCACTGGAAAATGCCCTGCCCCCACTCTATCGAGTGTCGCTTCTTGTTCAGTTATGTAAACAGTTATGTAAATATTCTTTGCAAAGAACGGCGAGAATTTTGGATTAGGAGCGTCTTAAGCTATAAAATTTCGCGATGAATTTGGCTGCCATTTACTATGATCCGTCGAACCACAGTCTATACACAAAACAGTCATGTCACTCCGGTGTCGGCACTTTGATGTTCGTGTCCCCGAAAAATTGTTGCGCATATGCCAGGATGACTGCAGCTGGTTACTCCAATACTGACCACAGGCAGAAATCAAGAAGATTGGTATGGCTGTGAATCAGACACTCACAAGCGAGGATCACATTATGATTTAACCGGTTGTGATACAGCGATGGAGAAGGCAATGGGAAACCACTCCATTAAACTTCCCTAGTAATAACACAATGGCCTATGTATCATAATAATAATTCATGTATCGGTTCTGGAATTCGGAAGCCAGAACACGGCAGGGGAAGACAATGCAAGGCTTCTCAGGTCGTCATCAAGCGAAATCCTTGCATAACAGAAACAAAAACTAAAACAACACAAAATACCGTAAAACTAAATTGCGAAAAACGTATAGGAACATGGAATGTTCATAGTCTATATCAGTCGGGGAAAGCGGCAAATGTCATAAAAGAGATGAAACGACTTAACATAGCGATCCTGGGATGTAGTGAGGTAAGATGGCCCAATACAGGACAATGCATCATTGATGAACATCATATTTACTACTCAGGCGACAATACAACAGGTAATAGAAATGGAGTTGCTATAATAGTCAACAAAAAGATAAACAATGCAGTGTGCGGATTTGTACCCATCTCAGATAGGGTTGCACTTTTAAAGGTAGCCGCAAGACCATGGAACTTAAATAACGGGTGTTCATAAACAGTCGTCATCCCAGTTGCCTTGAAAAACAAAATGTTATGTCTTTGATTAATTCGTGCAACACAATGAAACGTCAGTGAGTACTGTCATAGCGCATTTTTTCTCAATTTTAATAGACATACGTTTCTGAAGTCAAAACCTACTGGGATGACGACTGTTTATGAACACCCGTTATAATTCAGGCATACGCCCCAACATCAGCGAGCACAGAAAATGAACTGGAAGTCTTCTATGAACATCTGAATGACGCAATAAGATATACAAAGAAAGAAGAAGTTAACATCATTCTTGGAGACTTCAATGCTAAGATTGGTCGGGGTGCAGTAGAGAACGTGGTAGGAAATTTCGGACTTGGTGTAAGAAATAGTAGAGGAGACCGTCTAATACAATTTTGCCAGGAAAACAATCACACAATCATGAACACTTACTTTCAATTGCCCCCCAGGAGATTGTACACCTGGAAATCACCAGCAGATAACAATCAAAGAATAGTAAGAAATCAAATTGACTTCGTCATCATAAATAGACGGTACCGAAACACAATTACGGCAGCAAAAACATACCCAGGGGCAGATGTTCCGTCCGACCACAATCTCCTGCTAGCGACGGCTAGACTACGCTTAAAGAAAGTGCATAGAGGAAAAGTACCAAAAATAGACATACAAAGACTGAAAAAAAGTGAGATACAACAAAAAGTCAAAAAAGACCTTAACAACAAATTTGACAAAATAAGTGAACAAAGCGATAAGAAAACAGAGATAGAAGAATTATGGGGTGCAGTTAAAGAGTGTGTGGTGTCCCTAGCGGAAGACAACTTGAAATCAGAAAAAGCAACCAAGAGGAAAGAATGGATGACAGATGAGATTCTGAAACTAATGGAGGAAAGGCGACAACATAAAAATAAAAATATAGAAAAATATAACAAACTACACAAAGAAGTAATACGAAAAATTAAAGAGGCGAAGGAAATGTGGCTGCAGGAGAAATGCATCGAGATTGAGAATCTAGACGCAAAACATGATGTATTCCAACTTCACAAAAAAATTAAAGAAATGTCAGGAATTATGAGAACGCAGAATAAGAATCCAATATTAGACCACAATAACAAACCAATCACAGAAACTGACAAGAAATTACAAAGATGGAAGGAGTACATGCAAGATCTATTTGAAGATGATAATAGAACGGAACTCTTATTGTCAAACTACACTGGTCCAGAAATTACCACAAACGAAGTTTATATGGCAATCAAACGACTCAAGAACAACAAAGCAGTCGGACCAGACCAACTACACGGAGAAATCTTGAAACTGCTAGAATACGACCAAATGCAGGTTTTGACGGAGCTGTTTAACAAAATTTATGACAGCGGACAATTACCAAAGGACTGGCTAGCCTCGATCTTTATACCACTGCCAAAAAAAGCAAACGCCAATAAGTGCTCGGATCACAGAATAATCAGTTTGATGTCACATGCGCTTAAAATTTTCCTTAACATCATTCACACACGTATTTACAGAAAGCTCGAAGAAAATATTAGTACAACCCAATTTGGGTTCAGAAACGGGTTTGGGACACGAGAAGCGCTGTTTAGCATTCAGGTACTTATCCAGAGAGCACGAGATGTCAACTGCGATATCTTCACGTGCTTCATAGACTTTGAGAAAGCTTTCGACAAAGTTCAACATGCTAAACTTTTCGAGGTCTTGCAGAGCAGTGGTATAGACAACAAAGATCTTCGTGTAATATCTAAACTGTACATGGAACAAAAAGCAATGGTTCGAGTGGAAAACGAGATGTCTCAAGAATTTAACGTGAAAAGAGGGGTCCGTCAGGGCTGCATATTGTCTCCATCGTTATTTAACGTCTACTCAGAAATGCTGTTTAGAGAAGCTTTTCACAACATAGAAGATGGTGTTGTTGTTAACGGTGAGCTAATTAACAACTTAAGGTATGCCGACGACACAGTACTGCTTGCAGACAGCGCTGAGGGCCTACAGAGACTGATTGACCAAGTTGTAAGAGCATGCGAACGATACGGGATGAAACTGAACTGCAAAAAACCCACATTCTAACCATCAGCAAAAATAACATAGCTAACAACAATCAGTTCACAGCTAATGGCAACGTGCTATCAGAGGTAGACCATGTTACATACTTGGGTTGTAACTTAAATAAGGACTGGGACCACTCAAAAGAAATCACGGTCCGAATTGAGAAAGCAAGAAGCGCATTCAACGGGATGAGGAGACTATTATGCAACATCAATCTTAACATACATATCAGACTTCGAGCCCTTAGATGTTATATATTCTCAGTCCTGCTATATGGCGCCGAGGCCTGGACTTTAACAGAAGCAACAAGCAAGCGCATAGAGGCTTTTGAGTTATGGTGCTATCGCCGCATGTTGAGAATTTCATGGACACATCACACATCAAACAACACCGTATTACAACGTCTTGATAAGAGCAAAGAAATTCTAACAACAGTTAAACGAAGGAAGATGGAATATTTTGGGCATGTTATGAGGAGTGAGAAGTACCGCTTACTCCAACTAATTCTACAGGGTAAGATAGAAGGTCGAAGAGGTCCGGGACGACGCCGTATATCATGGTTGCGTAATCTCAGACAGTGGTCCGGACTGACTACTACAACACTGTTCAGAACAGCCGTGAATAAGATTACATGGGCCAGCGTAATAGCCAACATCCTCAGAGGATAGGCACTTGAAGAAGAAGATATGCCAGGAGTCGCTCGAAGGGCGGGCGTTACCAATTTAAAAAAGCGCGCGGAAGCTGCGAGTTACGAATTCGAAAAGGCGTGCGCCAACGGTAATCTCTTTAAGATTTAGACTGTGTTGTACGAGTGCGGGATGATAATTGGTTAGCCTCCACAAATTTTAAATACATTTTTCTACTCCTTTATTAGTAAATTGCTCATTAAGCACTGTTTACTTGATTAGTAAATTCGTTGTTACAAACAGTGTTACGTAATGACTAACACGTAATTTTTTTTATTACGTTACAGTTAGCTTCTGTTGTTTGTACGAAGCGGTGTAGGGATGTGACTGCAGCCGCCTAATTTTTAAGATGGTGTGACAGATAGTTTGACAGTTAATAAAATATTTCTTTTTCGTTTAACGAAATGAGTGTGATCGTAGAAAAAGTATAGTACGCAACTCGAGCTATAGAGCAATTACACGCTCGTGGAATTACATACGCGCCGCTACGCGGCTTGTGCGTAACTTTTCCAACTCGCGTGTAATATGCTTCCTACAGCTCTCGTTGTGTAATATACTATAATAAACTGCTGGACAAAATTATCGCATCACAAAAAAAATTGTTCTAAAAACTAAATTGTTTATATTATTATAGGGGTGTTAGAGATTCGCAATAGTAAAAAGGAGTATTATAAAAGATTAGTGGAAATTTATTGGGTATTTGAGGAAAAACAGTAAAACTTTACAACTATCTTAAAATCTGAACAATAGTAAACAACAAATTTGAAACACAAAACACAAAGAAAACTGTACACGCATTATTTTAATAGCGTGGCGCGCCTCCTCTTGCTCTCACTATTTCATTGAGCCTTCTAGGCATTGACTGAACCACACGGACAATGTACTCCCGGGAATGCTTTCCCATTTCTCTCGGAGAGCCATTTCCAGCTCTCTTCAAGTTGTGGGACGATGTACACGAGCTCGGAGGCAACTTTTTAGCATGTTCCATACATGTTCTATAACATTAATATCAGGGCTTTTAGCTGGCATAGGCAAACCATTCATGCCAACTTCTGCAAGGTATTTTTCGACGACGCGAGCAATGTGAGGCCTCGCGTTTTCTTGTAAAAGGAGAACCTCTTCCCCAATAAAGGGCGCGAAGGGTACCACATCCTGTTGTAAAATGTCCTCCATGTACCTTGCAGCAGTCAATGTTCCCCTGGTAATGATGTGCAGCTCCGTACGTTAACAGCTGTTTGAAGAATAGTTATTTGTATAGTAAGCATAGCAAGCAGAATTTGCTGCACCGAGTGATTGTTTGCAATCCAACCGTAGGACGGGTTGCAAGAGCACAGAAAGTGTTTACAGCAGCATTTCCATAGCAACGATCCTTACATGAAGGAAATGTAAAATTTTTATGTCTCCAAATGTTATAAAAAATCCAACTTTCTTCGCGAGTAGGAAAAACATATGCTGTTATTGCAATGGCTAAAGTCAATGAACTACAGCACGATTTGCCTCCGCACCTACCTTATTCACTCTATTGGGCTCCTTCCGACATCCACTTGTTCCCTAGGCTCAAAATTTCTGGTTAGACATTTTCATCGATTGAAAAAGTCAATGTAACTGATAATTCAAATCCAGTTTTAAAAATACCACATAAACGTAATTAGGATTTATTTTTGTTCAATAGTTTGTTGATTTACAGCGATTGACATTTATTAATACTGTTAATACATTATATAAATGTTTACATTTCTCAATACAATAATACATAATTACAAAACATATAAATTGTATAAAACAGTATCTAGCTACGTATATTTCTCACAAACGTTCTTGCTAACATAAAAAATGCAATCTACGAGGTAATATATGGATATTTTCTTTATATCAATGGTTGATTTTAAACGTTGGTTACATTACGGCATTAAAATGTTACATGGTAACCAAGCTGTAGAAGAGGATGACATAAACAGTGAAATGCTAGACACTAAATGAGGAAGGCTTGTCACTTATGACGGACTTATGTAATAAAATATGGACCACTGGAATATGATCGAAAGATTGGACTAAATCAGTCATGATTACGTTTCACAAGCTCAACGGCTCATGGTTCAACAAAAAAAATTTAAAAATTATAGAATCATCTCCTTGATTTCTCATGCTAGCAAAATAATGTTATATATAATATTGAATAGATTCAAGAATTATCTGGAAAGGAAAATCCTATTAGAAATGGGGACTCCGGACCATCTCGTCTTTCTAATCCAACAATTATATGAGTCAGGGTCTGCTACAGCGAGAATTATAAGATTATTGTAAAAGGAAGTTGTGCGAGTCTATCACACCAGATTTTTATTTAATATATATGGAGAACAAATAATGTGAAAACGCAAAGTGAAAAATTAGGAAAAATTATGATTCTAAGAGATGATATAGAGGCAATTACCTAGAAGACGGTTGAATGAAATCGATGGACTGACAGGTACCAAAATGGAGTAAAATACAAGAAATGCTCAGGATAGAAAGCACTGGAAGAACATCATACAACTTATAAACTAAACACATCGCACAAATCACGATCTTCGGATACGAAGAATACAACAATGGAGGCATTATAAATGTTGTAGTATACTTAATTTATAATGTTTTCTATCTTTAGAACTTTTCATATCTCTATTCACAAATTTTAGAGTATAAAAAGATCCTAACCCGAACAAACAATGATAAAAAATAATCAAAGGGAAAGCTGCGACAAGGGTGGCGATATTGCAGTTCCTCCAATTGATTTTTAATACGATTACCTACATTTCGACCTATAGATAATGTTGGAAAAAGTTCAGCAAATTTTAGTTCGAGTTGACCAACATACTCACAAAAATTTGTTGGAGGCATTGTTAAATTGCCGAAAGTATCATTATTTGCATTTTGGTATGCCCTGAAATGGCAGTACAAATTTTCTTGTGTTAATGATGTTTGTACTGCATAATTTTCACAAACATTGCATCTATGCTTCGCCAAACATTTTTTTATAAAATAGCCGCAGATATATGTAAAAGCATTTTTCTCAGGCAGTTTCATCTGCCTATAATCGGTTGCATCGATTTGCAGTGGCGTAAATACATTATCTTTGGGAAAAAGAACTTCATAATTTTTTATCTCATCAGGACTAATTACGGCTAAAATTTCATCCAAATCGTCTATACAATTAGCTCCGTCAGAATGATCGAAATAGTTTAGCGAAAATATTTTTTTAAATGAAAATGTAAACTGTATAGGTGTAGGGTTTCTACAATTGCCGCTCTGTTGCCGAATCTTTCCAAAAAAATTTTCAAGGCAATCTTGATTTAGCCGTCTGCTATACAGTTGTGGTATACCTTTTTGTTTAAAAATATCCCAATTATTTAAAAACGATGTAATTGTAAGTATCCAGCCCTGTATACATTTCAAAGAATTGGTAACGTTTTTGTTGTTTCTATCTACACTTTTAAATTCACAAATAAAGCTAGCATTTCATGCAGAAATTCTAATTGTGGGGCACTTCCCACAAATGGGCGATTGAATTCTTTACTGCCCGTTACTCTACTGGAATTCAAAAGGTCGAAAAGTTTGTCCATCTTATGAATAAAATCTACTGTAGCAGTAGCTGCTAATGGAAATACTCCCAATGAAACATACGTATCAAGGCCAGTAGCCACTGCATGGCTAAAAATTTGGGCAGCAAACTTAACCTTCATTCTTTCAAATGAGGTTGGATTTAAATGGGCATCAGTAAGTTTAGGTGCTAATCTAAATGATCTAGTTTTATCTTGGTCATAAAACTGATTTAGAAAATGTTTATTGGTTATACCTGCTGGTATTTCAAATTGGTATTTAAAGAAATTATTTCTTGTTGATTTCAAGAAGTGTGGCACATCAAACATATAATAAATTCTGTCAGTTTAATAAAATTAGATCCTTGATCTGAAATCATTCCAACTACATTTAACCTTATTTGTTTGAGCTTCATTATTGATTGAAATACCATAGATTTTAAATCGTCATTGGAACAACTCCCATTCACGAAATAATAAGCCACCGGTTGTTTCCAATTTGATACTATACCACGTGCCATCACAACAATAGCATTTTGTCCAGGCCCGTATTTTTGACCATTAATTGTGTCATGATACCCTACAATTTCATCCCGAGTGGTATTATAATAGAAATTTGTTTTTAAAGACATTTCGTCTACACAAATAATACAGGTGCTGGCATTTTCTTGCAGTGTTTCCACTTTGGTTTTAATGACTCCCATGAGGAAATCACTGAATCCTGCTCGAATATCCCATTTTTGGGTTATCCGGCATAAGGTACTTTTTGAGGGCAACCGAAATGTCTTCGCCAAAAATTTATACGCCTTAGGGCCCAGGAAATAAACAGTCAACGCAAACTGCTTATATTCGTTGCTGTAATGGGAACCTTTTGGCGTGGTGGCAGCAAATTTAATCTGACTTTTAATAAAAGTGGCAACGCTATGGTTCAGATGCGTCTCGCAGTACCGTTAGTATATGCTTCGATTCCTTCTTGCCAGAAAACTTGACTTGGACTGCTCTTTTTTGTAAAGCCCGAACTTTATGTCGCAATGCCCGTGGTGTTGAGGCCGTCAGTGATGAAGATGTTTGGAAGCAACTGTAAATTGTTCCATATTTAACAATTTTCAATGTAATAATGTATGCTAAGTAATAATGACAAATGCTAGTTATTATTACCTGAAGAACAAGCCACAGATTCTTGGGTTAACGTTGGGAACGCAAGCGATTGGTTCTTGAGACAACCTACGTACGTAATATATTCAGTCTTCTCCTTCAGCCTTATGTTGAATTTAGATACCGATAATAGGAATAGTTGTAAGTGACGCTTCAATATAACAACTACTTATAAAACGAAACACTTACCTCTGCCAGTCTTTCGGAAACCGAAAATAGCTAACTTCTGCATTTATGATTGCAGTATTATTGCACCACGGCGACGACACGCACTGTACCCACCGTAGCGATACTCTGCCATCGCAATTGTTAGTTTCGTTTAATAACGCAAGCCAAAATCAAAACGTACCGTACACAAACGTTAAAGCAGTGGTTTCCAAACTTGATGTTACTACGCCTCCCTTAAAAATATTTAATCATTTGCCCCCCCCCCCCCCCCCTGAAGATTTCATAAAATAAAAACACAAACATTTTTACTCTTATAAAATTTATGCATACAAACTAATGGAAAACGATATTTTATTATTGTTTTTAATGAGATGGATGTGCTTGTCTATTAGCACAAAGTTTATCAAATCTTGGTGTTTGTGACGATATAGCTACTCGTAGCTCTTTTTCTACAACTAAACGAGCTCGATATTTGGATTTCATTGCAGCCAAGGCAGAAAATCCCGTTTCGCATAAATATGATGTTGCGAACGGCAGCAGTACTTTCAAAGCTTTGTTTGACAAAGTGTTATATTCTGTATGAAGATTCAACCAGAATTGAACCAGAGATACAGTCCGAAATTTATGTTTTAATGTAGTATCACAAGATAATTCAATCAATTTTTCTTTTTCAATACTTGTCAATCCAAATTCATCATCTTCTTCGTCGATAAATGGATTCTGTATCCACGCAAACTTTGTAAAATCAAGATCACCAAAATAATTCGAAAATTGAAGCAACAAACCATTCAAGTGTTCCACAAAGAGATTTTTGTTTGCTTCTATGTTATCTCGGGCGCATAAATTTAAACGTGGAAACATGTCAATCTTATTTTTTTTGCGAATTTGATTTCCATAGCTCCACTTTTTTAATAAATGCTTTCACTTTGTCTTTTTGTATAAGCAAATGCATTTGCGGTCCTTGCATTGATTTATTAAGAACACTCAATTTTTCAAAAATGTCAACCAAATATGTAAGTTTAACAATAAAATTATCATCCCTAAACATATTGCCGTCTTCATTATGATTTTCCTCGAGAAACATAGCAATTTCTTCTTTGAGTTCAAGTACCCTTTGAATCACTTTTGCACGAGATAGCCAGCGCACTTCACAGTAGTACAGAAGGGACGTGTAATTAGCTCGCATATCTTTACACAGTTTTGCGAACAACCTTGCTTTTAATGGACTGTTTTTTATGTAATTTATAACTTTCGTTACTTTTGCAAAAACATTGTTAAGTTCCTCGCTTATAGTTTTTGATACGAGAGCTGCTCTGTGGAGCATGCAGTGCGTCCAGAGAACCTCAGGTGTTTTCATTTTAACTAGTGTTTGAAGACCAGTTTTGTGTCCCGCCATTGATTGTGCACCGTCAGTACAGATCCCAATGCAATTATTCCACATTATGTCGTTCTCATTAAAAAATCTGTCTATTATTTTGAAAATTTCATTGGATGTGGCTCTGTCAGGAATTGGTTTGCAAAATAAGATATCTTCAATTATATTAGTATCGTCAACATATCGAACATATGCAATTAAATGTGCGTCTTTAGCTACATCAGTAGCTTCATCTACTTGTATGGCGAATTTTGAAGTACGCATTCGAGAAACTAATTGGTCACAAAGATCTTCAGATATATCATCAATTCTTCTGCCAATTGTATTATCAGCAAGCGGTATTTGTCGCAGCTGATTCGCATAAGATTTGCCAAACATTGTTTTGACCATATCAATAGCTGCTGGCAAAACTAAGGTTTCTGCTATTGTGTGGGGTTTTTTACATTGCGCGATTCTGCACGACACTAGGTATGATGCTAGTAATGAATGCATTTGATGGAATATGAACAATTTTTTTGAAATTTTGCTTGTTTTTAGATAACTCATCCAATTTTCTTTAAAAAATTCTTGGTGCTTACCAACGTATTCAGAATGAATAGTTTCAAGGTGCCGTTTCAATTTGCCGGGTCTCATACTATCAGCAGCCAAAACTTTTGAACACAACAAACACATTGGTTTTTCCACATTATCGTTAATAATATTAGTAAATCCGAACTCTAAATAGGATAAGTCGTATTTCCTTGTCTTGGGAGTTCTTCCTTCCTGTTCCTTGTGGCTTGTATTCCCACTACTTGTGCCAACATCAGAATCTTCATTATTAGTGGATTTTCGCTTATATCCTATCAAAAACTTATCCATTTGTCTGGAAATATTAGGAATAATATATTATTCTAAAAAAATAAAACTATTAAATTACTTACTATTATGATCAGTGGGCAATCACGTCAATAACAATAGAAACACAACCTAACACTGCTGAACCAATTAAATATTAGCTGTGACACGAAACAAATTGGTGAGCTAAACGTGCGTCGATCTTTTCTGGATGCAGGAGAGCGCGCATCTGGCGGTGTCGGTCGAGTTTGTAAAAGCCCGCAGTCGCGCGCAATTGCTGAGAGTACCTGTTTGAAGCGACATTAGCGCTAGTGTCGCCAAATTAACGACGGCCTTGGTTCAAAAGATTTGCCGGGGTCTAGGACGTCTAGGTATATGGATGCTAAGTTACGAAATGTTTAGTTGAACTATGCGCGATAAAGCACGATGGTATTTTTTCATTTATTCTCTCATTTTTTACATAGAAAACTTTAGCAGTAATTTGGAAAATTGTTCACTGTGACTAATTTTCGCGGCTCCCTTTAGACTAGTCCGCGCCTCCTTAGGGAGGCGCGCCTCCCAGTTTGGAAAACGCTGCGTTAAAGCAACGTGTTTGACTTTAAAGGTGCGTATCCATTTGTTGCGTATCCACGTTGCGTATCAGTGGAGACGGGAAAACGTTGCATCGTTGCGTTTCAAAATGTGATACAAAGAAACGCAACGGACCCGATCGGCCATTTGGCGGTTTTTCTCCGTGACATCAAAGAAATGCAACGCCACGGAGTGAAATCAGTATAGACGGCATGTTGTTATCATCCCGTTGCATGTTCATTCCTGTCGCAGACTTGCATCAAGCTGGTAATCAAATTTGTAGTGACAGCTAGTTGTTCGTTTATTACGGCCATATTTTTGCACAAATGGACTGGAGTAACGAGGAAACCTTACGGTGTATAGATATTTACCGTAAAAAGGACCTCATTTGGAACCCAAAACACGCAGATCGTTATAACAAGTTACGAAAGGAGGATGCGTGGGCGGATATTTCAAAAGAAATGGAACAGTCCGTAAACATAGGTATGCAAGCAGAAGATGGAATATTTCTTTTTTCTTTCTTTTTATAAAGAATGAATACAAATATACGATGCAGCTGTTATCTGCAAAGACGTCATTGGGTCGCTACATGAACAGTACTGACCACTACTCCGTATCGTAATATCGTATCCTCCGTTTTTAACATAAGCGCAACGATGATACAAAGAAAAAATTCAGTACGTTGCACGTATCGTATCTAGATACGCGACGGTGATACGTTACGTGGATACGCAACAAATGGATACGCGCCTTAAGGTTATGGTTCTGAACAATGTCAACCGCCAAATATCAACAACCCGCCCACTGTAACTACTGCGCATAGGCTGTGCGTCGAAATGTTGGAATATGCGCTCTGGAATTCGGGGACATAATTTTGGCCGAGTGAAACGACTGTTTTGTATATAGACTGTGGTCGAACCCATTAGGCCTTACGGGTGCGAACTCTTTAATTTCTTCTGTTAAAAATGACCACTCGATCGGAAGTAAAAGAATGGCTAAAACAGCAAGATGCATATGCTATTCACAAAGCCGTCAAGAAAAATTTTCGGAGAAACAAGTACATTGTTAGTAACATTTTCGAGTTGTGGCAAGCCGAAATCTGTGACATGAGAAGCTTGGCTGAATATAATGATGGAAATAATTTTATTCTCAGTAATAATAGGACGAGAGGTCAAATTATTGCCGACAATAATTTTTGCTATTCAGATACGAGTTTCTGGGGCGACGAAAATAACGACGAGTGCTTGCACGAGTCATTATTTTCTAAAGCAACAGAAACGAGACAATCTGAAGAGCAAAAATTGTCTGCAATATTTCGACCTAGAGTCCTATTCTTCTTGACAATTTAACTTTTCATTAAAAAATAGTTACAGAAAAAATTGTCGCTGAAATAAAGCTCCTCGAAATATTGTCACATATAATCTCACAAGAGCATTAATTCTTTCCGGAAATTTTTTTGAGTGCGTTCCAACAACGTCGTATTAATTTGCCCGAGCGGGACGCGAGGGCAAATTATGACGTTGTTAGAATGCACGAAAAATAATTCCCGGATATGAATTAATGCTCGAATGCAGATTCGGTAAGAAAATCGTAACGACACAAACCCTAAAAAGAAATAATGTCTACCTACAAAAAATTTCCAAGAAATTTTGTTGTTGTCTGGGTTACGGCTTGTGAACTAATTTTTCTATTGGTCATTAATGAGTGTCGTACAATTTTCACTACAATAATTGTTACAGAAAAAATTTTCGCTGAAATAAAGCTCCTCAAATTATTGTCGCTGAAATAAAGCTCCTCGAATTATTGTCACTAAAATAATCGTTCGATTGGTAGTTTATTTTTAAATTGAAGAATGCCATTGGTTGACTATGACACCAGTTAAATTGTCACAGTAGTTGACGTGTTTAGTAAAATGGCGTGGGCCCGACCACTTAACTTTAAAACTTCCGAGACAGTAATAAAAGCGTTCCGCTAAATGTTTTAGAAGCCGATAACACGCCATCAAATCTACAAACTGATAAAGGGAAAGAATTTGTTGCTAGAGCTGTGCAGAATTTTTTCAAGCAGCACGAAATCAACTTTTATGTGACGCAAAACACCGCTGTTAAGGCTGCAGTCGTCGAACGTTTCAGTAGAACATTAAAAACACCTATGTGGCGTTATTTTACTCACGCTAATTCGTACCAAGGTTAGTTAACTAGATAGGTTGCCTACTATTTTCTGGACCAATCACAGCGAAGGTCGCAAATGACGCGGCGAGTTGTGGCCAACTAAGCGGCATTTTAAATAACAAGAGCTAAAATTGTAACTTCAGGTAATTTTTAAGCTTGATTTTTAAGTACCTACCTATTTTTTAAATAAAAACAAGAAACGCGATTTGAACAAATTTATTCACACAACTTGTTAAGTAACGCAGATGGTTATAAAAATAAAATAAAACACACTACCTACTAATTCATAATTTTTCTATATTTGGATATGATTTTTCTGTCTGGTGATGAAATCTGCCTTTTACCATAGGATCTCTGCTTCTGCTGGTTTAAATATTTAATTCTGATAAAAACTCTTTGTTTAGCAAAAGCTTCGACTATGGGGTATGGAATATTGGATACATTTTTGTGTAAAAATTCAGAAGTTCTTTTTATAATTTTTTTTCCTGGTTTATAACTACTTTTAGGAAACCGCCCAAACCTTTTTTCTAATAATTTTATATCTTGCATCTACTGTTCCGAAGGCTGTGTTAAGCCGCCAAACGATAAATGTTGAAGCCAACTAGGTACCGAGTAACTATGTATGGTGTTGGATTTATACGTCTAGCTGCCTAAATTGGGGTATTCTTCTTTAAATTTCCTTGCTATATCCTGCAATGTACTCCAAGCCATCTTTTTCACTAATCGTTGTTTTGTCTGTAGATGTGGTGAATATTGTCGAAGAGGTTTCATCGGAACTGTCTGCATGATCCTCATTAACGGTCTCAGTAAGTGACAGCTCCTGAGGATGTGGGTCTATAGGTGGTTGTCCTATGTTTGATTTTTTTAGAACCCTTGCTACAATATATTCCTCATTTTCTGCATTTCGAGTTACCAAATTTTTTTGAATGACGCCTGGGTTTCTACCTAGCAAAATCATTCTTATGCGGTATAACGCATTGAGAGGTGAAGGGTGGTCGTGTAATCCTCCTCTTGTACGTATCTGTAATTTGTTAATAAGGGTGTTATCAAATATATGACTACTTTCTTAATTTTTACTACATACCTGTGAAAAAAATTCTCCAAGCAATCTTGGTTTAGTCTATGAGTTAGAATGTATGATATTCGGTATTTCTCCCTCATATCTGTCATATCTGTGTTGTAATGAAGATATATACATTAATATACCCTTCTGGAAGATTTGCAGGAAATTCTTCGATGTACAACGCATGGTTCTTATTGTTTCTTTCATTAGGTTTAAAATTTCATTTTGTTCCTGCAAATGCTTTCCATACGGCTATTTGGTAAGCAAAGATACTGTTGGATTGTAGGAATTCATAGTATCAAACCATGCATTGCACATTTCGATGAACTCTCCAACATTCTTCGCTAATTCTTTGTCTGGTCCAGGTAAATAATGTTTTAAGGCTGTGGCAGTGGTGTGGGATAATAAATGTGCAGCAAGAGCAACATTTTGACGTTGTGTATTGTGGCACTCGATGTGATTAATTGTTAGCTGATGACATGAGCTCATTTCTGCCGCTGTGTTCTTTATTAATTCTATCAGTGGCAACTTATTTACAATAGTACCATCTACTAAGGTGAAACCTGTATCTAAGAGCCAGTTTCTAATTAATTTTAACATGTGCGGTGCATCAGCGAAGAAGTATATTTTATTTTTTGATAGTGGATGTATGTAATAAGTATGCTCATGGGTGATGTTAAGCTCTTTCCACAAACCAACATTGTTTCACTCCAAATTAAGCGCGATCAAAATTAATTTAAAACTAATAGCGCTTAATTTTCGTCTAGGCCAACATTGAACGTTACAACAATGGAAATTTTTCAAAGCGCTCGAACTCGGAGGATCGTCGCGAGCCCCACTATCGACGCAGCTAAAACGAAGGAACGGTCACGGCGCACCTCGATGCGCGATCAGACCCGAGAGTTAATCGTATCCGTATAAATGAGAATCGCGCAGCGAGCTCGAGGAGATCGTCACCAGAATTTAACCGGGCTTCCAGCCGCCCTCAGCGGCTGGCGCCGCAGAACATCCGAATCACCGACCTGAAGAATTCGAACTAATACCTCGATTTCCCCCAGGTACCTGCCTATATAAACGTATTTCTGGACTCGGACTGCGTTTATTAGGATTTATTTGTAAATCAAAAACAATAAATTTGTTCCGCACAACTCTGGAAATCGGATTGTGCAAGTTTTATTCTTACAATTTCGTAAAGTTTGTCACGACCGTTCGCATACGAATTGAGCTTATATTTGGGTTATCGAAATAACTTGATTTCGTGGGCGAGCGATCCAGGCAATCTTATGGAACGAACAAATCACAATTGAACTTTGCTGGAATATCGGCGAGTTTCAATTGAGTTTATTCCGTAGGAATAAAGCTAGCATTCAAATATAACATTTACGGCCAGTTTGAATCACAGAGTTAAAAATTACAAAACCAGTCCCATATTTTACGCGGGATTAGACAAAGTATTACAAAAGTCAAAACTCACCGCCCCTGTTAAAGTATTTATGTTGTGTGGATGATCTCCGCGCATGTCGCAGTGTAGATAACATTAGAAAGAATTCGACCTCAGGTCAAAGGCTAAATGCACATCCTGACTATCACCAGAAGGTGCACTTGCATAGATATTAACACAGATTAAACAACCCGTAGTTTCAATCAAGTCACTTTATAGTTGAAGTAATTTCGAATCTCCCGTTTATTTACATCAGTACAAAACTGTCATTTTTAATTTGTTTTGGAATTACAGGACTGCCAACGTAAACGTGAGAACCCTCGATTGTTCAACAACCTGGCGTAGTGAACACCACGGTTCTACACCGGTGTGAGAAGGGCAGCCTACCCATCCCGGAACTAACCAAAGGATTAACGCAAAACAAATTATTTTGTACATAATTCAATATATAATTTATTTTTAAGTTATTACGTGTATGTAATAGGGAATAAATGTTTCTGTTAAATCTTGTTCTTTTAAGTCAGTCAGAGTAATAGCCAACCGAACCCTCGCCCATACTAGAGCTACCATTCAAAAGGGCATATTTGATAATGCTACAGGGGCACTTTCCAAATTGAATGTAAACCTGAAATTATTATTAAAGCCCCAGATAGCATTGCAATGTAATTTAATAATTACATCGTCTAAAATTTGTTTTGTGATCTTCGTATCGAAGTCAATAAATAATGGCTGTTTCCATTTTGCAAATAAACCTCTCGCCATTACAACCTGCATTTGCGAATGTGGCCCTATGATTTCGTCCTCCTTTTGGTCATATTCGTACATCGGACATACTTTAATTTCGTCAAATGATAGAACAACCTTTTCAAAACTTTTCATGGTTTTTCCAGACATTTCTATAAACCTAAAAACATGCAGTAAACCATTCCTCATTTGTACAGTTGAGGCCCATTTCTGAAGAGTGGAAATTCCAGGCAATGGATACTTCAAAGTTTGTCGCAAGAATATGTAGCATCGTTTACTCAAATATCTTATCGTAAACGCATTCGATATTTCTTCAGAAGTCCAGTGTGGGCGTTGTTTCTTATTAAGTATTATATCTAATTGGCTTTTGGTAAGAACATCGGCAAATAGTTCTCTTATTTTAAGTTCTGCATTGGCTTCGGTTTCGGTATTGTAAGTAACACGTTTCTGTAATTCATCAATTTCCTTTTCATAAATATTACATTTAAGAGATGATTTTTGCAGTTCCTGCTTTACTGTTTTATTTTCTTCTAAAAGCAATGCATATTTTAGTTGAAGAATTTCATAATCACTTTTTTTACTAGTAGATGGCACATCAACCACGTCAGCAATTGGTGATATTTCGATTTCGACATCACCTGATTGTAAAATTTCTTCAACCACTTTCTTCCCTTGTTTTTTCTGCATCCTCAGAGAACGAGCAGAAATTTCTTCTTCATGCAATTCATTTGGCTTCAAATGCAGTGATGGTACAGCTATAATGACATAATGTTTAATGTAAATACAACCACTGTATAATAAAAATGAGAAAAACAATACTTATGACTCCAGCTCTTACCATGACGTTTGAGAATTTTCTTGGGTGGCAAATTCATTAATTCTGATTTCAAATCCCATTCAAAATCTGTCTCCTTAAAATGAATACCACAAATTCTTCCATTTTTTGTATTCCACTCATCTTTCCGATAACATTTTGTAATCCACTGTTTTCGGATTTCATCGTTCTTGGGAAAAATAAAAAAGGAAAGCTGAAAGCCTCCACTTTTTGCAGTATAAAAGTCATTTTTGCATATAGCCACGCTGCATCTTGCACCACTTCTAGGCCTAGACATGCTGTATACGTAACTGTTACAAACAGGAAACAAATATAATAACTATTCAAAGTCGTATTTTTTGCAATACTCACTAGTATAAATTTGAATAAGAAGCAATAAGTTAGATATAATCAACAAAATGAATGTTAAAATTATAACAAACAGTATAAAACAATTTAACAAACTCTGAACACAAACACTAAAACACCTGAATAAACAACTCGAAGCTCACACAGTCACAAGCCCTTTGCAATATGCAAGAACATGGAACTGTTTTAAAGCGCGCTAAAATACTGGTGTCGGGGTTCCTGTCGCACTACGCGTGACGTCAGCGCCGGATTTGCGTCCTGCACACCTCGCCCATAAACTGGAAATAGTAGGCAACCTATTACAGTTAAGAGATCTTGAATTCGTACAGGTACTTGGACGTCTTGCAAAATTTGATGACTTCTTATAACGGCCGCTATCATTCCTCCATTAAGATGGCGCCGTCTGAAGTAAACAATGTCAACGTACTTGAAGCATTGAGATAGAAGTAGAGAAGAGACAACATACGCGCATTTCATCTGACAGAAAAACGTCCGTGGTTGGTGGGGCTAAAGCTGCTGAAAATATGGCGAATAGTCAGGGCCGTATTGAGAAATTTAAACCATTGTTAAGTGTCATAGGTAACTTTAAAAAGTTTGTAATTTTTTTAATCAGAGGTTAAAAATACTAAAACTAACTAACTACGTTTTAACTAAGGATTTAGAAAATTACAAAACTTTTTAAGTTATTTGGAAATGCCTGTTATGTGATAATAATAATAAATAACAATACTTTATTAACGGGAAAACGTTATTTTCAAATAAATAACAACAGAATACAATCTATACAACTAACCCATAACAACAAAACTACTTATCATAAGAAAAGATACATAAATAATTGAATGTTGAATTAGCTAACTACAGGGTAACATAATGCTATAATATAGTGAGATTAATTAACAAATATCAGTTCCATAAGTATACTAGATTGAAAAAGCAACAAATATTACATAATCATAAAACAAAAGACAATTGTATATAACTTAAATTAAATTATTAATAGAGGCTTTAAAGGATGTGAGTGAAATACCAATAATATCAACATTGTTAGTAATACACAATTTATTCGCTAATCTTATAAATCTTGACAAAGAATTGTTGTAACTATAGTTCCGACTGTGGAACGGGACAAGGAATAACGAACAATTGCGCGTAAATCTGTTAGGAACTTTAAGCAAAATTACATTCAATAAACGTGGACAAGTGATATCCCCCGACAGCAACTTAAACCATGTTATTAAATCAGATTTTTGTCTGCGTATTGCAAGAGTAGACAAATTAAGCAGTGAAAAGATATCACAATGGTTATAAGTACCCACAACAAATCCTAGCTTATAAGCACAATAAGCCAAAAACCGGAAGGTGTCGATGGCGGCCGATTTTCCTTATCTCTCCATTTCGGCCGCCGGCGACAAATTCTGTATCTCGGATGCCGATTTACCATTGGAGCATATGAGACCACGTGTACCTGGGC
This sequence comes from Agriotes lineatus, assembly GCA_940337035.1. Taxonomy (NCBI): domain Eukaryota; kingdom Metazoa; phylum Arthropoda; class Insecta; order Coleoptera; family Elateridae; genus Agriotes; species Agriotes lineatus. Next base: position 121,533,929 of record OW679195.1, on the reverse strand, counting down.
CTGGACACGCCTAATTTTGCCAGCCAGAACATGTGATATCATATCATCGGCGTAGCAGATTTTCTTCAACTTCTATTTAAATTGAATAAGCTCCCATTTCTTGCATCAAAGATAGTGGAATAGCATCATTTATCATTGTGGTAAAGAGTCCTGCTCCGGCACGACAGCCCTTAGGTTACATTTTTTTAGAGGACGGTTCATCTTCAGGGTCACTGCGAGTCGAAAGTAGATTTGCTCAAACATGTTTTCATGCAATCTTATGAAACACGGCAAAGCACAAATAACGTATGCAGATCTCTTAAGAATTAAATCGGATTAACCAGTTAGGTATATACCGGGTGATTCATAAAATTGTTCAAAAATTAAGGGCAGATTCTTCTAACGAAAGTTGAAGCTTTCTAATTAAAGAGAAAAACCTTGGGCACTACAGTGTTTCTTACAAGAATTCCTTACTATACAACGATCATAGAGCGTACATTATTTGACAATGAAAAATTTATTAGCTTAGTAGAGCCCAATCTCTGACTTTAAATACAGCACTTCTATACTAATTCGACAGAAACAAAGAACAGCAATGCTAGGTCCATAACAGCACGGCACTGCAAGTGACTGAATGCCCGCGAATTATAATTTACGAAACTTGTTAAATCAAAAAAAATAATTTATTCAAGTTACGGAGTTACAAAATGCAGTTTACAATGTGTCTACTAGATGCTAACTGATATAAGAGCTGCCTAAGTACAGTGTGCACATGCTTATATAACATTTCTTATCACTAAATATTCTAAGAAGCTTGAAGCTGGGACTGGGAACTACTTCGTAAGCAATTTACCCAACATATCACTTAACATAATCCCTCCCTTCATTAGAACAGAAATTATGGTAAAATTACATTTTTATCATAATTTCTAGGGAATAATTTCGACTGGTTTTGGGCTTGATTGATTTACGTTATTCCTGTTACAAAATGCAGGCAGTTTATTATATTTATATAGAGTGAACAAAATTGCGACTATAACTAAGATTAACATGAAAAATACACTATTACTAATATATAAATGTCCGTCAAAATTTGGTTTATACACTTTTTTATGCAAGTCTTTTAGCTTACTTTTTAAAGTGAATATGTCGTCTAGATCAATGTTCTCCAGATGTATCGATGGGAGTTCATTATTTATTTGTTGTTTTTCGGTAGGTGTTTAGGAACCAAACATAAATTTTAATCCTTTTAATTTAATTAGGCGAATATTTCACAAACACATATCGCATACGGAAAATGCTTAACAAAGCGTCAGCAGTAATGTAATCAGTGCTCGAATGACCGGTGAATAGCCTGCAATTCTGCACTCTGCAAGTTTGTTTGTTATGAAATTGAATACGCAAGTGCATATGCGAGCTGAAACTAGGGCAAATATTAAACTTTGTAAGCTAAGTCAGTATTTTTATATGTATAAATAGAAAAATATTCTAGTCAATAAACATACAGTTTGAAGTCTTGTTTCACTGTGTCACGCTGACCAACGGCCCCAGGTCTTTTTTGGTACATCATCTCGTGTGAGACCGCACGAGACCGTTGGTTTGCACCCCTTTTTAATTCCTGCCCCCCTAAGATATTCCTGCAACTGTCCAAATTAAATTCATACAGTCCATTACAAGCTCCACCCTGAACAGTAGGCGTTGAGTTGATCATCGGCAACTGAATTATCTCGTTTACGGAATTAGAGTAATAATTTGTCCTCAGTACCATATTTTCAAGTTTTAGTTCACATGTTGGTGGTATCTGTACAATGTAATTTCCATTTAGCGGCATCTTCTGCTTACTATTTTCACAAGTGATTGTGGATATTAATTCTTTATCGGCAATCAGTAACCATAAATCTTGGGCGATTTTCTGTGTTTTAAAATGCTCTAATGTAAATATTTCGGTTTTACATACATTATTTTTTATAAATGAAATGAGTTGAGCTTCGCAAAGTGGTTCTTCTGAATTGATTTTTTCTTGGATTTTACATAGGTGTTCGCCGTTGCGTAGTTTTCTGCAGGACTCGTCCGTGGAAATATAATTATTTTCATTGTAAAGCAAATACATTTTCTGTGGTATAATTATTTGGAAATGTTGATCGGTTTTCACAGGTAATGGGTAAAAATGATAGTAATCGTAGATATCCGGATTTATTAGAGGTATTTCCAAAATAAATACGATTCTGGATTTTATTTGATATGCTTTGACTGCAATAATGTCTTCGTATAAAGGTAAATTTTGTCGGTTGATTTTAAATGGCAATTTTTGTCCTTGTATTTTATTCTGGATAAATATTAAATTGGCTTCTAAGTCCTCAGGATCAATTCACTGATCAACACTAATTTTATTGTCAACAATATTTGAGCGATTTCTAGGTAATTTCGTGGTGCTGATCACGAATTTGAAGTCCATTTAGGTGAATTGGCTCTAATTTTAGAGATATATTATCAAAATATGATAAAATAGAGAAAAATATCAATTTAATAGACCAATGGCCCTTATAAGCAACTTTTAGTAAAAAATATTAAAGTGGTTTCAAAAAAGAGAAACGAAAAAATAATAAAATTCATTATTGATTAGGTATAACAGCAAAGAAATTTTTTAATTTAAAAAATTACATCTAATTCGTAGGAAAGAAGCTCTTTTTGTAGGATTTTCTTTTATGAGAACCGTCAGGTACATCACGTTGGAGACTCCAACAATAGTCTGCCATCATATGATGATCCCATCTGCCCTGATACCTTTCCTCCATCTCCTTTATATCCTGGTGGAACCGTTCCCCTTGTTCCTCACTGAAATTGCCAAGATTGTCGGGAAATTTATCCAAGTGGCTGTGAAGAAAGTGTACTTTAATACACATATTAGTACCCAAGTTTTTAAAGTTTAATAACATCTGTTGCACTAATTCCTCGTAATTGTCCGCTTTGTGATTACCCAAGAAATTTTTAACTACCATAACAAAGCTACACCAAGCAGCAGCTTCAAGTGTCGTCATGTGATTTGTAAAATTAGAGTCCTTAATAAGTTTGCGAATTTGAGGGCCATCAAAAATACCCGCCTTTAGCTTTTCCATACTTAGGCTAGGAAACGATCTACAAATGTATTTGAAGCACTCGCCATCTTCACTCAAAGTCTTAACAAATTGTTTCATTAGTCCTAACTTGATGTGGAGCGGTGGGAGAATGATTTTTTCACGGTCAACCAATGGTTCGTTTATGACATTTGCTGTTCCTACAGTCATATTTTGTCTTATTGGCCAATTAACCATATTCCAATGATCTTGCTTCGCCCTACTATCCCACACTATCCCGTTTTATTGCTTCGCAACAAGTGAATGGTGTATTTACTCCCTTTTAGGAAACCAATGCACTTGCTTTAAAGCGGGGCTTGCAATTTTATTATTAGAAATCCTACGCATGCAGTGCTAGCACAGTAAGAGATTAAGTTACTCTATCAGTAACGCTCACTGGTCTGGCTTACAGCTAACTGCACCTGAATTTGTTTAAGAGTTGCAATGGCTAATAACGAACACAATTATTAACAACAATTCTCCTGAGAATGTGTTGATAAATCAATTGAATTCTGTTATTAGATGCTTAAAAGTAAAATGATTATTTTAACAACTTTGCTCCGAAATGAGCGGTTATATATCTAGCAAAATAAAGCCACTTTTGCACTTGCTAATAAAATTTGTCTTACACTAATACCGTTGTAATTGTACTCATGTTCCTTGAGTACGTGACTGGACCCAGCGATGCTAGTCCGGGGCGTTGTCACCTCGTGCGGGCTCAGCGTACTCGATTTTTGGAGGGCTGGTCCGGCGTTGTAGGGCTCTCTGAGCGATTTTGGGCCTGTTGAGTCCTGGATTGTTGAATGAAGGCTCTGACTCTCGAATGTGGACGATTCTCGTTCCCCTCTTCGAATTACAGATATCTTCTTGGTTCGTTGTTCGGATGGCCAATTAAGTGTTGAAACACAAAATTAAAGCGATTTTTGTCTTTAGTTTTTGACCATCCTACCGACTGCGCCAATTATAATTTACGAAACTTGTTAAATAAAAAAAAAATAATTTATTCAAGTTACGGAGTTACAAAATGCAGTTTACAATGTGTCTACTAGATGCTAACTGATATAAGAACTTGCTAAGTACAGTGTGCACATGCTTATATAACATTTCTTCACTAAATATTCTAAGAAGCTTGAAGCTGGGGCTGGGAACTACTTCGTAAGCATTTACCCAACATATCACTTAACATAATCCGCGTCTGAGATTCAGTCGCCGTGTCTGAACAGACTCAGATTCTGTATCCCGCATACCGAATCTCGGATATCGAATCCCCGTGTGTTCAGGGCCTAAGGAACATATTACTTGGAATACCACGATTGTTTTTTATTGATTTAATGTACGCCCAAAAGTGGTTTGAGTCGGTTTTGATCAAGTTGTCCATGTTAGTAATGTAACTGTTGTAACAATAATTTATCAAAGATTTGCAACGGGATCTCAAATTAATAAAAATGACGTAGTTCTGGTTAGTTCGAGTTCGTTTAAAATTTGCATGGGCTTTTTTCTTTTCGGTTATCAAACGCCTTAGTTCTGAAGAGAACCATTTGGGAAAGTTCGTTGTGTTTAACTTTTTGATTGGAGTGAAATTACTGATACCACTTCGTACAGTATGATAAAAATTTTCAGTAGCAGTGTTGAGATCAACATTATATAACAAATTATCAGAGGCAGAGGCCAGAGCACTTTTTTTGCAGATGCAGTGCCGGCCTTAGCCTCTAGGCGCCCTGCTGTGACTTCCTAAAGAGCGCCCTTAAAAATTACAAAAAAAAATTTAAAAACCATATGGGGGTAAAATTTAGGTTTATTAATTATATATAACGTACAAAAATGCAAACAGCAAAAACAAATAGTAAATTAGTGAATTTAAATTTAAATAGAAAAATTAAAATGAAAAGATACCCCTGGATACCACTATACCAGCATTGTTAATTGTTAGACGTTAGATATCAAAACTCAAAAGAAATTAACTTTTCGGGCTGGCGAATTCTTTGGTCCGTTACATCTAAACTTTCGGCAATTTCATTCTCAATCGAAAGAATTTCCAAATCGTTTAATCGTTGTTGGAGCATCGTGGTACGTAAATATGTTTTAATTAATTTTAAATTGGAAAAGCTCCGTTCCCCACTGGCTACAGTGACCGGACTGGTCAATAAGATTCTCGTTGTTATCCAAACATTAGGGTATAATTCTTGTAAATTTCGTTTTTGCACGAATTGCAGCACATTTATTGGAGTAATCTTCTTAGACTCAGCAGTGTGCGGCAAGAAGGCTTTAATACGTATAAGTTCATCACAAAGAGCAACACCTTCAATGTCACATTTTTTATTTAAGTCGTCCTCGTTCACCGTCAATTTAATTTGTAGATCTGCGCAGTAGTTGATTAATTTTTCTCTTTCAGGTAAATTACTTAAATCGAACAAAAACTTCATGTTTCTGAAAATTCATTAAACTGGCTAAATATTTCTTTTAATTTGATGGTAGCCGTATCTAGAACATTGAAAAATTCAATTTCAAATTTTTTGTTCGCTGATTCCACTGGCTTGTCGGGCGCTAGTTCACCGGGCTGACGCCGAATGCGTCGAATTCTCGTCGCTTTAAATATTGGTTCAACACCCAGTTCTGCTAATTCTTTGGCAGTTGTGAGAGCGCTCATAAAACCATTGTTTCTGTAATCTTCTAAAAATTTAGAGCATTTGTCCAAAAACTCTTACCTTCGACTAGATCAGCATTTTCAGACTGCAGTCATTTGCTGACCACATTTATTTGGAATAGGATGTCGTACCATACGACTAAGCACACAATAAAACTGAAATCTTTCAGTTGTTCGGTAAGGGTCACTTTTTCCAGTTTTTTTTCAGCTAAACTAATCACTGCATCGTGTACATCAACGATTTGATAGTGAACTGCCTTCACACTGTTTATTTTAGCTTCCCAACGTGTATCACTCAATTTCTTCAAAGTATGAATTTTTACAAGATCTTTTAAAATTTTCCATCGAATTGTTGATCCTGAAAATAACGTAAATAATCTTTGCAGAATGCCGAACAAAGTGAACGAGTGAACAGAAGAAGTTGCAGCGTCAGCTAGAAGAAGATTGTAACTGTGACACCCACAGTAGGGTGGAACATTTACATATGGAGATTTAAAATTAATTTTTTTTTTGGGTTGCCTGGTGTTTTAAAAGTTGCTAAATGGCGAAGAAGTAAAATGCTCAAAAGCAAATTCGAAAATAAAAATTCTGTCATGTTGCACAGGTGATTTGACGTCACTAACTTAAAAGTTACTATGTGCAACATGAAAATATTGTTTAAAACTTCTGTTTTCTTTTCTGTGAGGAGTTACTAGTAAACAGTAATTTTTAAAACCCCAGGTATCCTAAATTTAAAAAAAAAGTGAGAAAAAAAATTATTTCAAAAACAAGAAAAAACTATTTTCATACAAAGGAAATTATAAAAATACTTTATTGAGTACGGTAATCAGATTTGGTTTCAAAAGATGGCATTATTGTCCTAGATTTCAGTGTGGCTCTAATGAAACCATCCCGCGATTCTTCACCGCAAACAGCAGCAGATGCTTCTGTAACAAGCTTTACATTTCGCTCCACCGCTTGGGAGTGGCAAGGGTATGGAGCAGACTTTACCTCGGGAACTATCTTCGATTTTAGCACATCTTCAAAATTATGAATATGAAATGTTACAGGCGGTTCGGTCAATTTTTAAACATTCCGGGAGACAAGATCCACATAATCTTGAGCTTCAAAATTGAAGTTTGGTATTACAAATGACCGAATTTATTCTGAAGTTTGCCTTTTGATGACCTTATTTGTAGTATCCGCCTACATGCCAGTTCCCTTATAAATTGTCTTTCATCCGAAAGCATGTTAATCAAAATGTTCTCGGGGTGGCCAAAGTATCCATTTCTTTGGATGACGGGATCTATTATCTTCCTTAGCTCTTCACCAAGGTAACGAGATAAGCTAATCATTTGAAATAAATGTCTTGTTCCATTTGTACATGAAGGGTTTAGCTTGATACTAAACCAAACCGGGGCGTACACTTTCATTATAAACTTAGCCAGAGTTATTAAAGTTTCAGTGGGCTCGTTAGTAGCAACATGCAATCTTAAAATTCGATTTGCAGTTGTTAACCATCGGGCGTGAGATAATCTTCCCAGATTTCTTTGAGCCAAATCTGCTGGACAATTACCCACGTAAATAGCACGGCACATTTCCCATAGATATTTCTGGTCGGTGTTAAGGTCGGATTGATCTATAGTCCCCGGAATACTTGCCTCAATTCTGGCAAACATCACAATCGGCAGTTTTTCACAATCTCCCAATTCCTTTCCAATAGGCCCTGAAAATCCTCGAGGTCCTGTAGTTTGGCCATCCAGATTGTGCAGTAAATGACGAAGTGGTAGTTCATTTGCATGCAATAAACATACAAACCACTGCAGCGGCCTTCCTAATTCTTCTTCTAAAAGTCTAATGACACCTCCCTTTAAACCAGTATTTACTGCCGTTCCGTCGCGTCCAATTGCAACAATTTTTGACATCTAATTTGTTTTTGTGAAAAAATTCTGTTATGCTTCTTTTGATTGCAAAGCCTGAACCAGAAGTTGGTGTAATGTGACCGAAGTAAAGTGATCCTGGTTCTTTTAATAAGGTATAGTGTTCATCGGTTACTGTAGTTTTATAATGTCTTCCGTCTACAAGTTGTTGCATTATGGTTTTATTCTTTCTCCCGTCGAAATATAAACCAAACTGGTCTTCGCCTTCCGATATCTCATTCAACTCTAATCTAACTTTTTTCTGGCCCTTCTGATTGTCATTCGATCTAGCAAGTTTGCGGTATCTGTCTTGGTCACTAATCCCACATCTTGTAACACGGCACTAACAATAGTTGCAGCAGCACGATCGGATACACCGGTGCGATCACAAGCTATGGCAAGTGAAGGAAACTGTCTACCATAAATACCTCTTGAAGTTGACGGCTCCGACGAAGACGACATCTGTAGCTGACGAGGTGGTACAAATATGTCTACGCTGTCTTCGTCTGTCGATAATGAAGCCGAAAGTGTTTCATCTAAGTTAATTTCAGGCGGTTGTGGATCAATTTTAACGGCAATATTTTTCAAATCACGCGACTGCCTCTTCATTTTATGTACCAGTTGTTTTGTTGCTACAGCATCAACTGTACCAATACACATTTTTCGAAAAGTTCTTTGGTCGTTTAAAAATACTTGTTCCTTTGTTGGTATCTTGCGGAGTTTGTCGCATTTGCAATTAGTATAATCGGAACATTTACAAGTCGATATATCAAACAGTTGATTGGATTCATGTTGAAATGTTTTTATTTTATCAATATACGTTGCTGTCTCTTTGTGACATTCAGCAAATTTTAACAACTTTCTGTGTTTATCATAGTAGTTTCGTATAAGCTGAATAATTCTCTGATGACTTATTGCAGGAGTAAATGCTTTTCGCCAAACTGCTTCCAATTGTGATGACACAATTTCGTATATTGCAGAGATCATTGGTTCCTTCTTCCTTGTTGCCATTAAATGGTTTTTTATCCACAAATATTCTTTCATTACATCTCTGTAACTTGGTAAAACATTAGTGGGTAGCTCTTGGGGAGCTCCGAATATTTCACATTTAGTTTCACTACGTGTCTTAACTTTTAGTAGTACTTCTTTACTCATTTTCAATAAATGCTAAAACGAGATGTAAACTACAATAACTATAACCAGAATATGAATGAATTAACATGTAACTTACTTTGAACACACTATTAAAATAATATGTTATTGTATTAATACAATGTATTACACATAAAATAGTTTAATTATTGTATGACAGTTATAGCACAAGTTTGGTTAGAATTTCACTGACAAAAAACTCACTCGTTACTGTTTAACGGCAGAACTGCTACTGAGGATATAATGTAATCAGTGGCATGATGCATTCTGCAATGCGCACCGGTGCAGAGTAGTCGTCTATTTGGTTGTGCTGTGCAATATTAGTATTTACTTTGTACTTCGTACCCTATATATATATATATATATTTCAAAATGCCCGGTGGTGGTGATGCAAGCAGAATTACGCGCTCTGGTGCAGAAGAAGAAGCCCTAATTCAACGAGTCGTAGAAAAAGTGCTCAATTCACCTACGTTTCTTACCACTCTAGTAGACAAAATACGTAAAGACCTGAACGAACAGTTTAAACAGCAAATCCAAGCGTATTCGGACAAGGTGTGCCAATTAGAACTGGAGCTTGAAAAAGTTAAAACTGAAGCTGTTCTATCGCATGATGAATTAGAGCAATATTCACGACGAAACAACCTTAGATTTTTCGGAGTTCCATAAACTAAGGGCGAGAACACGGATGACGTCGTGACCAAATTATGTAAGGAGAAATTAGGCGTGGACATTTCTCCGTCCATGATTGATTGTAGCCATCGCCTCCCCGGCAACGAGTCTGTTACTAGGCCTTTAATTGTAAAATTTGTAAGAAGTACTAAACAGCTTATATTTCATAACAAGAAGCTCTTAAAAGGCACGAAGATCGTAATTAAAGAAGATCTCACTAAACGACGGGCACAAATTCTCAAAGAAGCCAGCAAGAAGTTTGGGAATACAAATGTCTGGACATCAGAAGGCAAAATACTCGCAAAGCATAAAAAGGGCTTAGTACGAATTACGAAGTTCGAAGATCTGTCACAATATTAGCATGATTACTACAAACAGCGAACCAGTGATCTTACCTGCAGCGAACTACTCTTTGAAGAAAACAAGGCGCGCTTTACGATACGGCCAGCTGAATTGTGCATTGTGCATTGCGGTAGTGATAGCATTGATAGCAAATAATATCTTGTATTTTATATCAGAGATATCTCAATTTCTGTTTATTTTTATTATGTTGTAATTAACAGAATGTGTTTTCTATTTCTCACTTGATTCATTGCGGTTATTCTTATTTTATCGTAGTTAAATTTTATGATTTTTTAATATGTACTCTTTTTTATAGGATGGTATCCCGTTTATTGAGAGCAGCCCACTTAAACATTCAATCGCTCATTCCTAAATTTTCTCATGTCAAACGTTACTTGTTGCACTCAAACTATGATATCTTAGCTTTATCGGAAAGTTGGTTAACGCAAGAAGTAAGTAATGATTACCTGAAAATTGATGATTATCAACTCGTTCGTAATGACCGGGGTGCGCGTGGTGGTGGTGTTTGCTTTTATGTACGCTCATGTTTTAAACATAACATTCTAGAAACCAATGATACTATTGAACAACTTTGGATTAGTTTAAAATTGTTTAATATTACTTTTACTGTTGGCGTGGTTTATAAACCGCCCACTATCAACCATAAACTGTTCTGTGATCACTTAGAGGAAAGTATTACATTGTGTTCATCTATCTCTGATAAGCTACTTTGTTTTGGCGATGTAAATATTGATTTACTAAGTCCTAATAATTATGACTGCATTTAGTTTAACAATATGATTAAATCTGTAAATGTCCACCAACTTATTACTGAAGTCACCCGTGTGACCAAAAAATCAGCTACACTGTTGGATGTTATTCTAACCTCCAAAGTTGAATACATTGTTGAGTCAGGGGTTCGCCACTTACATTTATCCGACCATGAAATGATTTACTGCCATCTGTCTATACAGAGACCACATTCTCAGCCAGTTTTTAGAACATATCGTTGCTTTAATAATTTTGATCAAAAACTTTACCATAAAGAGCTATCGTCCGTACCTTTTCACAGATTATTTTATATGGATAATGTGGACGATAAAATCAATTATTTAAATTTTAACTTGCTTATCGCAATTGGCAAGCATGCTCCAATAAAAACGGCTAAATTCACTAAACTAAATACACCGTGGATTACGGATAATATTAGATTGCTTATGTCTCTGCGTGATAAAGCATATACTAAGTTTAAAAATTCCAAAAACTCTTCACACTGGGATTATTATAAATCGTTACGCAACTTCACCACGCAAGCTATTAAAAATGAAAAGAAAGCCTACTTTCAATTCAAATTCAAAAACAGTAGTTCGAAAGAGCAGTGGAATGAGCTTAGGTCACTAAATTTAACTAAATCTAAAAATAATACATTGCCCAACCATCTCTCAAATCCTGATAAAATTAATGACTTTTTCTTAAACGTTACTCCGTGTGTAAATAACAGTAGCAACGAACTCATTGCTTATTACAATGGTCGTAAATTGAGAGAAGGGATAGCTGATTTCAATTTTAAACATGTAGACGAATCTACAGTTGCGCGAATCATCAATTGCTTAAAGAGTAACTGTACGGGATCTGATGACATTAGTTTACAAATAATAAAATATAGTTGTCCAATTATCTTACCATTCATTACACATATCATTAATCATTGTCTACTTACAAACATGTTCCCTGCATGCTGGAAGAGTGCTATTGTTATACCTATTCCGAAGGTGCCAAATCCAGTTGATTACAAGGACCTGCGCCCAATAAGTACTCTCCCAGCTATGTCGAAAGTCATGGAAAAAGTAATAGACATGCAGCTCAGAGATCATTTAGATAAATTCAACATTATCCCTTCATCTCAATCTGGTTTTCGTCCACGCCATAGTTGTACAACGGCTTTATTAAACGTCATTGATGACATAATTTCAGCTAGAGACCGGGACGATGTGTCTGTACTGATTTTACTTGACTTTAGTAAAGCTTTTGATACTATCGATCATTCTGTGTTGGTGTCTATTCTCAAATACATTGGGCTTTCGAACGATTCTGTTATGTTGCTCTACAATTACTTAGTTAACCGGGTGCAAAAGGTGAGGTCGGCTGGCGAATATTCTAGTTCCAGAGTTACTACTAGGGGTGTTCCGCAAGGTTCAATCCTAGGACCACTCTTATTTATTATTTACACACACACCTTCTGTGAATATGTGAAAACCTGCAATATGCAGATGTATGCTGACGATACCCACATTTATCATTCTTTTAACATAAGTGATAGTAAACGTGCGCTGTCTGATATTAATCAAGATTTAATGAATATTGCAACAATTTCTGAAAAACACTCATTAAAACTTAATCCCAAAAAGTCTGTCGTGTTGTTATTTGGAAATAAAAAACCTTTGGAATCCCTAAAAGAGAGTGTAAATTTGTCTGTTTGTGGTACTCTAATACCAATAGTAAATGAAGCTCGCAATCTTGGTCTAATAATTGACAATACTTTTAGATTCAATTCTCAAATTACTAACTACATTAAAAAAGCATATATGAATCTTAAATTAATTTATCCACACAGGCAATATTTATCAATTAATATTAAAAAAATCTTATCAGAAAGTCTTGTTCTCTCTCGTTTCACATACTGTGCTGATATTTATGGTCCCTGTATTACACGGGATACGGCTAATCGAATTCAAAGAGTTCAGAATGCGTGTTTAAGACTTATTTTTGGCATACAAAAATATGAGCATATATCGCATAAGCGAACTGAACTCTGTTGGCTTTCGATGGCAGGCAGAAGAAAGTTACTAGCTACGACGTTGTACCATACAATTATCACAGACAAAATACCCATACCCAATGTGCACAGACACGTTGAAATAACGTTGAAAGGTAACCTTGGACCAAGCGTTATATTAACGTCGAAGTGTCGCGAAAATCAACCAGTTTTTCAACGTTATGTGGTTGATTCAACGTCAGTATATAATGGCCTTTTAACGTTAAACGCATGACCAAAAAAGAACGGTATCTATGGTCGTCGTATTTAAGATCTAAAACACGTTAGTTTTCAACGCTATTTCCGACTATTTGACGTGTTTTCTACGTTTGGTTGCCAGGCCGACGTCTATTGAGCGTTATTTTATTGCACAATATTAAACCATATGGTAACGTTGTAATGTCGTTGCTTTTTTAACCGAAAATGTACGTGTTTTATATGTCAAAACTACGTTTTTTAATGCCATTTTTAGTTAAATGCTAACGTTATAAACACGTTACATTTTAAGCACAATTTTAACTTGTTTTTGACGCTAAAACGACGTTTTATTTGAAACAAAATTGACGTTTTATTTACGTCGAGTAGTACGACAAAAAGACGTTACTTTTTAATCCAAACATCCACGTATTTTTTACATTAAATTTATGTTTTATTTTAGACTAAATACTTTGCAGCGTTCTTTTTGGTAAACTCAAAGTTATAACATAAATTTTCACGAACTTTTCACCACAAAATTTTACAAGGAAATAGACCAGGCAGCCTATTTTCTAAATCATGGGAGTCTAAGAAACACAAATTACATGTCAAATAGGTATGAGCAATATTTATACTAACCTGTCATAATGCATCTCACAGAGCTCGAGTTTTTATATTGAATTTTTAATTAACAAGCAAATTAATATGTAATACACTTGCACAGCAGTTTGGAAATCTAAGAACTGAACTAATTAAAGGTATAATTAATGATATATGCTGATTATCTGTATGTGGAAACAAGCATGAAAAATAAAACGTATCCAAAGTATAAGTACCTACCTATATGATTATTTATTATTATTTCTAATATATTTTGCTTACATTTATAGATAATAAAACGTAATATGATATCATATAAATATTATGAAAATAAACGTAAAATTGTAAATATAAAACGCATTAAAATTTGAAACCTATAATGATTATAATGAAAAGAAAAACTTATTTTTTGTCATTTTAGCTTTAGCTTGTTTCAACCAATCCTTCGTTCCCTCAGAAATGTCAGCTTCACTGCAGCAACCATGAAGAAAACTTCGTTTTACGGCTTCTGTAACATTTAAAATTTAAAAATAAGTATTTAAGGTTTCACAATATCAAATTGAGTGTTTAGTTCTTTTAATTTTGAAACTATTGCAAAAATTAAATTATGTAAAGCTACATTACTGAGGATTCTGCGTTTTGGGGCAAATAAAGGAAATACTAGCTTGCTACACATTTTATGGTCTTGAGGATCCATACAAATAAACTAATTTTGAAGCTAATAATTTTGACTATTCTTGTTTTATAGCTTTTTTCACACGAGTCTCATTTTAGCTATTTAGTATTAATTTTGATGCAATTACACTTAATGTTTAATGACATTGATTATATTTGACTTATGCGCATAGGCGTAACTTGGGAGGGGCAAGGGGGGGGGGGGGCAGTGGCCCCCCCAAAATTTTGATATTAAAGTGCAAGTGCAGCATTTTTTTGCAATTTAGGTTTGAAATGTTGTGAAGTTAGGATTTTGCCCCCCCAAAGTGATGTCCCAAGTTACGCCCATGCTTATGCGAATAAAAGAGAAGTTGTCGACTCTGAAGAAACTAATAAAGTTGGTCAAAAGCTTGTTAAAAATATCTTCTTAATTTTCTCAAAAGATATCCCAATGTTATACAAGAGTTCAGAAATACATTTATAAAATCAGGATATGAACACCTAAAAATCTATTATATTGTCATCATTTTCTTGTAACTTACCATAAACTACGGCTTTTTTGATACGCCTGAATCAATCATCTTGTCCAGCCCAGTTAAATAAAACGGCGACTTTGTTTGATAAAATGAATTTTAAAACAGATCTAGTAACTGCTTCAACGCTAGCTCCACCTAAAGTGGACAGCCTTTTTATCTTAAATGGGAAAAAAATGAAGCTTAGTGAAATATGGCACGTACTACCTACCATATATACATTTAATGCAACATCTCGGAACGAGGGTAAATTCTCAGGTTCCCCTTGCTTACCGCTGCTTCTTCATTTTTCAAAAACAGTTGCTTAATTTCAGGCAGCATATCTATTTGAGCTCTCATTTCGCCTCTCAATTTGACTAGTTCTGCCAAAAATAAGTCTTCAAATTCTACAAGAAATACAAATACAAATTTGGGTTCAAAATTGCGGTAAGTTACTAGAACATTATGAGGTTTAAATTTACCATCATTTGTAGTCATTTTCGTTGACCCTGCATAGTGAAAATACATAGGATGACCTACATAACAGCGCTTGCTATATTTACGAGACCTTGAAAATACTCAGCCAGAGGCCCAAAACTTACAGAAAACTAATATGCAATTTTGGTGTGCGTGCAGTACGTGACATATTGCCAAATATTAAGCGGAAGTTGGAACTGCAGCATAATGAATTATATGCAGCATCATGTCTTTGGTACACACACAAAGAGCTTGTTTAAATATTCTATCGAATAGTGAGTCCACAGACAAACAGTTTTACCGTTCTTTTAACTTAATTGAAGAAATTTTAGTTTGTAATTGATCAATGATATATCAGCAAACAACCCAGTGGCAAAATTTCTCACATTAAATTAAAATAATGTAAAATTTGTTTGTATGATACCACCATAATACAAAAATCAAAATTGTTGCAAAATAGCCATGTCACAAAGTTTCAATAATAAAGAAAGCTACATACGACATTTTCTAGTCGTACTAGTATATCAGTTATTTAAGTAGTACACCGATTTTCAAATTATTATCTTGATTTAAATATTGAACAGCCATCTTACGAGTTAACAGTGTTGGGGCACCTAGTATTATGTCAAAATATTGGGAACAAATATGAGAATACTTATATGGTTTAGCTATAATGTTTTGTTACCAATTTTCGTTATTCATTCTTATGTATGAGCAATGAATATTTTAAGAAGTAACAAAAAATCATGCAAGTATTGTAAGTAAATTTAAACTGGCTGTTGCACCGTTTGTTTATACGTCAACATGGAATTCTTATCGTGATAAAACAGTGCAGCATATGACAAAAAAATTGAAGTTTTTTTACAATCAGGGCTTAGATAAACTATTTTACAAAAAATAAAAGCAAATACTTACTCTAAGCAGTCCCTTGCTGATAGATCAGATGTAAACTGAAATAATAATCACAAAAATGGCGATCTAACGGTAAATCGGGAGCACAACACAACAGGGAATGAACGGCTGACATCATTCCTTATCATTTTGTTGACGTAATGGCGGCACACTTTTTAATTGGTCGATACTATCATGTGAGCAATTACCTCACGTGTGATAGGCGCTCAGAGCACACGTGTGTTCACCTTCTGACAATGGTAAAACTTTCGTGTTTTTGTGAACGTTATTTTAACGTTTTGCGTTAACTGCTGATCTAAAAAGCACTTCAAATAAACGACATAAAAACGTAATGCAGAAACATAGTTACCACGTTGTATCAACGTCATATCGATGTCAAGAGTCACTACTAATCTAAAAGGCGTTTTATATTAATATAAAATGTTAACGTAATATATATATATAAAAATGTAAAATTATCGAGTTTTCATTAGCGTCATGTTACGTTGCACACTAACTGTTGGACTAGAAACCATACAAATTTAACGATATAATAGCGTAGTGCCGAAACGTAAATACCACCTTCTTATATCAACATCATATCGACGTTAAGCGTAAACTAATACTCTGGGAAACACCTTTTAGTAACGTTATTTTAACGTACCAAAAAGGGTAAAATTTACGAATGTTTGTAAACGTTATATCAACGTGTTACATTAACTGCTGGTCTACAGTACACTTAATATCAACGACATTTCAGCGTAATATATACACGTTCAATAAACGTCGTAGCCAACACGTTTATTGAACGACATAATTTCGTACACAGTAAAGACATTACTAAAAATCAACGTTTAATTTAGGTTGGGAAAATAACGTTATCTGTTTGACTAAAATTCAACGTTTAATTTTCAACGAATAACGTCTTTTCAACTATCACCACGTGTTTTCGACGTAATATAAACGTACGTGTGCCTGCTGGGTATATTTATATAAAAGAATATCATTCAGAGAAGACGTGCATAACATTAATATTAGACATAAACACTTTATCACGCCACCCTATCACAGAACGGCTCTTTTCGAACGCAGTTTTCGGTACCAAATTGCAAACATTTATAATTCCCTACCCGACGATCTAAAAACTGCTTCGATAAATTCTTTTAAAAAACGTCTTTACCATATTCTTCTAACCGAGTGAAGTTAATAAAGAGTGCTGCTTCACTAGACCGGATATCTATCAACTACTTTTTTTTCTACTTTTTTATTTTGACAAAGTTTTTTTTTTCTTTTATTGTTTGCGTGCTGTTAGCTCCCGCGGTGCTCCTTGCAGAATATTAGCTTTTTAAGTTAATTTTAGGCATTTTATCTATATCTTTTTTCCGTTTTTCAAGGTCCAAGTGGAAGATCAGGCATTGTGCCTGAACTTGCGCCTTGTGATTTCCCAATAAAAAAACTATATTTTTGTTCTTCACTGACATGTATTCTTTTTTTAGTTTGGTTATATGGGAAATAAAGGCAATATTATTATTATTATTATTATATGTGTCATTGACCCCTCTACCTCTTTATAATTATGGCTGCATATCAAAATCCCTTACAAATCATGTTTTGACCTCTTATTACTATCAGCTATATCTGCTATATTAATGCAACCGCACAAAACTAATATTACCATTATAACACAATTTTTTTCAAAATTGTTATTTTAGTATGCCTGTGGTACGAAATACTTGAATTTGACAGAAAACATAACAACAAAATATCTTCTTGTTGTAAAATGCTATTATTGTAGTTATGACGTCATTTGGCTTGTGCAACATGAAAGAAAGACAATTTTTCTTTAATTTTTTTTGTAAGTTCATTTCAGCCCAAATGGCAACTTTTATCATCACAGGAATTTTTATTTGAGATTTTTTGTAAAAATGTTCCGCCCTAACCCACAGGGCATAAAAAAGGCTAATGGGTTTTCATCAATAATTCTCTTTTGTACTCCAATGTTTTCCCCCCTTCATGTTTGAACCATTTTCGTAGCCCGGGCCCCTGCAATATTCTAGCTCGAGTCCATTATCTTTCAAAATACGGAGAATGGCTTCAGTTAGACCTGCCACAGTGCTACCATAAACATCTAAGAACTGTAGAAAATGTTCTTGTACAGTTATATTTTCCGATAATCCCGATATGTCCACAAATCTTATAGTAAGTGATAATTTCTCTACGTGACTGGTATCTGTGGTACAATCGGCTATAATGGAGAAGTACTTGGCAGTTTTAATTGCTTGCACAATTCTTGGTGTAACCTTTTCGGCCGAAAGGTGTATAATTTCGTTTTTAATTGATTTACCACAATAGTGGTCTGAAATTTGTCTACTTATGGCAAGTTTTACGTGTTCTTGCATGACAGGATCAAACTTGGCAATCATCTCAACTAGTCCCAAAAACTTGCCATTATTAGGGGTGTTGAGTCGGTCAGACTATCCTCTAAATGCCATATTGTTTTCTGCAAGATACAGTGTAATTTGCAACAGTCTTGAGAGGACATTGCGCCAACGTTCAGCCTCGCTTTGAAACCGCGTTTGCTCTTGTTTGTCGATAGTTTGACATGCTTCGAGAAGTATTTCTATCTCAGCCAATGTCCGGTAACACTTCTTATGTGAAGTGCTGTTTTCGTGCTCCTTGAGTCTCAACGAAAGATGTTTTCAATCATTATATCCCATGCGGACAAAATTTGAAGAGGATTTCGGTCCAAAAAGTCGGCAGCAGAAACAGTGCAAACAATCCTTAGATGCGGAATAAACGAGCCAACGTCTCGAAATAATTTCACCATTTGGAAGTTTTTTTTCAAAATAAGAATTTGAAAAGCGTCGACCTTCTTTATTTTCAGAGTAATTTTGCATTCTAACTTGAGATGGACCCAAACGGATTAATCTGTCAATAATTTGAGCACTTTAAATGGCCGGCCAGGAGCTCGGGTCCACCGTTATGGTTTCTTCGAACGGAGCTTGGACTTGATCAAGGGTATCGTTGTAGATGATGTTGGTGTCATCAACAGTCTTCTCAACTTGAGCTTGTTCTGCGCATTACCGGGATAATAATTGTCTCCAGTATTGTCCTGTTCTTGGTGCCGATTAAAAGGAATAGATGAAGGTGATACTGTATCGGCATCATCTGTACTCATAGACTCGTCTGACTCATCATCCGGGTCTGGATGAGGACGAGGTGGAGCATTAAAAAATGTGTCCAGGGTTCTCATAGACTTTTTTACTTCTTCCAAACCCTTCAGTTTTTCAAGTTTTCTCTTACGGTATTCATGTCCAGAAAGTTTTTTATTCAGAGAGGGCATTTTTTGTTTAAAGGACACAGATTCCAGCTGAAATAAACCTTTTGCGGGGTGCGTGAATTTTTTCATAATGACTTTACTTACCTAGGTTACGCCACCAACGAAGACTTCTTATTCTCATCCGCGATGCGACTCGGCGTTATTAAATATTAAATGAAATCAAATCTCCCGTTATCCTTAACCCGTATTCTGTATTCACAGCACACTGCACCTGCACAGTGCACACTGCACCCACTGACTCACTGGACTGGCAGTAGCACTGCAAGTGTGCAAGTAGAATAGTAGAAACGATAAAGATGAAACAAGGCAATTGAGACAATTGAGTATCCGCACACCGGTCCGCCGGCTCTCGCAAACCCATCAGTAGTGGCTGGAATTAGTAAGTGTAAGTTAAACGCAAATACGCAACAAGAGCCTTCAGCCCTCAGATATTATATGATTAAGATTTGCTTTTACAAGTCATATCAAAGGCGCTGACAGTAACTTAGGGGTGAGGACCACTATAACAGCAGAAGTACGAGTTTTTAAACATGGCATGGCCGTGGGCGGGTATTGGGTATTTAACTTTTTTTAAGTAATACTTTTGCAATATTACTATTTGACTGTTTGTTTTTATTGGGACGATTTATTTTTCTCTTTTCGACTCGGATCTGCGGCGCCCTATTGCTTCGGCGCCCGATGCGGTGCACACCCTGGCGCCACCCTAAGGCCGGCACTGTGCAGGTGAAAATCAACACGACAGCTGTCGCAATAAACGGATTTTTCTTCTTTGACTTCGAATTCACATTTAGAGCAGATGCTAACCATCCTGTAATGTAATACCCCTGTGAAGTTGGCACCCCATTATCGAAAAAATGAATTTTTTTTTAGAGTTCCGGATTCATTTCGAAAAGTTCTAGAGTTCCTGATAGTTTTCAAAAATAGTTCTGGACAAATGGAACCGAAAAAACGATTTTCAAAAAATGGGGTGCGAACTTCACGGCGCACCTCATTTTCGAAAAAATCCATTTTTTTTCGCAGTTCTGAGTAGTCCTGAACTATAGTTCTATAGTTCTATAGTTCTATAGTTCTCAACCCATATAAGCAATAGTTCCGGCCGCTACCCTCGGAAAAAAATATACATATAAAAAAAAGTAGCACCCCATTTATGAAAAACATGAATTTTTTTTAGAGTTCCGGATTCCTTTCGAAAAGTTCTAGAGTTCCTGATAGTTTTCAAAAATAGTTCTGGACAAATGGAACCGAAAAAACGATTTTCAAAAAATGGGGTGCGAACTTCACGGCGCACCTCATTTTCGAAAAAATCCATTTTTTTTCGCAGTTCTGAGTAGTCCTGAACTATAGTTCTATAGTTCTATAGTTCTATAGTTCTCAACCCATATAAGCAATAGTTCCGGCCGCTACCCTCGGAAAAAAATATACATATAAAAAAAAGTAGCACCCCATTTATGAAAAACATGAATTTTTTTTAGAGTTCCGGATTCCTTTCGAAAAGTTCTAGAGTTCCTGATAGTTTTCAAAAATAGTTCTGGACAAATGGAACCGAAAAAACGATTTTCAAAAAATGGGGTGCCAACTTCACGGCGCACCTCATTTTCGAAAAAATCCATTTTTTTCGCAGTTCTGAGTAGTCCTCGGTGAGTTCTATAGTTCTCAACCCATATAAGCAATAGTTCCGGCCGCTACCCTCGGAAAAAAAATATATAAAAAAAAGTAGCACCCCATTTATGAAAAACATGAATTTTTTTTAGTGTTCCGGATTCCTTTCGAAAAGTTCTAGAGTTCCTGATAGTTTTCAAAAATAGTTCTGGACAAATGGAACCGAAAAAACGATTTTCAAAAAATGGGGTGCCAGCTTCACGGCGCACCTCATTTTCGAAAAAATCCATTTTTTTTCGCAGTTCTGAGTAGTCCTCGGTGAGTTCTATAGTTCTCAACCCATATAAGCAATAGTTCCGGCCGCTACCCTCGGGAAAAAAAATATATATATATAAAAAGTAGCACCCCATTTATGAAAAAACATGAATTTTTTTTAGAGTTCCGGATTCCTTTCGAAAAGTTCTAGAGTTCCTGATAGTTTTCAAAAATAGTTCTGGACAAATGGAACCGAAAAAACGATTTTCAAAAAATGGGGTGCCAGCTTCACGGCGCACCTCATTTTCGAAAAAATCCATTTTTTTTCGCAGTTCTGAGTAGTCCTCGGTGAGTTCTATAGTTCTCAACCCATATAAGCAATAGTTCCGGCCGCTACCCTCGGGAAAAAAATATATATATATATAAAAAGTAGCACCCCATTTATGAAAAAACATGAATTTTTTTTAGAGTTCCGGATTCCTTTCGAAAAGTTCTAGAGTTCCTGATAGTTTTCAAAAATAGTTCTGGACAAATGGAACCGAAAAAACGATTTTCAAAAAATGGGGTGCCAACTTCACGGCGCACCTCATTTTCGAAAAAATCCATTTTTTTTCGCAGTTCTGAGTAGTCCTCGGTGAGTTCTATAGTTCTCAACCCATATAAGCAATAGTTCCGGCCGCTACCCTCGGAAAAAAAATATATAAAAAGAGTAGAACCCCATTTATGAAAAACATGAATTTTTTTAGAGTTCCGGATTCCTTTCGAAAAGTTCTAGAGTTCCTGATAGTTTTCAAAAATAGTTCTGGACAAATGGAACCGAAAAAACGATTTTCAAAAAATTAGCAACCCATTTATTAAAAAAATATTTTTTTTTAAATTTCTGGTAGATTTTGAAAAGTGTTAGAGTTCCTGCTAATTGAAATTTTTTAATCACCATTCTTTTACGAGATATGGCGTATAGCGTGATTTCAAAAATGCGAAGTTGCAAGTTTTCTGAGAGTTCCAAGAGTTCTGGAATGAGTTCTGGGTAGATGATCGAAAGTTCTGACGATAATTCTAATGACTTTTTCCGATACAACTAAAAACGAGCAATTCTCTAACCAAATTTCTAATGTTTTTCTACAAGGAATCGACCAATACCAATGGGCTTCTATCTTTTAGATACACTCTGTATAAGAAAAATATGATTGATGCTTGTGTTTCTTGTGTTCTTTATTTATCGGTTCTTGCCATGTTTCTCTTGTGGGCTTGTATGTTTAGTACATTCGATACGAGTGCGAAAGTGAGGCAATTATAGGCGCAGGGCCTACGGCACCGAGCTGTGTCTATGCCTCGGCTACGGTTCGTTCTGAAAGAATCGCACTCGCCCAATCACCTTATTTCGCACTAACATCGAACGAGTATTTTTTATAACAAATGCATGAAAAAGTTGCGTTCAAATGGTGCAGAGGTGAAGCCATGGACGAAACTAAATCCGCGGAGTGTGGAGCTCTGTAGGATACGATTCATGCTAAAAACATCACGTCAGCTTTGGTAGGACAGTAGACTCGTAATGCGTGCAATAATGTTTCATGTTCACACTGCCTACTGAAACGTCAGAAAAGTACCAGATTATGGGAGCCCCACAGCCCGAATAAAGCACCTTTTCATGCATGCATTATAAAAAAAATTTGTCATCTCCAGTTGAACATTTCTATAATTTTTGTGGTTTCTATTCCAACCATAAAGATCCATGAACTCATAGTGATTACATACTATTGAGAAAATTTCACTGATTATTGCACACAACTGATAACATCCAATGAGAACCATGCATTTTTTGAAATCGACCAATCCCCAACTGATTACCTGATAAGCTCCCTAGGGAAACTTATCAACCGATAAGCTCCCTAGTGCTAATTATCGACCCCGTAGATGGTGTCATAATTAGAAGTAGAAATGCAAGAAACAAGCAATTTGAGTTTTTCGGCATTATTAGATCTATTTTAAATCATAATTCGTATACGGTTTTGTATAATAATCTTCAAAATATGAAAGCGGGCGACACACTTACATATAATTTTGCTCGTGCCAAGAGTTATCGTGGTGGTTGCCCTTAGAAACTGCCCCCTCGGCCAAGCCCTCGGGACAGTTTTCATTGTAACCAGCACTCGACCCTTGGCGTGTGCCAAATTGTCGTAAGTATGTTTCGCCCTTGTTATACTACTATTGAAAATTACTGGAATTGTCAATGAGTACGGTATGATAAACCCATAATTGGAAATAGTAATTAGTAGTGCACTCGGTTCATTGGTTTTTCAGTGTCTTGGTTTGTAATTCGGATCAAATTTTATCAATTCGGAAACTACTTCTGAATCAAATATGGCGTCTCTAAACTACAGAATGTAGTACTCGAAACTACATCGCACGCAAATGACGGCTAGAATCAGCTGGACGAAAGAGTATGGTGTACACCCAGGATGCGCCACGAGGATGCTCTTTAGTCCGATTTTGCATCCCGTTTTTAACTTTTCTGTTTTTAGTTTTTGTTTTAATATTTTAATTTTTTATTTTTTTTTAATTTAAAAAACAATTCTTTTTTTAAATTGCTTTTAGTTTTTTTTCATTTTTTTATTTTTTTGTTGATATTTTTATCAATTTATTATTAATCTTTCCATTCTACTTTTTCATTTCTTATGGTTTATAAGAATAAAAGCAGATCATAGACTATGGAAGAAATATCCATACGAAGGTATTGGAATTGCGCTACTCTAGTAGAATGAGTTGCATTTGAATCCAATAAGAGCTGAAATCTACAGCAACGTAACCTAATTTAAAAAGAGATTATAACATAGAATATATTTACGTGTAATATGTTTACAAAGACATTATAGTATGATTTATTTCAACACGTACATTAACACATGCGGTACGATTTCAGTACTTGCCTCTAATTCGGTCCGTTTCGCTGTCAAATCATTATACTATAGCTACGTAGTGTTCAGCATCTTTCTGATACGATGCTGCCCCGGCCAATTCGTAATTTTTTGCGCCTACACTTACTATCTGCTTAGCAATAGAGCTCAACTTATACATCTTTGTATCGATGTTCATGCTATAGAGGTAATTTGGATCAGTCAGGACACTGGTGTCTATAATGAGATGTGGTCGTAAGACTCGGTTATAACATACGCGGATTTACAACCTTTGCATGCTGTACGTGACCCACTTAACACGTCATCGATCGCATTTTGAACAAACCCAAGACCACTCTTAAAGAGTATGTCAACGTTGACGCTAATTGTTGAACATGGACGAATATTTTCCGACTTACATGTAGTGCAATATTTGCGTCTGGACAGACTCGGTGGATTGACAAAAAGTTTTTCAGCGAGGCCAGCAGCATTACATTGCGCATCCATGGAACGAAAATTTCGGGTAAATGTTGTAATTTCAAACATTCCGAGGTTAATGAGGATATCTGCTCTTTCGACGTAATCTTGCTGGTATATTTTGCCACGCGACAGGATAATCTGCGCCAATCGCATAGTTGGATTCTCAGCTTCGGCTACAATAGTTCTATAGGAATCATGCATCACCGCTGCTTGAGCTACAATCTGCCAAAGCGAATCAAAGGCACAAGTTCTTCGCACAACCATTCGTATGCCATTTACTGTCACAGCACTGCATAAGTGGCCATTTCGCAGGATTGGTATACCTGCTGCGTTTTTCATGTGAAATGAGTCCCAGTCTGGGCAATCGTCTAAATAAGTTCTCTTGTTGTACGATTTCACCGGTTTTACTATTTCAACAAGATCAGTCTTACGATTTATCTTTTTACTTCCAAGACCACGCCAATTTTCCTTTAAATTCAATGAATTTGTTTCTTCACCACCATCGCTATTATCATGATCACTATGTTCAGAGGTCATTTCATCGGGAATTTCAGTAGTCTCCTCATCTTGCTCAGTTAACGTATTCGTTTTAGAGTTTTGTGGTATATTTAACAATGAGTGTGTATTGTTGTACGCTTTAGCTACAGCCTCTGTTACCGAAGCCTCACCATCCGTTTCTTTGAATCCCATATCATTTTCAAAGGGTGTTTCCGATTCATATTTCTTACTTGGAGGTTTTGCTGTATCGGTTTGTCCACATGCTAATAGCATTTTGCCTCTCAAATAACCAAGATGTTGCATTACAAATTTATCAATTCTCATTGGTAAACTATTAGAAAATGCTCGAACCTTCAAATCTGAGAATTCTGCTTCGGCTGAGGATGACGTGGCAATGTCACCACCAATTTTAAAATATTGCCTCATAATGCCGGTCCAGAGAGGCAGATAGTTCATCAGTTTACTGATTTTATCAGCAGCAGTAGGATTATAGAATGCGTTGACGACATCACCACCTAGGGAACCTGAAGCAGCTGCTTTTGCTTGACTCAAAATACAGGCGCTCCATTCTTTCCACGATTGAGACGTTTGAACTTCCTCACTTTCATATTCATCGATATCGTCAGCATTCTCATCGATTACTACACCCTTTATGATGTTATTCGCATCCTGCAAGCAAAGCTCAGATGGAACGTGCAAGCCGCTTTGGTCTCGACCCACTTCTTCGCTCAGAGCCACGGTGAGGACAGATTGCAAAAATCTGGCAAGTCCTTCGAAATCCTGCATTTTGTACGCATGGGCCATACTCCTCATATAAAATTGGCGAATTTTGCTGTGTTTTTTTCGAAGACAGTCCCACCTGGAAATCATTGCGATGAAGTGGCTGACATCAAGTCGCAGGAAGCATTTTACTGCAATAGTCGGAGTCTGCCTGACGATTAAATCATAGCAAACTTGCATGTAATGCTTCAAATCTTGACAACCGCAAAATGTTCCCGCCAAAGCTAATAAAATTGCACTACCGAAATCAGTGACAACCATACGAGGTACAGGAGCACCATTCAAACGTATGTCTGTTAAGAAAGACATAATGAATGCAGAGTCCTGCCTTGTCGAAACCATTTGAAAAACGGGAATACTCCTTTCAGAAGTAACTGATAAGCACTGGTACAGGAATATGTGTGGCGACTTCTCCCCATTGGGCAGTTTTATTCTTTTCCCTATGCCGCCAGTTGCATCTATAGTCATGTACCATCTATTTTTTCCAGCTACTTTCCTATCTAGCTTACACATTTCCATTTGCTCTTCACTCCAGTACTTGCAATAAAAAGGGTCTGCGCCTATATAACGAATGCTAGCGACATGTTGATCATATTTTGCTAGCATTAAATTATTAATCGGATCGGTATTGCATAATCTCAAGCGCTGCTCTAGTTCCTGCTGTTTCGCTTTACGTAAAACGGTTGCATCGTACAAAATAGGTGGAATTTTATCGCCAAATTTCATAAGGCGAGTTGCCTCTGCATTTCGCCAGACGGCGGCAGTTTTTTTATTATCGACTAAGGTACCGCCCACGTGTTCCCTGAGGTAACCCTTCAATTGGCGTTTACGTTTGTGCGGGAATTTTGAGTCAATGCCCGTCGTCGTACATTCAAACAACGCATTCCTTTTTTTACGCGGTTTTTCATACAAATAACCTTTCAAAGAACCACCACACTCTTTACACGATGCGCTAAACCGTGCAAAACAGCTAGCATCCGAACGAGTATACACCCTACAGGTTTTGAATGAAAAAGCGCAAGGCAGTCGTGTCTGGTCCCAAATTCTGTCAGCGAAGACGTGTGACCATGCACCTGACTTCAGAGCAATGTATTTTCTGCCACCATAGTGTTTTGTCTCTGGTTTCATCTCGGCCCACCGATCTGCAGAAAGTATCAATCGAAAATTCTGAACCTTACGACCGCCTGTAGATTCTGTACTCTTATTGTCGGTATTGTTCGATGTATCGTTATCATTTATGAATGACGCATCGATTGCGCATGCCTCGAGAACGCTAGTAAGTATTCGTGAACGGTCATTTTTCAGAATAGTATAAACATGTTTGGGAGTTATATGAAACCCTTTCTCTGCCATTTTATCTGAAATTATTCTGTACACAGGATTTGACGGAGGAAACGGGCTGCCCTTAGAATCTACGGCCCTGAATTCCTCGTCTGTGAGAATTAACAGAAGTTGTTCTCTGTCGTACATCCTGTAGCGGTACCGTAAACTGGGGTGGCTTTGTGACAGATTTAGCAGTTTTTGTCGATTACAAAATTGCATTTTATAAAAATGAAATATCTGTTACATAAGCAAGGTTCATCAGTTGG
The DNA here is from genome assembly GCA_940337035.1 of Agriotes lineatus. Taxonomy (NCBI): domain Eukaryota; kingdom Metazoa; phylum Arthropoda; class Insecta; order Coleoptera; family Elateridae; genus Agriotes; species Agriotes lineatus. The sequence goes on along the minus strand of OW679195.1, from coordinate 121,506,553 downwards.
CTACTAATCTAACACATAATCTAAATCCTAAAAATTAACAGAAAAAAAATATTCACTTATAATACCATGAGTAGTCAAAGTTATGTCGACTATTTTTGCGGTGGTGTCACGAATGTCCATTGCGCTTTGGTACGATTAGGACGAGTGCGCTAGCACGAGTCCTAATCCCAAGCGCAATGGACATGAGTAGTGATACCACCGCAAAAATAATCTACTTAACTTTTACTAAGAATGGTATTCGAGGGACTATTTAATGAACCAAACTACTTTTTCAAATTAGTTTTCAGTAAATCTAGCAACAAACTACGCAATTTCTATAGTAACAGACTACTAATATTGACTTTTTCTAATAAAAATCGCATTTGTTAAAAATAGTCACTTGAATACCTTCTAGGAAGATATATCCACTGATATTTTTTTGATTGGTCAAGAAACGTCAGAATTCTGGATCTTCATTGGTCACTTGTTGACAGATGACAGGTGAATTGAATAGTCACAAAAATACTTGTCACAATTTGACCCCACTCAATGGGGTGGGGTGACTGTGACACCTATTACTTTCCATGCAAACACAAAGTCAGCATTTAGCCGGATGAGTTTGTGACAAATAATGGTCTGTAACTATGTTTTTCATATTGGGACTGTCACAAAGTCACATCCTAAATTTTGATCATACAAAAATGTGTCACAAAGTGTACCCAAATAAAACCACTAAACGAGCAAAACTGCTTTATTTAACACAAACTTAGCTAAAAAATCACAAATTTTGAAACTGAAAGCAAACTAAATAATAATTCTTAACAAAAAAACGTTCGAAAAGTTACAAAATAATAAAATATGGCCAAATAAAACTAAAAATAAAGGCCCATCTCTGGAACTCGAAAGATTTCTCTACGAGACGAGATTTGCTCGGGCTTATTAATTTTTTTCTGGACTATGTCGGAAAACTCATAAAAAAGTTCATCCTTCCGGTCAGGCCACTTCCAATTAACGCCACATTTCTGCATTGCGCTAACGCTAACTTCATTTTCCTTAAGGAGCGTGACCACGCCAGGAAAAAATGTCTCTTCATAGCGAATGATAACATAATTTCCAACCTTTACTTCGATGTCATCATTAACCACTAATCTAGTTTCTGGTATCTCACCTTCAGACATAGCATCAAACTCAGACATGGGAGACGAGCCGCTTTCCCTATATGAAACCGCATCAGAATCTTCAGTTGATTCCGAATCATTTTTGTTGGATTCTACAGATGGTTTTTCTAATTGAGTTGACGTCGAAGGTTCATTGTTTGAAGCCATCTTTTTACAAGTAGCTGGTTCTTTCTGTTTGTGCCGTAGAGTTTGTGATTTTGTGTTACCGATTGTCAAGTCGTCAGTAACAAGGCCCGCTGCACTTATGCTTTTTCCGGGGGCGACATTAACCCGTCTGCGCTTTTGACGTTGACGTAATGCAGTTGTTGTGTCTCGTTTTCTTTGCAATTGTTCCAAAAAACTTTCGCCCAAGGCATCTTTTACGGCTGCATTCTGGTTGTTCATAATTTCTGCTGGCAAACGACTCAACACTTCTGCGCGGTTCAAGGGATGTAAGCCACATTTTTTGAAACCAGCGGGAAGAACTTCAACTGCTCTTTCTTGCATTTTATTCATTAACTTTTTTAGCAAAGCGGGAAATTGATCTTTGGGTATGGTTCCACATCTACTACCAAATACCGTGTCCTTCCATTCATGCAAAATGTTCCTCCAGTTGCCCTTCATGGGCCTAAAAAATGCCACGTCCAACGGTTGGACTAAATGAGTGGCATTAGGAGGTAATGCTATGAAAGATATGTTGTTCGCCTCACATTGACGTATGGCCTCAATATTTAGGTGCGAACTCAAATTGTCGCCTATGAGTACCTTCTTTCCTTCCCGTTTTTTGAGAATAGGTAACATGAGATTGACAAACCAATCTTCAAAACATTGATAGTCGAACCAGCCGGATTTTGTTCTGTTATACCGCGCATGTTCAGGACCATTTTCTGTCCAGGTTTGCCACAGCTTTTCGGATTTGTAAACGATGTAAACTGGGGCAATCTCTCCTGCTGCATTTCCAGCTGGGTCTAAGACGTTTCTACGCCGCCAGTTCTTCGCCGCTAGTTCATCGCCGCCGTTTCTACGCCGCCAGTTCTTCGCCGCCGTTTCTACGCCGGGACGGTTCTACACTGGCCGTTTCTACGCCGGGACGGTTCTACACTGGCCGTTTCTACGCCAGCCGATTCTACGCCGCATTCAAATTAAAATTACAATTACAATTAAAATTTATTGTTTAAACACATACATACAGTCATAGAAAATAAAATAGGAAATTTATTTTAATTTAAAAGAATAAATAGGAAAAATAAGGTTATTGCGTCATTTGGTAATTGTGTGCTAGGCCACGTAAATAATCTAGAGGTTCCCTGTTTCCATAGTCTAAGACAATTCTTGGAATACGTTCATCAGCGTCACGGTATTTTTTCAGCTTCATCGGTGGTAAATGTCCGGCGATAAGTTGCTCAAAATAAGCGTCTCGTCCTTTTTGTACTTTTCGCAATCCATCTATAAATTTCCAAATAGTTGGGTGATGCATACCTAATTCAGAACGCGATCGACGATTGGCTGCCTCTGCATGATTATTGGTGCGATCTTCTCCATCGATTGTTCTCTGGTATAAATTCCACATTGTTGGATGAAACATAGGCGGGCGCCTACCATTCCCGCGTCGATTTAAACGGCCAACAGCTGTCTTCAAATCAATTTAGAAGCGGCTGAAGTTCTACTGGCAAATCATTTGCTAAAGCATCAATGTATTCATCTAAATCTGCTATTGGCACAAATGCTAATGCAAGGACCATTTTAGCTCTCAATGCAAATTCAGCATCATTGTTGTATTGACCAATAACACCAATCTGAGCTAAATGTTTCCTCATATTTTGTGCTAAATGGAAGAAGCAACCTTTTACATTTACTTCCGGAAAGCAATCTTTCATGGCACTAAAAGCTGCATATTCATAATCACAAATGATAGATTCTGGACTTAAATTTGGCACTAGTGTTTTAATTAGTTCGAACATACGTGTGTATGTAACACGCTGCTTGTTAGGTAACAGAGCATACAATATAGGATGCACTCCTCCGTGTTTTGTTGCCATAACAATATAAATTTGGGAAAATAGCCTCGGTGCTATTGCGAAGGTACCATCACTGTACCATGTATTGGCATTATGCAAATGCTGCAACCAGCTCTCTCTTCCAAAAATTAAAATTCTGTTTGCTCCCTCTCCATCGTCGCTTAGCAAAAAAGTTTCTTCTGTTCCTGGTCGAGGCACATATACCTTATATGGATTTGGCAACACCAAATCGTTTAGGTCTGCGGGATCAGCAGGTGCAGCATTAATTTGATTCCGTTTTCTTCTGATTATTTTTTTCAGGGCTGCATTATTTGGAATCGATGCTAAAACAGCTTCAGGCACGTCGATTACACACTGATTTATAACTACACTTGTGCCCTCCATAGTTTCTTCTGCACGACGTTTGATTTTAGTGACAACAGTTGCTACTTGCATGGCTGCTGCCGAGGAAGGCTGACAATGATTGTTCATTTCGTTGACCACTTCTCCAGCCCTCGTGTGAATTCTTCCTTTACAGCGACCCACTTCTTCGCACCGCCAAAATTGTAAACTAGGGTCCCTTTTACTAACTTTGTCGAAAACGTACAAATATCCGTTATAGGAAAACTTCTCGTTTCCTTTCTTGCTGAGAACTGCTGGTTCCATTATTAAGATCACTGTTAACTAACGTAATAATTACTTTGTGGCGAATACACTTAAAGTGATGTGTTAAGGGCTCTTGCCCCATATTTATACCAAATACTGTTAAACAGTTTTTAGATTTGTGCTAATGGGTCTGTGCTGATAACCATAACATCATTAAGATAATCCCGGCGATTGTAAACTCGTTAACTCCTAGGTAATTTTCTATGAGCGGATTAAAATTTCTGATTACCTCATTTGTGCTAATAACCATAACATCCTTAATATAATCTCGGCGATTGTATTGTATCCCCGGTGTTTTAGATTACCCATTCGGAAATTCTTTTATTCTTAATTTTTGTATTGTATTAATTGACTGTATGTATGTGTTTAAACAATAAAATTTCACTTATTGTAATTTTAATTTGAATACGGCGTAGAACCGGCTGGCGTAGAAACGGCCAGTGTAGAAACGGCGGCGATGAACTGGCGGCGAAGAACTGGCGGCGTAGAAACGTCCCATTCCCTTTCCAGCTACCATTAGGGAAGTACATGCTTTGGTGGCATTTCGAATTTGCTCCGGATATTTTGTTCCACGTTTTATAAGCACTCTTGTGCTACCAGGATCATCGCCCAGATTCGTTTCATCATAATTCCATAAATTAGCTGGAACAACACCCTGCAGCTCATTTTCCAGGTTATCGAAGAATTGGTTTATGACTTCGTGATCCACTGCAGCTCTCGAAATACTTATGTTTCGAGCAATTCGATTAGCCAAAACATTTTTGTGTCGATCAAGAAATGCTGTTACCCATTCGTTTCCGGGTAAGTTGTCTTTAAAAGGTCTTACCTTTTTTTCCCTCTTGTCTAGATATGTCTTTATAATAAAACGGAGGTCATGTGCTGTAACAGGGAAGCCAAACGTGGATGCTGCAATTATGTGGGCAATAATTGACTGCTCCTCTTCGTAGTTTAGGGCCGTTTGGCCACCAAAGGGAAGGCCATGTTTGCCATGCAACTTTAAAAACAAGGTATTGCGGTGGATTCCATATCTGCAAATATTAAAAATAAAATAATCTAAGCTTTTATGATTATTAGGCACATTTTTACCTTTCCGCAGCATCTCGTATACTTAGGTTTTTAGCTCTTATCTGACGAAGCGCCTCCTGAAGCGTCTCGGGCGTGTAATTTTTATTTGCGCGTGATCCAGGTTTCCTAATATATTTTCGTGGCATAACTAAAACAAAAAGCGACTGTCACAAACTCACCCCATGTTTTGTATATCCTGTCACAAAGTCACCACGCGTTTTGTTGTCATTTCACTTTATGTGACGCCACTGGTTTGATAAACATAATTTTAAGATTGTAAATACAGAAATACTTACTTTATATATCAGTTCTCCCTATGTATATACCAAATTCTGCATGTGTATTATAGTTTATTCTGTACAAGACAAAGTAGCACAAGAAACTAAAATTTACGAAAAACGTATCGTTCACATAAAACCTTCACTAGGCGCACGTGCTTGCAGGACGATAGTCACTGTACGACTAATTACAAGTTAGATACCTATGAACATGCATGACGACAAGCAAGTGCTGCTCGTGCGTCAAATATGTTAACTATGTTCGAATTTTCGCGGCAAGTACGTCGTGTCGCAAAGTCACCTGGATGTCCCAAAGTCACCACGTTTTACGGTATGTGTAAGCTTACTCTGAAACGCAGTACTATCCAAATGCCTGGAACTCCGAACATAGGTATCAATCGCTCCCCTCCCTATGACTTAGACGTGATGTTTTTAGCATGAATCGTATCCTACAGAGCTCCACACTCCGCGGGATTTAGTTTCGTCCATGGCTTCACCTCTGCACCCATTTGAACGCAACTTTTTCATGCATTTGTTATAAAAAATACTGTTCGATGTTAGTGCGAAATAAGGTGATTGGGCGAGTGCGATTCTTTCAGAACGAACCGTAGCCGAGGCATAGACACAGCTCGGTGCCGTAGGCCCTGCGCCTATAATTGCCTCACTTTCGCACTCGTATCGAAATGTACTAAACATACAAGCCCACACGAGAAACATGGCAAGAACCGATAAATAAAGAACACAAGAAACACAAGCATCAATCATATTTTTCTTATACAGAGTGTATCTAAAAGATAGAAGCCCATTGGTATTGGTCGCTTCCTTGTAGAAAAACATTAGAAATTTGGTTAGAGAATTGCTCGTTTTTAGTTGTATCGGAAAAAGTCATTAGAATTATCGTCAGAACTTTCGATCATCTACCCAGAACTCATTCCAGAACTCTTGGAACTCTCAGAAAACTTGCAACTTCGCATTTTTGAAATCACGCTATACGCCATATCTCGTAAAGACGTAAAAGAATGGTGATTAAAAAATTTCAATTAGCAGGAACTCTAGAACTTTTCAAAATCTACCAGAAATTTAAAAAAAATTTTTTTTTCAATAAATGGGTTGCTAATTTTTTTACGAAGGTAGCGGCCGGAACTATTGCGTATATGGGTTGAGAACTATAGAGCTCATGGAGTACTACTCAGAACTACGAAAACAAATGTTTTTTTTTCGGTGCGCCGTGAAGTTGGCACCCTATTTTCTGAAAATCGTTTTTTCGCTTTCATTTGTCCAGAACTATTTTTGAAAACCATCAGGAACTCTAGAACCTTTCGAAAGGAATCCGGAACTCTAAAAAAAAATTCATGGTTTTCATAAATGGGGTGCTACTTTTTTTTATATATATATTTTTTTCCGAGGGTAGCGGCCGGAACTATTGCTTATATGGGTTGAGAACTATAGAACTCACCGAGGACTACTCAGAACTGCGAAAATGGATTTTTTCGAAAATGAGGTGCGCCGTGAAGTTGGCACCCCATTTTTTGAAAATCGTTTTTACGGTTCCATTTGTCCAGAACTATTTTTGAAAACTATCAGGAACTCTAGAACTTTTCGAAATGAATCCGGAACTCTAAAAAAAAATCATTTTTTCGATAATGGGGTGCCAACTTCACAGGGGTCACAAATTAACACCGTATTTTAAGGAAAAAAATGCAAAAATGTAGCAGCAACAAAATAACTGTTAAAATTTGGGGTTAGGTTGTTGTGGGAACATAAAGGGAAGTTTGAAACTTTCAAATGGTATTTTGAAAATTTTTATTCAACAACTACACAATACAAAAATACACATTACACATATACTTATTTAAATACAATTATTCTTACTGACCATTGAATAAAATTAATTTATTCGACGAAAAACGATCACTACTGGACTTGTCAACACAAGTTTTCCCTATATAGTACATTCTACCCTTAAAATATTGATGACCTACAGCTTTGACCAAATAATTAATATGATTATCCATTGGTGACTGATCAAAAATGTGACTATTAAGCGAATTGAATATTTTCCTATTTAAAAATGACTTAGACAGTTCATATAAAGTTTCAGAAGAGTAATAGAACTCTAATAGCCCGGGAGCCAGCGACATATTTTTGTCAGTTATTTCCTCCCGGTCGATAATTTGAGAATCGCTTCATTTAGTTGTGCCGTGAAGCGCACTGATCGTCAGCTGCGGGACCATGGTCGGGATAGGCGATAGCAGCCATCCACGCACGTAGAAAAAAAATTATTTTCAGTGATTTCCTCCCTGCTGAAAATTTGTTAAATAATAGCTTACATATCACTTATAGTAATAAAAAAAGTCAGCTGGCTGAATGGCGCAGGAAACCTCGTCAGCTGATGCATTTAAATAGGTGAGCGGCCGTCAGACGTGGCTTCCGCGCTACACCTTTGACTGCATCAGCTGACGACTTTCCCGTCGACATACAGCCAGCTGACTTTATTTTTATCAAAACAAATATTCTTTGTATTTTTACACGTTTATACAAGCAGCTGACGTATAATCCGACATCAGCAGCCAGCTGACATTCTTTTATTACTATAAGTGATATGTAAGCTATTATTTAACACATTTTCAGCCGGGAGGAAATCACTGAACATATTTTTTTTATACGTGCGTGGGTGGCTGCTATCGCCTATCCCGACCATGGTCCCGCAGCTGACGTTCACAACGCTTCATAGAGCAACTAAATGAAGCATTATAGGAATTATCGACTGAGAGGAATTTGGTCGCAAAAATCTGTCACTGGCTCCCGGGCTATAACAGCCGTATTCATAGTCGTTCGCCAGCGGCTCGCCGGCGAGTCGCCGGAGTTTCGTTATGAATAGTATGTTGGCGGCACTGTACGTCTATGTCAAATTCGAGGTTATCAGGTTAGGTTTTCCGTCAGTTTTGACAGAAATTGACACAAAATCTAACCTGCTAACCTCGAATTTGACATAGACGTACAGTGCCGCCAACATACTATTCATAACGAAAGTCCGGCGACTCGCCGGCGAACCGCTGGCGAACGACTATGAATACGGCTGTACGAGTTTTGAGAAAATACATTTGTTTTTATTATAATCTCGGTTGTGCTACAAACTTATATCACATCTTTGGATGGATGATGTAGCCCTCATTTATTTTTTTTATTTATTTCATACTGATGTCAAAAATGACATTTTTCGGATTATTTATAGTACAAAAAATGGAACATTAAAATCCTAGTACTTTAAAGTAAAATGTTAAAGTTCAAGTACTTTAAAACTTATTTATTGTACAAAAAATGGAACATTAAAGTCCTAGTACTTTAAAGTCAAATTTTAAAGTTCAAGTACTTTAAAATTATACGTCAGTTGTTGACATGAAATTAGAAATGATTTACAATTTTTTATTTAAAAATCATTAAACTTGCAGTATAAAATAAACTGTTGTATTCACCACGAACGAAAAGTGTTTTTAAAAGTCCTCGCAAGTAATTCCGTCCTCGGCTGACGCCTCGGACGTAAACAATTTTCTCGTCTTTAAAATGCCACTTTTCGTTCTAGATAAATAACCTACTATTATAAATTCAAAGGAACGGCACTTTGCACCTTCGCTAAATAATGCATTAATACATGGTCGGCATATTTTTTTTTTGATACTTGTAGAGCAACATTTCCTGCAATACATGTAATAATATAATGTGAAGCTTCTGTTAAATCGTTAGGTGCAGAAAAATAATCGTGGTAAAAATTGTACACCTCAAATGCACTATCAACAGGTGTATCAGATTGTGATGAATTATTACTTACATCATCATTTATAACCCTATATTTTGAGGTAGTCATGTTGATATGCTCTGTAGGATTTACATTATTTAAAATGGTTAAATCTTCCAACGGTATGCAGTGTCCAGTAAATCCTGGTTTTAGCTGAACGTGTACCAGCAATTTTTTATAAGCAGATTTAAACTGTTTTTATTGTTGTATCAACCCCCGGCTCGTATTGCTTCAAAAAACAACTCAATATGGTCTTGAGAAATTTTTTAAAGGGGTAAATTTTTTAATGGAGCATCTTCACTTAAAACTAGTTTTTTAGCCATATTCCTAAGACTATTTATACATACCCTAAACCTCAAGAAACCTGTTGCTCTAGGTGAGTTTAAAATTGATATTGCATCAACATTTCTACTCGTTTTGAGTGATGAAATGTATTCATCGGCATCATTTAGAAAAATGTCAAATAGTTGGTAGTATTTTTTTGAAATTGGTTTCTTATAACCATGTCGCAATAAATTTCGAGAATTTAGCACATCAAATAATTTATCAAAAACCTGTAAGAAGCGAATGGTTGCTCCTACTTCAGCAAACTCGGGAAGTCTCAAAATTCCAGTGCAGTAGCAACACTTTCGCTAAAAGCCTGACTGGCTAGTTTAACTTTCATTTTTTGTTTTTTAAATTGAACGTGCTGAGACCGTATTTTATTGGCACAATGAAAATGTTCCTTTTCTTGAAATTTGTGCAGATTTTCAATGTACCGCCACAAAATAAGCTCCCCATTCCCATATACCATGCTCCCCTTTGCTCCTATAGTATTTCTCACCAACTTCAGCATATGGCAAGGATAAAAAAATACTTCAACATCTGTATTTGTTGTTGGGTGTTTGAATGTGGTCATTAAGTTTTTTGAATCCAATTGACACCAGAGTTTCCTCATGACTGAAATATTTACAGAGGGTCCATCAAATGTGAAACTACGTACTTCAGCTGTCTTTTCTAAATACTGTAATACTATGGATTTTTTTGGTCCGCCTCTATTCTTGCAATTAAAAAATACCCGACAGGTAATTTCCAGTGACCACTGATACACACTAAAAGCAGCACTAAAGCGTCCTTCGCCAAAGGAAGATAATCGTTTTCAATATTTGTGCCCATATCAACAAATCCACTGTACTTTTTACCATCCCATTCAGCTAGCTGCTGAATTGACATTTCGTCGATGATCAAGGCGCAACGCAACTTATGTCCCGTCTTTTCAGCTCTTAATATTAAAGCTTTAAATGTAAGTAAAACCAGGTTCGCCGTCTATACTTTGATACCAGCGGGTAATGGTACGAGGATGTGGCAAACATGTGCTAAAATGGCTCCTCAGATAATTATAAGCCGTTCGGGAATAATAATTTAACGTTAAAGCAAATTTTTTCATTTCTTTTGAATATGACTTGGGTAAAGGTCTTTCTGCCCTTAGACACCTGTCTTAAAAATAAATCGGCATTAGCTCCTCCCATCTTCGACAGTATTTCCAGGTCATCATTTGCCACCAATCTCTGCCGTATAAGGTCCTTCATGATATTTTTGAGGGAAGCAATTTTCTTATTTTTTCTCGAAATCGTTTTTCGCATACCATCAATTTTATTTTTCCTGGAAAAGTTTACTTGCTGTATTTTGTCGATTTTACGAAGAAGCTTTCTCTTTCGGGGTGTTGCACTAATAGCATCGGAACTACTTTGACTTTGACTATTTGAAGATATTCGAGGAATTTTTAGTGACGAATAAGACACCTAAAACATTTCAATGTGAACACCTTCATTTCTGAGCGTAACTACAAATTAAAAACTTACTGCTTCATTACTGAATTGACTATAATAATTATGATTTTCCTGATGAGCGGGACTGAGGACTAAACATACAACAACGTTGGAAACGATTTGAATTTTTGGCATTGAAGATAATACCTATAAAATTTAACAATACTTGCATTTTTAAGCATTTATGTAATATGCATTAAAGAAACTTACTGGTTTGTTAATCATTCTTCTTCTTCGTTCCTATTCGGTCCTCAAAGGATCATAGGGCGTCCGTTGGACGTTTCACTGACATAAAGGTAGCGCAAGGTTGTCAGCCTTGCACTTGTTAATCATTATACCATAATAATTATGGTCTTCATGGCTTGGTCGTTTTATGTGCTTTGTAAGCAACATCTGAAATATTTTCACATGTGAAATTCAACAATATGAAAATTAGGTACACTAAGTACTTACTGGTTCTACATAAAGTGTGAGTATGGCATTATATCGTAACCTAACACGGCATTTTGATGTACGATCGATATATTCTTCTTTAAAATGTTTAATACATAATACACTGCGATTTGTCGGTTTCCAGCTTGGTCGATATACATATTCTATCCAGATCTTCAAACGAATGGAATTGTTATGGGGATATCTATAATAAATTAAAATTATTAAAGTAACGATAAAAATTTGCACTCATCAGTGATGGGAAAGCACTGTTTTAATCTTTATTTTTTATCGAGCTATAACAATTGATAATTAAATGTTTTTCTAAATTAGCTAGAAGAAAATACTGCCTTTTGTCAGTTAAAATATTTTTATACACAGAAAAACTTCTTTCCATGTCAACTGACGTAATTGGAGCATTTTTTAGATTGCTAGTAATCTCCGAATCTAAAGAATCATTGTCAAATTTACCTTTTAAAATTTCACTAATTTGAGTAAGAGTCTTAAATCCTTCGTTTTTATTTAAAACTTCATGTAATTTTTGTGATACTTTCGTGCCAATATCACCCTTAACCTCTTTAATTAAACTTTGGAATTTTTGAATTTTTTCGATTGATTCTATTAACGGAACTTCTGCTGCTTGTAACTGTGTAAGAGTGGTACTAACAAAAGCATAATTAGCTTTAATAAATGTCAGTTGATGTGGAAGTTCTTTTTTTTCAACAAAAGCGTTGATTCTTTGATTGCGCTGGAGCTGTCATCAAAATCCAAAATTAATTCCTTGACATTATTAAAATTATTTGCATAATACAGCGCTGCATCCAACCACGTGCCCCATCTCGTAATAATTGGTTTTGGGGGTAAAAGGGTCAATTTTTCTTTAAAGATGTGTACTCTAAGTGGTGCCTTAACAAAAATTTTTTTCACGTTATTAATTAAATTATTAACTAAAGGAAATTCGTCTCTAATTTTTTCGGCAACTCTGTTTACCCCATGTGCCAGACAAGTAGTGTGTATTAAATTTGAATAGAATATTTTCAAGTTTTGCCCTGCTTTTAACATATATGGAGCTGCATCAGAAAGCATTAAAATGATTTTTGGGTGGGAACCGCTTCCGATAAAAAAAAGTTTGATAAACTTTCACTTACAAAACTAGCAACTGTAACACTGTTAGTCTTTTCGAGTTCTTTTGAATTTATTAAATAGGGCTTACAAGGTTTTTCACAATTTAAAACTCCAATAATTAAATTTGCAATATATCGCCCGCAGCTATGGGTAGTCTCATCAACAGAAAAATATATGTATTTACTTCCAATTATATCCCGAATCGAAGTGATGGTTTTGACGTAAATTTTATCTACATATTTTTTTCTTAAAGTACTTTGATCGGGCACGTGTTTATTGGTGTATTTTTCCAAAAATAATTTAAAACTCGGATTTAATAACTTTCTAAGAGGTATGCACTAATTAATGCATCACATAAATCAAAGTTAAATTCTTCTTGAAGATTCAGCTTCGATGATGTAGCAAAAGATTCCCGTAGGGGCAATTGCAGTTTAGTCCGTTTACAGTTGGCTTGATGCGAAGCCGTCTTTGTGTGTTGAATCACTTGACATTTTTTATCAGATGCAATCTGTAGCAATAAAACCTTACTTAGATTATTTTTAACATCTACGGGGTAGGTATGACCAAAAGATATGCAAGTGCTAATAATACTCACTACTTTACTGCAGGTTTTGCAAAAAATTTCTTTGTTTAAAACAAGTTCGGGAAAATCCTTGATCCATAAATGAACTAAAGAGCTGTCTTTCGGCATTTTCACTTGCACCACGTGGAATTCGCACACTGAATTTAAAATTAGTTGAACGCTTAAGTCACTGTTCAGTGTTCACGATAAAGTTCAACTCGAAGGAAAATTGGACTACGTAACTGCTTCGTGAAACTCTAAACTTAAACTAAATGCAGCAACACAAAACAAGAAGATCTGCCCTTAAGAGTTCTCACAAGAATGTAACAAAGGTATTAGTCATTTCCTAGAATGTCATTAAGTGATCCATCGTGATTTAAACCTATTCATGTAAAATGTCATTTAAGACATTCTTTAGAAGCTTAAAACTACCTTAACTCCTTACAATTTTAAACAAAAGAAAATTTAAAACTTCTTAGAATTTGTTTGTACACATTTATTTAGGGTTAAAAATTTGTGTTTTAGGGAAAATAAAGGCAAAATAAAAATTGTCCATGTAAAAATGTATGCACAAATGATCGCACAATGTTCTTAAAATGAAATGCATTTTTTATTTTGGAGCAAATATGCCTGAATATGCTCTTGATAAAATTTTATGCACAAGGGTTATGAAATATGCAAAATATGCAAAAATTAATTGGCTTAATTACACTCCATTTACGTAGATACGCGTAGATCCAAAAACTCAGATCTGACATATTATTAGTTTAGAACATGCATTTGCATAAAATCACTGCCTTGGTTATGAGTGTTTGTTTTGTAATCGTGGCGTTATGATTATGTACCATGCAATTTGCGTTTTGGTTATTTCATGATCGAATTAATAGTATATTACACAACGAGAGCTGTAGGAAGCATATTACACGCGAGTTGGAAAAGTTACGCACAAGCCGCGTAGCGGCGCGTGTGTAATTCCACGAGCGTGTAATTGCTCTATAGCTCGAGTTGCGTACTATACTTTTTCTACGATCACACTCATTTCGTTAAACGAAAAAGAAATATTTTATTAACTGTCAAATCATCTGTCACACCATCTTAAAAATTAGGCGGCTGCAGTCACATCCCTACACCGCTTCGTACAAACAACAGAAACTAACTGTAACGTAATAAAAAAAATTACGTGTTAGTCATTACGTAACACTGTTTGTAACAACGAATTTACTAATCAAGTAAACAGTGCTTAATGAGCAATTTACTAATAAAGGAGTAGAAAAATATTATTATGATAGTGCTCCCATTACCGGCAAAAATCACCATTACAGACATATGCGAGTTGCTATAATATTATTATGTACGGCCCTGTACCATGCTACCTAACCTATGATTTTAGCAAAATTGAGAAAAAACTCACCTATGAAACGTTATTCTCGTCGTATTTTCCAAGAAAGCAGAGCACAAGAAGCCATCACTACAATGTATAAAATCGAAAAATTCGCACTTATAAATTTTTCCCAAGCGTATGACGTAAGGCTGCTAACAATGTGGCCGACCCTTGGACGCTTGTCGACATCGCATGTCCACTCCCCTCTACTCCTCTCTCAATGACTTGAAGTGTGGAACAATCTGTATAAAAAGGGGGTGGAGATTAGCAGAAAAGCTAAGTATAAAGTAAATCAACACGTGAGAATCACCAGAACCAAGCATACGTTCGAGAAAGGTTATGAAACAAACTGGAGCTTGCAGGTGTTTATAATAGTTAAAGGAAGTCATAAATAAGAAACCACCTGTGTACAAAATAGTGGATTTAAATAACGAAACCATAGAGGGCGTTTTTTTATGAAGAAGAATTACAAGCCGTGACTTTAGATAATAATGCGTTGTTTAAAGCTGAAAAAGTGTTTAAAGAAAGAGGACGCGGCAGACGCAAAGAGTATTTCCCCAGTATAGAGTAAATCAGTAGTTAAACTCCATCGCGGCGCCTTTGATGTTTGTGGGCCAAAGTTAACCGCGCGCAGCAACCAGGCGCAGTAACTTTGCGCGCCAACAAATTTAAATTTTAATTGTATGTCATTTTTAAAGCTCAATATGTATAAAAATAATGGCGGCATAGATTTCCTGGACACATCTTGTAAGACATCATGCCGTAAATTAGGTATAAATTGTTCAATACACGTTCACGTAGTATTTATCAATTTAAAATAAAAACATATTTTTTACTGATACTACTTAGTTTTTTAGGATAGTGAATGATGGTCTTTGCCTAATGCATTTCATAAACAATTTCAGTCCCTAACATCTGCTATACTGATAAAATAAACTAAAAATATGCAGACTAAAACAACATATCCTATAAATCGCTTAATAAATGGAGCATTTAGATTGCCAATTCTTGATACTACCAGCAATTAAAAACTAATCAGTATAAACACATTTTTAAATAATTATGAATATCGTGTTATAATAAACTACGCTGTTTTTATGGTGCATTGTTGCGTTGCGACTATCTTTTAGGCACTTACATTGGCACCCTTTTCTACACTCTTTCCTGTCTTTTTACGAAGGTGTCGCCTATTTTGAAATAGTATATTACACAACAAGTTTAGAAAAGTGAAGTTTTACTAAACAAATATAGCTTGATTGAGTACAAGCGAGCGAAGTGTAAAAAACTATATAAGTTTAGTAAAACTAGTTTTCTTACGAAGTGTGTATACTATTTTTTCGCATTTTGTATTAGTATTTATAAACAAACGTTTATATAAAAGCATTATACCACATGTCCGTTAAAAAAGGGCTGTGGAAATTTAAACATATGAATATGTTGATGGCACTGTAAGTCTATGTCAAACTCGAAGTTAGCAGGTTAGGTTGTCCCGTCAGTTTTGACACAAACTGACCCGAAACCTAACCTGCTAACCTCGAATTTGACACAAAACCTAACCTGCTAACCTCGAATTTGGCAGTGACATTACCATATAGTAGAATGACATTTCTGTGCACCAAAGTGCCACTTTATTAATCGATTTTGAATTTAGTAAAATAGCACATTATACAAAATAAAAATATGTTCTGTCCAAAAAACTACAGTTTTTGATAGGTTACATGACAAGAAATTATTATACGCAGGTGTAGCACACAAAGAAAGACGAAAATTAGAAAAAAATATGTATTTATAGTAGATGGTAAGTGTAGAAAAATACATGTAAATAATCCATAAAAAGATACAATACAAAAAAACTAATACTACCTATAACAAAAGAAAAAAATTAGAAATTTGTTACATCCTGTACGTTTATTTTCACACAGCACAAATAATAATATTCACAAAGGTAAATACAATCTGTTTAAAAAAAATTACAAGTGCTTCAAATTAATTATTTTCTTATTGGTTTTGCTGTTTTTATTATATTTTTGTTTTTTAAAATCTCTATTACAAAATTTTATTGTATAATAAATTCGTAGTCTTACAAACAAACACAGTAGATAATTCACTGGAAATAAGGACAAGGTTTATTAAAGGGAATTTTCTCAAGATTTTCTTTTATTGTACTTCCGACGTTTTGCATTATGGATAATGCTTGAAATAATTCCCAAAATGTTTTGTCCATATTAAATATATATTGATAAAAGATATCACATGGCATCTTCAGGTTTCCAAATGTACTTTTCTCGAAGTTTTCATACGCTCTGAAATAGCACAAAAGTGTTTCATTTTGCAATACAGAACTATTCTCCTCAGAGCCGAGACATGTGTGCTTTTTTAAGCATTTTTTCATTAACTAACCTGCTACCCATGCTAATGCATTTTTTTCAGGTAGCTCTATATTAATATAGTCTTCAGTATTTATTTTTATTACTTCATTAAACACCGTTGGAGTACTATCTGCATTTAAAATCAGAGTTTGTGGGGAGGTTATTTCTGTAGCGTTTAAATTACTCAGTAGTTGGTCCATGTCTTGTATGCAGTTAGCACTCTCGGCATATTGAAAATAATTCAAACAAAACAATTTTTTAAATGCATTATGAAATTGCACTGGAGTCGGATTTAAATTATTGCCCCCTTGTTGCCTTATACTCCCAAACATATTTTCTAGGCAATCCTGGTTAAGACGTCTAGTAAATATGGCTTTTGTGGAACACTTCAAATCTTCCCACAACATTAGAAAACCTGTTATGGTTGTTTGCCAACCATTGAAAAATTTAATAGATTTTGTCACGTCCTTGTTATCGTTAATGATTTTCATATTTTGAAAATCGTTTCTCATGTCTATTAGAAACTTTAATTGTTGAATACTTCCCACAAATGGCCTATTGAATTCTTTCGCCGAAAAACGAAATGAATTTAACAAATCAAATAATTTGTCCATATTGGACACAAACTTTGCCGTTGCCATTGAAGTTTGTGGTAAGTAACCAAACGAAATTAAAGTTTCTAATCCAGTTGCTACCGATGCACTCAATATCTGTGCTGCTAACGACACCGTCATTTTTTGAAAAGACGTCTGGTTTAAATGGGTACTTGTCAACTTAGGTACTAATTTAAATGACATTCCTTGGTCTCTATGATATAACTCATTTATATAAGTTTTTGTAATAACTTCTTCCCCAATCTTTAAAGTATACTTTTTTTTTTTAATTACATTTATTAGCAATCAGAATATAAATATACATTCTATGGGCTAATTGTAGGAATTACTTAACTAGTTGACGTGAGGGGGAAGACACCCATTGGAGTCACCCCTATATTATTGTATAAGATCAGTGGGCCATTTTTTCTTTAAGCGGCGATGGTTGGGTTCCTCCTTTAATGGATCTATCAATATATTTGGATGATTTATCAGGGTATCGTGGTATTTAACTGCCTTTTGTTTAATAGCGTCTTTCACAAATGGAATTCCTAGGTCGACATGAAGAGTTTGATTAGACACAAACCATGGTGCGTTTGTAATGTTCCTCAGTATCTTAGATTGACAGCGTTGGATTACATCCACAGTTGATTTACTTGCGCAGCCCCAGAGTTCAGAGCCGTATAGCCAGATGGGACGAATAATGGATTTATATAACAGCAATTTATTATTTAATGTAAGCTGCGATCGCCGTCCAATGAGCCAGTTCATGTTTTTAGTTTTCAAGTCTATTTCTTTTCTTTTTTTTGTGACATGCACCTTCCACGTTAAGCGTCTGTCAAGATGTAATCCCAGGTACCTAACCACATTTTCTTGGGGGACTGGCTTGTTTCGGAGGGTAATTGGCGGGCATGTTGATCGTTTTGTTGTAAAGGTGATATGTACGGACTTATCCTCATTAACTTTGATTCTCCATTTCTGAAGCCATTTTTCTAGTAAGTCTATATGCTCTTGCGTTTTCGTAGATGCTAAGATTGGATCTTCGTTGCAAACTATAATTGCAGTGTCATCAGCAAAGGTCCCCATGTCGCTATAATCGGTAGTAGGTATGTCGTACGTGTATAATAAGTACATGAGCGGCCCCAAAACACTTCCTTGCGGCACTCCTGCTTTGATTGGTTTTATTTCGGAAGTCTCGTCTCCAGCTCTTGTTTGAAAATAACGATTTTCTAGGTAGGATTGGAACAACAGAAAGTACTGATGGGGAAACTGTTCTTTTATCTTATATAATAGTCCTCTGTGCCAGACCTTATCAAAGGCCTGGCTGACGTCTAGGAATATCGCAGAACAGTACTTTTTATCTTCAATCTCT
The DNA here is from genome assembly GCA_940337035.1 of Agriotes lineatus. NCBI lineage: Eukaryota > Metazoa > Arthropoda > Insecta > Coleoptera > Elateridae > Agriotes > Agriotes lineatus. Next base: position 121,487,973 of record OW679195.1, on the reverse strand, counting down.
GTTTGAATTCTATTGATTATACGATGACATTGTTGCACCGTGGAATGTTGGTGGCGAAAACCGAATTGATGATTTGGTATCCAATCGTCTTGTAATCCATCTTCCTGGATTCTCTTGAAAATAAGCTTTTCCAGCAACTTGGATATTAATGGGAGCAAACTGATGGGACGATAGGATTGTACCACATTGGGAGGCTTGCCAGGTTTAAGTAGGAGGATGATCTGGGCAAATTTTAACTGCAACGGCCAGTATGTAAGCCGTAGAATTCCATTAAATAATATTTGCAGAAATTGAAGGCCTTTTTCAGGTAGTCGTTTTAATAAGACTGCGGTTATAAGATCGTATCCCGGCGATTTTTTATTATTTAAAAATCTGATTTCTTCTCGAATATCATTAATAGTGAATTTACGAATTGGTAGTGACATTTGTAGTGGAGCACTAAGAAATTCTTCAACTTCGTCAGTTTCTTCTGAATTTGGCATAAAAACAGTCTCTAAATGGTCAGCAAAAGCATTAGCTTTTTCTTTATCAGTTCTCTTCCATGTTCCCGTTTGATCTTGTAATGGCGGTATGTGCATTGTAGGTCGCTTAAGACCTTTAGCAGCTTTCCATATTGAGTTATCGTGTACGGATAGCGAATTGATATAGATTTGAAATGTTTCGTCTCGAATTTTTGCTAATGTCCTTCTGAGTTTGTTGTTTAGCTGATTGAATTTTCTTCGATCTTCAATGTTGTGGCTACGTTGCCACTTTGCTCTTGCCTTTCTTTTTCTTTTTTTACTAACTCCATGATTTCACTGGGTATGTTAGGTGAACCTCTTTTCATATTTTGTGGTACTGGAGTAGCATTCCATCCTGCTTCCTGTACGGTGGAAATAAAATCGTTTGAGGCATTTTCTAGATCTTCATTGGTTTTTAGTCTTACATTAGTATTAAGATTTGCATCTATGTATTTTTTGAAAATATCCCAGTCAGTTCTACTATTACTAAGTGAAGGTTTAGGCATCCTGTATATAATCGTGGTACTTACAGTTGCTATAACTGGAGAATGATCTGATGTTATGTCAGAATTGGGTGTGATGTCCATATAATTTGAAGATAATCCGTTAGTAACAAAGAAATCCAGGAGATCAGGTATTTTGTTGGCATCAGTTGGCCAATAAGTAGGAGTGCCGGTAGAAAGAAAGTTGTAGTTATTATCATTTATGAGCTTAAGTAGTTCCCTTCCTCTGGTTGTTATTAATCGTGAGCCCCAGTGTGTATGTTTGGCATTAAAGTCGCCACCCACCAAAAATCTTTGCCCCACAGATTCAAATAAATGTTTCTAACATCTGTTTCGTAATGTTGTGCCTTGGAGGGCAGTAAATGGCGGATACATTTAGTGGCATAGAGAGTTTGTGTACTTGAATCGATGTGGCTTGCAAGAAGTTTGTTTTGTGTGGTGGAAGTTCGTGATGGGCAATGGATGTTCTAATTAACACTGCTGATCCACCACCATGGGCAGTTCCATCAGGGTGTTCCGTATGATAGATAGAGTAGTAAGGAATTTTAAGATGAGTTCTTTCGGTAAAATGGGTCTCGGAAATTAACATTATGTCTATGTTGTGTAAACTTAAAAATGCTTCTAGTTCTAGCTTTTTTTGTTGCAAACGGTTGGCATTCCATAGGGCAATTCGTAGAAATTGAGCCATTATTGAATAACCTTATTAATGACGGTAGTTAGCATATTCATTATCATTGAATTCTGTTGTAATAATTGGTTAAAGAGGTTTTTAAATTCAGAGAGAAATTGGCAGAGGTTTATGTCTTGAGAATTCGGAGCTTCATTTTTAAGTGTCTGTGAATAAAGCGGGTAACTTTGTGCTGTGTTATTCAACGGAAATTGACTTTTCCGTTGTGTTGGAAGAGGAGGGAATTCTAAAGATTGAGGTTTTCGTAATGGGAGTTGTCTGTTTGGTGGGTATTTTCTCTGCAGGTCTTGATAAACGGTACACCCTTTGTAGTTCGCTGGATGCGCCCCGCCACATAATATGCAAGTAGCTGGGGTATCTCTTGTTTTTACGCATGTTCTGGTATCGTGTTTCCCTCCGCATTTAACACACGCATATGGTCTGTTGCAGTATTTTTTAGTATGGTTGTAGTTCTGGCACCTGGTGCATTGGACAATATCTGTAACCGTTCTCGGTGGTTCAAATAAAATATATCTATTTTTTATAGACCGCATATTATAGATTTCTTTATTATTTTCAGCGGGCTTCAAATCTATAAAGAATATTGGTAACGGCTCTTTAGTTGTTCTGTGTCGTAAGTTCATTATATTACGAACTCGGTGTCCTGCTGTTTTGAGGGCTTCTTTTATTTCTTCAATTGATGTAGTGTGATGCAAGTGTTTCAGCACTACTCGATATGGCCGATCTTGCTTCATTTGATATGTATGATGTACGATGTTTTTTTCTGTCATGAATCTAATAAATTTTCTGTATATCTCAGGATCTTTTGTGTTGACTTTAACCACATTATTTGCTAAGCATTTTGTAGTATACTGCTCTTCTTCAGCGATTGTTAAAAAATCCGTTATCATTTCCTGGTAGTTAATGACACCGTGAACAAAAATTGGAGGTGGTTTGTGTATTACTGTAGTTTCTTGCTGCATATTTGTCTGTTCGTTTTCATTATCTCGTGGTGATAGCACTGTGAAGCGATTTGGTTGTTCTGGGGTTAATATGTCATCGTTATTTAGTTTTGCTACTCTTTTTCTTTTGTTTCCTTTGACAACTTGCCAACTGTTGGCGGGATTATCTTCGACTTCTACATCGTCGTCCTCGTAATGATCTATTGAGTTTTGTCTTTCTTGATCAGATGGTTTTTCTTGTTGACGTTTGTATGACTGAGGTTGGATTGTTAATTGATTAGGAGAATAATATTGTGGGCTATAATTTTGTTGTGACGTAGATGGATTAGGAATGTTATAGGTGTGTTGTTCTATTTGATTAAATGAATGCTGAGGGTGTGATAAGAATGAAAGTTGTTGCTGGAAAGCATATGTTCCATTTGGTTAAAATTTATTATTGTACTGGTACGTTTGTTGAAAGTTGCCATAGCCGCCGCCGGCCGGCAGCATGATTTTGCTTAAGCTGCTTATGCAGCGCGGATACTATATTTACAATATAGATATAATTATTATTCACTTACGGTATGAATATGGCTGTGTTTAAGATTAGAGGCCGTTCAAAGTTCACTGCTCGATATCAGTCGCGCGACATACGTCTGCACTGTTTGAACTCTCGAACAATTCTCTTAAAGTATACTTTAAAAAATTATTTCTTGTAGATTTTAGAAGATGTGGAATGTCAAATAAATAATACACTTTACTTTGTTCCACTGAAAAATAAGGAGTTTCAGGAGATACCCCTACATCTTTTGAAAATTTTAAAAAATTTGAACCTTGGTCGGATACTAAAGCACGAACTCTTAATCCAATAGAATAATATTTGTACCATACATCTTTTAAATATTCTGCTTGGCAACTGTTTGTCACAAAAAAATATGCTATTGGCTGTTTCCAATTTTTGTGAATTCCCCTAGCCATAAGAGCAAGCACACTATTTGCAGGAGTATACAATTTCTTTGTACTGGTTTGATGGAAACCAAAAATTAAATCTTTTGATCTGTTATAAAATAAATTTGGGCGTGTCCTGCAACGATGCAACATCAAAACTGTGTTCACGAGCAAGGAAACTTTGGGTAACGGCTTCAGATCGGTAAAAGACAAGATGCCAAGTTTAAAAACCGCTGGCGTATATCGCATTCCTTGTTCTTGCGGCTCGAGTTACATTGGACAGACTGGTCGTTCCGTTGATCTACGACTTCAAGAACATAAAGGCGATTGCAAACACAAACGCATCACAAAATCAGCCGTAGCTGAGCATACATTTACAAATGGGCACACTTTAGAATTTGAGCATGCCAGACTACTTGCCAGAATACCACATTACTTCCCGCGAGTGATACGTGAAGCCATAGAAATAGAAAAACATCCAAATAATATAAACAGGGAAGATGGCTTAGTAAAACGTGAACCCCTGTGATACACGATCTAAAGCATTACAACCACTCTGCGTCATACGGCCACGCCCCAAGGATTACGTTGCACTCGGATGACCAACCAGCGTTACGCCACTCCGCGCGCCTGGCACAGAGGACTATAAATAGCTCCACACCGACCTTCGGTTCCTAGTGCGACTTTCACTCTGATGATGCAAGCTGCAAGGTCTTGCGAAACGTTAGTGAATATGGATGCACAAACAGCAAAACGGCCAAATCTGCCTAAGTATCCTCGTTCTCAAGATACTCAAACAACACGAGCCACCAAAGAGCATGGCCATCGCGCGGGTTTTTGCTCGACTTCACAAGGTGCAAGGCACATTAATCCAGAAAATACTGGGTGTTCATATACAAATACTACGCGGTCTAAGCCGAAATTCTATGCTAAGGAGAATATTAAACAAGTTGCTGCATTTTCAATACAACAACGTAACAAAACGCGTATCGATTGAAATTAAGACGGTTTCATTGACGATTTTCGCAACGCCTTGCATTACAGCTTGGTTATAAAGCGGATATAAATATATCTGCAAATCCTGTACCCAACAACCCGGCATCGCAAATGTTTATTTACTATGATATCGTGGATCCGCAGCTTGTGGGTGACGGCGTGGCGCATCTTCTACGTATTGTTAATGTGACCGCCGATAATTATAATTACGGCTGCCATAAAAACGTTATATTTTCTCCAACGAATTATATAAACGTTATGAAGAGGGAATTTGAAAATCTTGAAGTCAATATAAGAACGGAGACAGGCGCAGTGATGCCATTCCAGTTTGGAACGTTGAGTTTAAAACTACACTTTAAGAGAATACAACATCAGTGCACCTATCAAAAATATTACGCAGACCAGGCAGGGCACGGGATTGGTGCGATTTATAAGGTTTCACCATATCAAAAGGGGCACGGGTTGGCAGTTTTCTCGGTGGAATATTTCGTAGTATTCTACCTCTTTAAAACCGGCGCGAGAGTTGTTGGGAAAGAAGCTTTAAGGACAGGCACCAAAATTTTGGGCGACGTTGCAGAAAATCCGCCAGCAAAAGAAGCGTTTCACGGTAGGCTACAGGAAGCAGGAAAAAACCTTAAACGTAAAGCCGGCCGAAAAATAGGCAGCGCGTGATGAATTCCAATCAGTCTACAAGAAAAATTGCAAAGAAGAAGCCAAACAAGTTCTCCAACACTGATATTTTCACCAAGAATTAGTTTTTTACACAATGGCGTTTCTGCATTCACAATCCTGTGAGTGTGTCATATCTGAATTAGATTTGTTCGCTTTGCCGGCAACCCAGACGAGTATTGAAAATGGGCAGTGGTTTTTTTACAAACCTCTTCCTCGCTTAATGACGACGCGCCAATCGAATTTATCGTCCCTGGAAATGGCAACGACTACATCGATTTAAGCCAGACAATGTTATATATCACCGCTAAAATTGTTAAGCAGGATGATACACCATTAACCGTCAAAGACGTGGGCCCTGTTAATAATTGGATGCATTTCATGTTTAATCAAGTTGAGGTTTATTCGAATAAAAAATTAGTAAGTCCGCCTAATAATATATATGCATATCTTTCGTACGTCGAGACTTTGCTGAACTACGGCGGCGTTTCTAAATCTTCCCATTTAACGTGCAATACTTTTTTATTTCAAAAGTTGCAGTTAATAATTAGAGTGTGATACATCAATAGAAAGGGCAGATATCGTGGAAGTTTTTAAACACATCTGAACGCGTCTTGTTTTGTAATTACTTTTTATACGTGGCTTACTAGATCAAAGTTTGATATCTAGAGAATACATTTTTGAACTTTAGTCGACTCCATATTTTGTTTTATCACATGTAGAGTGTATCAAGTGATTTTATTTGATAGAACAGATATCAAAGACTACTAAAATAAAAGTTACAAGAAATTAAAAGTTTGCAGTTGTGTCTAATTAAAATTAATCATACTAAAACTGCAGTAATTTAATAAAATCACAAAGTTGGCTTTATCTCAGAAACCGTGACACTTTGTATAAAGGTATTTTTGGTTAAATAAGTTCCAAACCGACTCACCTACCACCTCCTTTCGGATATACGTCGGTGAACCAAACACCCTGTATATATATAAACAATAATAAGCGCACTAAATAAAATTTAAAAAGACGACTGCATTGGTAATAGCAAGTAAGAATATTATTTATTTAAATCCATATGGCAATGTATCATAGGAATTTGCAATTCGCCGACGTTTGTTATAATTTACTCTATCAATGTTTTGCTCGGGCCTCGATATAACCTCGTACGCAGATGTTCTATTTTCCTATCGCTATATACATATAGTGGCGCATTTGCATCATCACCACATACCATGTCTTTCATGGATTCAAAATTAATAATTTCTGAATTTTTAAAATTTAATGTAATACCTTCTACCTTACATATCGTGCTATAACATTTATTAGATGGCGAATAAACTTTAAAACTATAATTTTTTGGGTATCCACTGACAAACTCTGTAATGTAGCTGTCAACCCCATACTGCTCAAGTTCGTCAGTCATTTGGCATAGAAAGTCACCCGTTTCAGGCTTGCATTGTCCAGGTCGGTGTACGTAGATAGCACTATCAGTGTCGAAATACAAAACACGATCCCCTAGTTTCTCCAAATATTTATAGAGCTCTAATCGCGCATGGGCTATCGTATATGCGGCAATAGCAACGTTTACTGTTGGCGTAGACTTAACGCTATCAGCGTGATTGCACCAGTTCACAACAATGACTTCATTATCAATTAGTATAAATGAATGCACTTCCACGTTCGCATCTGTCAATAATTTAAAAAACTCTCCGGGATTTGTTAAAATACTCGACTGCATTAAGTTCTCCCTCTGGCCAAATTTTCCCCAAAAACTGTTTAGCATTAATTTTGCTAAATATCTCAACCCCTGATAGTTACGAATTTTTTCCTTATCTAAACGTATCCCCTCCTTTGAAGATAAGAAGATATATAATTTTCTTTTTCTAGGTCTGACGGGTAAGAGTTAGGCCAGCCTGAGCATTCTTGCTTCATCATAAGGAAATTATCTATATACCCGCTAAAGTCCCCCTGTTTCTGCATCCTCGTGATATTGTATTACCTCGTACACCCAAATCTCGTGTATTTTTAAAATTTTCTAATTTAAATATATTGCTTTACGCAACTCATCTGCAACGTAGGTTCTAACAAAGCTATGTTCTGATGGAGCATGATTGCAAACACCCTGATATAGATTATCAGCACAACTACGGCATAAAATAAACATGAGCTTATTGTGAAGTCTGCATGGTAGTACGGGGTTTTACAAGTCGGTGGGTGGTAACACCGTACATTTAATTAGCCCTTCGACAGTGTCTATTTGTAATTGTGAACATTCATCATGCCCTACATGTATTTTTGGATGACCGATGGGATATTTAGTGACGTACGGGTATAAAGAAGTTATATCGCTGTGATAGATTTTTTCGTCGTCTTGGCACTTGTAATGCAGTTTAGTGGCATTAGTACGCCCTCCGAAGAATGCAACTCGAGGGTCCAAAGGCTCCTGTTTTAAAATGTCGATCTTATCTACAAAATGTTTGGCTTCGGGGTTAGTTTTTAAAAGTTTTTAAAATGACATTCATAGGACAGTCGATAAGTCGTTTAAAATGGCTGTTAGCGGGAGCAATTCCGGACAAGCTGGAAGTAATTTTAATTTGTTTGATTTTGTGGTAAGAAATGTCTCTTACAATTGCATCTTGTAAAAAAGGGCGACAAATTTTATTTTTTTTCATTATTTGTAAATATGTCGGTTATTATCAACTTTAGAGTGAAATACATCGTTATCAAAATTGAAGAAGAATCAATTATCTACTAGAAATGTTCTATACATTTTTCTCGTGCGACTACCTGTTTCGAGGTTATAGGCGTCGAAAGCTGGATATTTTAAGGGCATTTGCTAATTTTCTTATTGCAGGCATTCTTGAAATCATGCACATGCTTTTCTAGATTGTCAGTGTAGTTTCTATGGCAATTAAACGTATAAGACCAGTACAAGTACCTCTGGTAAAATTAGAAAAAGTCTATCTAGAAGATCTGAGAAACAGAAGATAACTTTTAATACGAACTGGCTCCTTATCCACTTCCACTCTTCAATTAGATAGAAATTCGTAAAACTAAAAAATCAGCCCTATACGATGCGTTTGTCCCCATTGAAAAGCAATTAGACTCTGAAAATACTCTTCATGTGATAGACGGGGAATTTCTACTCCACAAAATTGTCTGGCATCAACAAGAATCTTATTGTGCGATTTTGGATAAATACGTCGAGTATGTAACAAGACATTACTCAACGAATGTAGTAATAGTTTTCGATGGATACCCAGAGGATGCTGCCCCAAAAAGCGCCAAAACTGCTGAGCGGCTTCGCCGATTGAATATTGGGTCATAAGCGGAAATACATTTTGATGAAAAAATGATAGCAACTATATCCCAGGAGAAATTTTTGTCAAATTGGAGAAATAAATGTCGAACTGTAAACTATTAACGAACGAAGGTTTCAGAGTCAAGCAGGCTGCCGACGATACCTTAATTGTCAACACTACAATTGAAGAATCAAATCACTACAAATCGGTAATTATAATAGGGGAAGACACTGATTTATTGGTAATTCTTACTGCCTTGAATGAGTTTCGCTCATTTATTTTCTGAAGCCAGGGAAGGGAAAGACTCGTAACCGGATGTATGCACCCCATAATATAAATTTGGATTCTTCAATTAGGGACAATATTTTATTTCCACACACATTTAGTGGCTGTGATACTGTTTCCGCATTATACAGGCAGAAAGAGAGAGACTTACAGAAGGCTGTTCAAAGACCCAAACGCGTCCCCAAAGGAAATAGATAACGTGGAAGAACAATTTCTTCTTCTGTATGCATAATAAACTGCATCATGGAACAAATATAGATACCACTGTTTCATACAATCTATTAACAAAACTTTACCAAATCTAGAATCATTACCACCAACCAAAGACGCATTCGTTCCGTACTTAAAACCAAATTCAGCTATGGTATGGAAAAGAAAAATCAGCTTTGGACTGGATATGGAGAAATTCGAAGAATGGGTTAATGCCCATTCTCCACGCAGCTCCCCAAGTATTACTGAAACGCATTTCTTGTAAATGCGTCAAAGGTTGTAAAGTAGCTTGTAGCTGTTGCAAAGCATGTTTGCATTGCCCACTAATGTGTAGTTTCTGCCAGGGCGAATCTTGTTAAAATAATGTGGACGTGGTCGAATTAGACGACGAGGACTTACATATCCATATAGAACAATCAATAGAACATTCCGAAGATTATGAACGAGGACTTACATATCCATATAGAACAATCAATAGAACATTCCGAAGATTATGAACCAAATTCGGAATATGAGACAGATGTTGAAGGTGAGGGTGATATTGAGAATTATATTGAACATCCACCAACATCAAAAAGGCAAAAAATTGATGAGCCGTCAACTTCAAAAGAAACTTAAAGTTACCAAAGTTGTTCTTTACATGAGTAATAGAAATCGTATATAGTACGAAAAAGGAATTTTTATCGCATCGAACTTCAATAATGAAAAAAGCAAATGCTCGAAAAAAATAATATATTTCGAGGCCTATGAATTCGAAACAAGCAAATGTATGACAAAAATGCATGGAACATTTTTTGTAGTGAATTTACTCTTCTTTAATTTTGACAACTACGTATTTTGCTCAAAAGATGATGCTAATCGAGATATTCACTAATATTAGAAAAAATATAAAAATTTTGACTTTTTTAAGCATGGTGGGCCTGTCAAGGGGTGCAAAATTAATATATATTTTCTGAGTCCCAACAGAATAGATTAAAATTGATTCCAGCTTGTCCGGAATTGCTCCCGCTATTAATGTAGTTGTCGACTGGCCTATCAGGCATTTGGATTAACTGAAAACCGCTATCTCGAATACGTTGTGCGCGAGCCTATGTATATTCCCGACGCAAGGACATTGCCTCAGTTTTATTTTCGCCGTCAAAATTTGTAACTTGCTGTGGATAGCAACTTTCACAGCCATGCCAATAACAACCCATAAATTCATAGACGGTATTGTTTTCGGCACAATAACCATCCACTAGAATTCCTTGTGGTGTTCTAAATTCGCGCGCTTTGCCACTGTGATGAATTGAAATTTGCAAACTATGCTCCTCCCACATTAGCCACTTTATTGCTATACACGACTTCGTGGATGGACTGGACCTACTCAAGGTCCTCTCCTGGAGCCGCGTGAACTTTGAAGTTATGGCTGCTTGACGGTGGTGTTGTTTAGTTTCTTGGGGTTTGCAATCTAGTTTTCATCCAGGAGTCTCCTGGGTCTCTTTTTTATAAGTTGCTGAGTCCCCTCTCTAGGGGCGATGGTCCTGAGGTGCAGCTGGTATGCCGTGTCGAGTTTTTCGAAAGTGTTCTTGGCCAGTCCCACGCAGAACTAATGAATCGAGGGCATGTCGAGTAGTTGTCGTAGCTCCTCGTTGGTGACGTACCATGGGGCGCCGGTGATTGTCCTCATGCATATATTCTGTATTGCTTCGATTTTCTGCCGGTTGGATCCAGCTTGCTGATGCGTACGTGAGTATCGTCTTAAAAATCGCCGTCTTGGTGTCACGATGTATTTCGCAGTTCCGGCGAAAATAGGTTACAGCCGCGCCCGAGCTCCTCTTGCCTTTTGGACTGTTATTTCGGCGTGCCTGTGGAATGTTATTTGCCGATCTATGGTCACCCCAAGGTACTTGACCGAGTTGCTCCATTGTATACTGTTGCCGTCGACTGTGATGGTCCTGAGGTTAGTTGTGCTATTCCTGGAGAAGGCGATCGCCTCGGTCTTGCCGGCGTTGAGTTTGAATCGCCATCTATGGTACCATTCGACGGAGTCGTTGATTTGTCGTTGCACCTTGTTTGTGGCGACTGCTGGTGATCTGGCGGTGGCGAAGAACATTGTGTCATCGGCGTACATCGCGGCGTTGGCCTCTTCCCTTGTTTCGATGCTATTGACGAAGGCATTGAAGAGGATGGGTAACAGACATCCTCCTTGCCGAACGCCGGCTCTGATCTCCTTCCTGTTGGATGTTTGCTCTTCCACTCTTATTTGCAAGCTTCTGTCAGTCAGGTAGGAGTGAAGCAGTTGTATGAGAGCCAGCTGAGGGGTGTGGTCTGTGGCCAGGATGTACAGCAGTCCTTCAGTCCAAACGCTGTCGAAGGCCTTCTCCAGGTCGAGGAAGGCTGCTACCGTTGTCATGCCCCGGTTGTATTCTTCGGCGACGGTGTCCACGACCCTTACGAGCTGCAGTTTGGGGGAATGTTGTTCCGGAATGCGAACTGTTTGGGCCTGATTGTGAAGTGCTGTTGGAGTCTGGATAGGAGCACTCTTTCCAGGATTTTGGAGAGGGTGGGCAGCAGTGCAATGGGTCGGTAGTTATTAGGGTTCCGGCGTTGTTTGCCTGGTTTCGGCAGCATTATCATAATTGCTTGTTTCCACCTTCGCGGGTAATAGCGGTGGGTTATTACGTCATTAAATATCCGTGTTATGTAGGCGAGGGTGGTTGTGGTGATGTTTTGTAGGCCCCAGTATGATATCCCGTCGGCTCCAGAGACTCTACGACGGTTTTGTTTTAGTATTATCGTCTGCACTTCAGCAGGCGAGACGAATCTGACGTTGTTTGTCGGTTCTGTCTGGAGCATCTGTTGCACTTGAAGACTTACCATGTTGGAGTGCTCCTGGTCCATAATAGGATTTGGCGTAAAGTTTTGCTCGAGAGCGTCTGCGAATATTTCTGCTCTGCCAGCAGGGTCGCACACAGGGCCTTGTAGACCATTTAGTGGGCAGACGGATGTTTTCCTTTTCGTTAGTTTCTTGCAAACTTGGTGTATGTTATCTGTTTGCTCCATAATGTTGTTCACGTATGTGTTCCACTGCTGGTTTTTGTATTCGCGTATAGCTTCCTTCAGAGCGTTTTGTTTGGCGTTTAGTTGCCTTTTCACCGCCGGGTCTCGTGTGAGGTGCCATCGCCGTATGAGTGTGCGTTTCTCCTTTATTTCGTTCCTCAGGTAATCTGGCAGTTTTTCCCTGGAGGTCTTTATGCGGCTGGTTTTGATGTTAAGCTGTAGCATTGCGTCGATGTTTTGAGTGAGCGCATCCATACAGCGGTAGATGTCTTCTGGGCTGTTGATGTTTGGATTTCCGTTTGTTATTTTCCGGCGAAGATGCTCGTGGAAACCCTCCCAGTCTGTTATTTTGCGCTGCGCTTGTAATCTAACTTTTGTGACGTCTGCAGCGAGGGTCATTAGTACAGGTAGGTGGTCCGAGCTGAGGTACTGGATGACTTCTAGCTCATATGTGTATGGAATGTTGCGCATTAAGGCGAAGTCCAGGACATCTGGCTGGTGTTGATGGTTGTAGGGAACGTGTGTGGGTTCCTGTGGCCCTGCTATTGCAATGTTACTTCCCGCTGTGTGGTGGTACAGCCTGTTGCCTTCGTTGTTACATATTTGGGAGCCCCAGCTGGTATGTTTAGCATTCAGGTCCCCGGCGATGATGGTGGGCGTTTGGTCTGTTAGGAGGTCGTCGATGTCTTCTGTCCTCAATGGAAATCGAGGGCTGCGTTACACAGATACAATTTTTATTTCGCCGCATGGCGCACGTATTTTTATGCCGGTTGGTTCTAGGTTGTGTGTGGGCATGTCGATCCTTTTATGAACCAGGCGCGGATGAACTAGCACTGCTGTCCCCCCCCTCCTGCTCTCTGTCCTGGTGTTGTGGTTCTATCCGTTCTATAGGTTTCGTAGTTTACCAATTTGAATGTTGTTTTATCTGTTTGCTGTGTTTCGCCTAGCAGCATCACGTCCATATCCGTTTCCTGGAGTAGGAGTCTGAGTTTTTACTTTTTGTTTTGGATGCCGTTCGCATTCCAGAAGGCGATTTGTAGTGGTTTTCGGGCTGTGTTACACATAATTATATAGTATGTCGCTGATGGCGGCTATGACCGTGGCTAGGATCGGCTTGCTTTCGGTATGCTCTTCCAATATTCTTTGGATCTAGTGAAGTATCTTCTGGAGGTCGATTTTTGCTTCAAGCACTTTTGTCCCCGTGTTTATTTCTTTGGAGGTGGATTAGACAGCTGGTGTTGGGCATGGAGTTGCCTTGGGCGGTGTTTGGGCTTTCCTGCTGGTTTGTGCTGTCACGACAGGCGAGACCGTTGCATTTACTGGCTTCTTTCCGTTCCTGGCTTTGGCTTGCGATTGTGCGGCCTTTTGGGACGGTCGCCTGGCAGTTTCTACTGATGTTGATGGAGTTGGTTCCGGTGTGTTCTGTCGGGGCTCCTCCTCTGTTGGGGTGGTAGGAGCTTCGGCCGTGATAGGGGTTGTCATTGTTTGAGGAGGTTCGTTGACAAGTAAAGTGGCAACTTTGATTGTGTTTTTCTTAATTTTAGCCTGGTAAACTGGGCAGCTTCTGTAGTTTGCTGGGTGCCGGCCGTAGGTTGTTCCTCGCTTTTCTTTTGGGCACTCGGATGCTGTGTGTGCCTTAGCGCATTTCACACACCTCGGCTCGAACCCGCAGTTGACGCTGGAGTGCCCGAACCTTTGGCAGGAAAAGCACTGTGGGACTGCCCTCGTGGTTTTGAACGCCTCTACTTTGATGCCGTGGCAGTACAGGAGCCCCTTGATGGTGTATATTTTGCGTGTTATTGGTAGATTTTTTAACGTAACCATGAAGGTGTTGCTGGCTCTCTGGTGTTTTCCTTGGAACTTGGTTACATATGTGGAAATGTAACCTGTCCTGTAGTTCTTCAGCGACCTCTTCGGTGGGGATGCTGTATGCGAGTCCTTTGATCACGATCTGGATTTCTCGTTCAGCTGTGACTGTCTAAGTGTGGAACTCGACTTTTTTTTTTCGCAGGTAGTCTTGCGTGTAGCGAAACTGGGTGGCGTCCTCCGTATGGATGCGGGCTCCCGTGCCCACGGCCCGGATGTCGAGTTCCTTGCCCAGAGCTTGCTTAAGGTTTCTGGCATGTCACGTAAACTTATCGATTTTGCCGATAAATATCGTTGGAATGCGGTTCTTCCTGGTTGCTTGATTCGGTGGATTGGGAATCCTCTTGTCGGTGTTGGAGGCTCCGCTCTGTAGTGCATCCGAGTAGCTGAGGGCTATTCGGACGTTCTACTTCAATTTCCTCGTCAGAAGATGGCTGTGCGGAGACTGCGTCTTCCGCGTGGTTGATTTTGTTTTTCTTCCTTCTTGGTTCGGTCTCGGTGCCCGCCTTGTTTTTGGTTGGTTTCGAGCTAGATCCGGAAGAAGTTGTTTGTTCTTGCCCTCTTTGAGGTGGTTGGTGGTTTGAGGTTTTGCCGGTGTTCCTTGGCTGGTGCTGCCGGACACTGGTGGCTGTTGGTGGTTCAGATGGTCTTCCATCTTGGCTGATGATTGGCTGCTGGGATCTGCGTCTTCGTCCATTGTATTCGCTGGAACGTTTTTCAGGCTATTCTTTTTATGTGCGCGCCCAGGAAACCAACCGGCTACTGCCCTGGACTCCCCGAACCGCTGAAGTTCACGACCTTTCTCTTCTCTGATTGGTCGCTTAGCTGGATGTTGCTTCGCTCGCTGCTCAGGTCGGAATCTTGAAACAATAAGAAAGCCGACCTGCGATTAATTAATAAAATAAGCAATGGTAGTAAAAATCGCAGATCAACCCCCCTACCATTTATACACCACGGCAGCTCTGAAAAACTGTTACTTACTCACCGCGATGGCCGACTAGCTCAAATATCGGCGGCCTTAGATCGTAGGTTCAGATCATCAGCTATGTACCCTGGAATGTCTTCAAAAAAGGAAAGGAAAATGGAAATGGGCGCCAGAAATCAAAAGATTTCAAATAACAAGAAGAAAAATAAACTACAAGTGACTAGCGTTTAATTAATCATTAATAAAAGTTTTGAAGAGTCAGTAACCAATAATCAGGATAATTAAAATGTAAATAATGTAATAACACAATTGTGTATCTTAACTGAAGGTTGCGACACGCATAAAATTAAGAACCCCTTTCGGGTTATTTTAATAACTTTAACAAAAACACTCGTGGGATAAGCTTATCACAGTCATCTAATAAAACCTTCTGTTAGGCTATTGAAAATAAATAGCGTGACTGTACCTTTTACATAGGGTCGAAACACACATCAAAATTAGCAAAATTTATAACTGTGCATAATTAACTATAAGCATGAAAATTTAATGTAAAAAGCAAGAGCATGTATCAAATTGAACATTACATTTTAATAATTGCCAAACGTATGAATTTAAGTTTTAAATATTGACGGGTTTAAAATGTATAAATGGAGAAACCAGTTATCAAAAACACGATAAATCTCGGAACAGCACAACTAACCTCGCAAAATAAGCTGGACGTGAACGGCTACAACCCTTGTTGGAATCGCCAAGGATGCGCAGAAAATTGCTGCAGAAGCATCCCCAAAAAGGCAGCAAAAGCATCTTCAAAAGGCCGCAAAACGCCGAACCCAGCAGGTGTCGAAAGTGCGATAAGGCTTGGCCTCCGAGATAAACTCGTTGTTGAAACGGAACTGGTAATTAAGAGCTAAGAACGAATTTAGTTACTATGGAGATAATAAAACAGAAAAGCGCAATCGTACCTGATCATAATCAGCCCTTAGGAAACACATTGCCCATTGAAATTGGTTGAGCGCACGTAATTTAATATAATTAACATAAAATCTCGGCCGCGCGAAATGCGCTGCCCGAGGTGAAAAGAATGAGTGCCCCGGACGACAATTCGTTTCCTCGAGGAAGGCTCGCACTCTGATAAGAGATAGCGCGGAGGTCGAGAGGGCATTGCGCAAACGATAAGAACTTGATGCAGGTACAAAATACGTTGGTTTGGAAAATTTACGAATTCGAAATGCAAAAGGATTTATAATTTAACTAAAAATATACAGGTTAAGCCTGAAATAATTGGATAAATGGCGAAACAATTAGGCTAAGCCAAAAAATTGTTTCAATTTGATAATACAAATCTAAGAATGTAGGCAATACCCAACTGGCTATATTCACTATTACGTTAGAAGAGTCTCAAATGGTAAATGGAGAATGATATAATGATAATGATTCTAATTTGCTTCTTCAAATGATAGTCGTATAATAAATACTTGCGGTTTCTAAATAGTGTTTTCAAAAAAGTTTTACTAGATACTGTAATGGTTTACTGCCCACAGCAATTCTGTTTGCCTAATTAACTAAATGAATAAGGTCAAAATGAGCACAGAATTAAATATTTTATTTATTCCAAGATAATCAGTACTTTACATTAATAAATACACTTGATGCGAGCAGCAGTAACTAATAATTTGAGGGATAAAAGTTAGCATGAGATAAGGCAGGTGTCAGAAGGGTTACGTTCAGTGTTTCAGATATGATAAATGTTGGGAAGGGCTAATGCAATTTAATGTATAACTGACGGATTTGAGCTTAGTAACGTCAAACATAATGTGAATAAAATGATGCAAATTATTTGTTAAGTACGGAAATTGTATGAGCGGTATGTATTAAAGGTTTATAAGCCAGCAAATGCAAGTTGACTGAAACGAAGAAACAGTGCTAGCAAAGCAATAATTCCAATAGAGCAATGGGAAAATGTAAGGCAGCCGATCGAAAGACAATCAGTGAGATGCTAAAAGAACTCAAGTGTATCAGCGCATTATAAAACAAAGTGAAAATTAAAAGCAGAGCAAAGTGTGGTGACATTGATCCCAAGAAAAGAACAGTTCAGTGGAAATGCAAAGACATGACATCAAAACTGTAGTCCAGAAGTTCAAACATGTCGTGAAACGTAATTTCTTTTAAACAACTGTAAATCTATTTGCTTAGATACGAGACAGTCAATTGTCATGATTAATCAAACAAGCTTAAAATTTTGTATTTTGGGGGAAAAATAAGCTCCACGTTTACTGTATTAAATTGAGAATAAAAAGTCATTTGTGATACCAATTTAGCGTTAAAGTTATTCACCAGGCTGCCGCGCATCTGTGGATATAGTTTTCCCAAGTGTAGGTGCCCCCAAGATAGTGCAACTAGGCCAGCAAGTTTCCACCTGTTGCATCGTTGAGTGCTAGCCTACGTCGGTGACGATTTTGGGGTAGTTCCAGACATCGGAAAGCAGATCTTTTTGTGCTACATGGAGAGGAAGCCTACAGCTATTTCTGGGTAGAAGACTTAGAACCAGCAAGCCATTTCCAAGCGAGTATTTGCCGTGGCTTCCCTCCAGTGCCAACCAACAGCGGAGCACTTCTTAAAAAAAGGTAGGATTCCATAAAAACTAGGAGCAGCAGCCTCGTAGAAACTGGAGTTAGTCAAGATTCAGGAATGAACTATACTAATATTGTAAAGCTTAAAATGTACCATTAATTACATCCACCACCTTTTTTTGTAAGATCAAGTTCTTAGGAGTGATTAGTGCTGTAATTAAAAACGGTGTTGCGTTATATTGAAATATTTATTTTTTACACTTGAACTATATTACTTAGGTCAATTAAGAAGTATAAAACATTTTAGAATCTCAGCTTTCATTTTCACCGTTGTTGTGATTAGTAAACGTTCCAGTGTCCAACACGCCGACTTCTTCATAATTGAAACAGTTATGTATTTTGCACATGTCTGTACATCTTTCGTAGTTATACATACACCGACATGATATCATCAAACATGCTCTTAGACAAGAATAGGCCATCAGTTCCAAAAAAGGTTCATGAGCAGAACGACAGTCCATCCGCTGTCATCAATATTGTCACGTTCGTGACGTTCTTGTGGTTGCACTTTCTAGAATAACTGTATTAATCAATATCTGTCACTTATGTTTATTCTTAATATTACTTCCCTCGTCTGAAAGATTCGGTTAGGATCGAGCATTCTGCAGAGGTGCAAATGCGGCGGGTTCAAACCCCAGCGGGATACAATTATTTTTTAATTTGAAAATGTATTTAATTTATTAGAAACGTAAAGATATTGGTACTCCTAACTTATTTAGATTTTTAAAATTATTTAGTGCCACAATGTTGACGAAGGAAGTTCTGGGTAAAGCCTTTTACAGATTTTCATTTGTTATTGTGGTTATGTTGCTGAGCTTATGTGTAGTAATAATAAGAAAACAATGACTTGTTTGCCTCACTGAGGGATCAACATCTAACAGTATCTTTCTCTCTTATTGACGTCAAGCGTGGTCATATTCTTAGTATAAATACTCTAGAGTCTTCAACTCAGGAATCATTGTGGAATCATTGTTGTATCATTGTAACATTGTGGCACTGTTCGTGTTAGTCGAAAGCCGTTGTGTTAGGCTGAATTAACCATGAATTTACTGTCTGCGTAAGTAATGCATTTGTATTTATTGATTGTTTATTGATTATAATGATTGTTTTCCTACTATGTTTGTATTTATTATCCGATCCCTTAACACCGGGACACAACTACCTTTTGCATTGCTAAACGGGGCTACAACCCCCAAGTTCTGTCAATATCATCATCACGTAGCCTCTCTGGGTCACTGCAGGACATAGGAGTCCCTTAACGTTTATCATTTAGGTCGGTTTTGTGTTTCTTTCATCTAGTTGTTAGACATTTTATTAAGATCATATGCATGTACGCCCACCTGTCGTTGTCGTTGTTTCTACGTGGCCTACCCAACCCCACTTGAGATACACAACTTTTTCTACTACATGGACAATCCCAGTTATTTGCCGTATTGCACCATTTCTTACCCTATAGCTTAAAGTTGATCTTAACATATCGCGCTCCATAGTGCATTCAGCAAGTTTAGTAACTGATTTTCGTCTAAGAGTAAGGATTCTTGCTCCATACGTCATTCACGACAAGCAGTACACATTGGTTGAATACCTTTATTTTAAAGAACATTGGAATTTCTGATTTAAAGACATCGCAGTTTTCCAACGACGACTCACGCCATACTAATTCGTCGCCCAATATCACATGTTTGGTTGTCGCTTCCAATTTTTATTTCATGTTCTAGACATTTATAAGATATTACTTGTTTGATTGATTATCATTCTTCTTCAATAATTTGATCGATTATCAGGTTTTTCATGAACTGAGTTTTAGATATGTTGATCTTTAATCTTACCTGGGCCGATGTAGCTGTTGATTTCATGAGCATTTCTTTATAGTGGTCAATTCTGTCTGTAATCAACACGATGGAATCTGCGAAACGCAGATGATGTAGAATGTCTGCGTTCATATTAATGCCAATGTCATTTCAATCTATTATAATTCATTTTGGCGATATGTGTTTCTCTGTCTTTCACCAAGTTCTATCTTGAACCTTTCTGTTTCGTCTGGAAAACTAATACTTGCCGTTGGATTTTGGTATACATACGAGTATTTGATGAGAGCTGCGCATCTATAATCTATTCGGCAATCTGCTAGTGCATTCATTGTTTCGTGAACTTTGATTGTGACGAAGGACTTACGGTAATCTATGAAAAGTAGGGCAACACTTTTGTTATATTCGACACACAGTTCTCAAAGGACTTCACTACTTTGAAGTGGTCATTGGTGCTATATTCTGATCTATAGACAGCTTGATCTTTAGGCTGATGGAATGCCAATTTTGAATCTAGGCGTTTTCTAAGTGTTTTATTGAATAGCTTATAGAGATGTGACAAAAGACTAATTGCCTGTAGTTTTGTAAATTGGCCATATTGGCCTTTTTAGTGCAATTGTGCATTTGTTCCAAGCTGTTGGTGTTATTGCTTTTATACCCATTGATTGAAAGGTAGTAATAGCACATAGTAATTCTTTACCTCCTTCTCTAATAGCCTCTATGACAATACCATCATCTCCTGAAGCTTGATTATTTTTCATTTCTGACAGGGATACTGTGAGTTTCTTTGTTGTTATATCAGGCAAGTCTTCTTAACCTATGTTTAATATTTTAACAATATTCGATAATCTTAATTCGTTCCCATTTTCAGGGTCACCTAAAATCTTCCAATAAATTCAAATACTTATTTTTTGTTAGTCATAGTTTTGCCTTTGATGTTTTCAGTCTACATCGGTCCTTTCGTTCTGGTTACAGTTGTCGTCCCAGTACCTGTATTATTTTGGTTTTTTCTAATATTTTAACTACCCTTTCCGTGTTATATCTCTATATATCCTGTCTTATCGATTAAAATATCTGAATCTAGCTGACGTATTTGATGCTCAGTATATTTGTTTTTTAATTTTTTTTCTTCATTATTTCTTTTGTGCTTGCACTAAGTTCTTTGGTGTCCTTGTTGCAAACTGAATTTATGACGGTAGTATTGTGTTCCTCGATATGTTGGGTCTCTAATACATCTAGATGTTTAGAAATGGTTTGTCTGTAATCTCTTGCATGGTCTACTGCAGAAATTCAACCATGCTGTTCTGGGGCTGGAAGACCGTGGTCAGCCTATAAACACTTCTTCTAAATGATACCCTGGTAGTTCGCTCTTCTTATATGTTGGTAGAGAATGTTCCTACATTACGAGAGGCTATGAGTTTCCACTGGTCCATTTTTTTTGCAAAAAAGATGGTATAGTGCGTTTCAGTGAACTTTTACTTTTCATAGCAGAACCGACAAACATCTTAAGTTGTTTCTTAGTTTCCTCTGGTACGTCAGCTTCAGTACCAAAACTATTTAAGGCATTTGTGTATTCAAAATGTTGAAGATTTTCCTTTTTCCTGCAAAACTACTTAATATATTGCACCCAGTAGGTGAATGCGTTGCGGGCAGCGCTCTGCATACTTTCTTACCTGGAAATACATGTATCTGGATCATGTTTTAGTACTTTACCCGATTACTAGATCCACATTTCAGAAATATTGATCTCTGGTATTTTTCAAACTTTTTTATAGCAAAGAATATGATCACCAAAACATCAATGTCTATAGAGTTTATAAGTACTTATGTCTACATCCAGATGCAAGAGCATGATGTACGTAAACTAAACGCGGGATCTCAGCTTCCCCTTGAAAACATGTCCACTCAAAAGCTTGCGCTTGCGATTTTATAGTACTTTTCCTCGGAAGCAACACTCGTGGCTTCAGCTGTAGGAGATGCTGTCCATTTTGGCATTCTTTGCAAAGAAAATGTATCAAAGATATGTGTGCTTTGAAGCAGAGAAACAGAAGAACACAGTAAAATCATATGGCATAGGTATACCAAGGATAATACATAGGATGAATTGAATTCTAAAAAATAAGGTTATATCTCAAAATCTACTGATTTTATCAAAACATGTTGCGGCTTATAATGTACAGTAAATTTTGTTTTTAAATATTTTGTTTAATACTAATTTTGCGTAAAAGCTAATGAGCTAATGAGTTTTTTAAAACCCGTAAAAAGTACGATATAGGCGATAACTTTTTCAATATGGCGGCCATTATCTGTTCTGTAACTGAAAGTACCATGGCTAAATATAATACAATATATAAAATATAAAAACAAATGCTACAAGGTTTGGAAAAGATACCTGGAACACCAACACGTTTTTGTATCTAAATCAAAAATAGTGGGCATTTTATTTATAAAAATTGCACGAGCAAGCTACATTCAGTTATTAGAAATAATAAAATCATTACCAGCGTACATACATCAAACAAGTAGAGACACTCATGCCAAATATTGAAACCTGTCTAGAGTGCCTGAGACAGTAACTCGGGGGGTATTTCTAAGCTTGAATATCAGATGGCAGCACAAAATTCTACCAATCAGAGCCAGTTACTAGCTTTGCTACCAATCATATGTGATAAAGTAGTGGCGCCATTTGTTAGTACCATCGGAAAGTACCCCCCAGGAGCCGTTCAAGGTCATCCAAATCGATATTTTGACATCAAAGGAACCGACAGTGGGTGTCTCTACTTGTTTGATTTATGTACGCTGTCATTACGTTATTTACTACATCTTTACCTTATGGTTTGGGCATAGAAACGTACAAAATAGTGAAGCGTTAGTAATAGAAATACACAATAATGTTGACATAAAATTAATTAACAAATAAAAGATGGAAAAAAATACCGTATAGAACGCATTGAAGTCACAAATAAAAAACCATATAAACCAGGATACACAATAATCTAACAGTAGGAACTCAACCAGAGAGTGAATAAGACTAACTTGAGATAAGTAATGCATTTATTTAAAATATTTGCAAATATTCCGTGCATGTGCACTGGGATTTGGTGAGCAATTTGATTTAGTACGACAACGTGCTTAGACACAAGAAAACCCAACATCGGTCGGCCCTTAAAGGTGTCAAGAAACGGAAATCTAAATATTGTATTGCATTTTTGTTATTTTTGGAAAAAATCCAGGGAAAGGCAAGCGTCCCTCCTTGCCCTTATGTAACGGCGCCCATGCTTTAAATAAATAGTTGTTCCTCAATATCTCAGTAACCCTTGAGAATCGAACATGGGTATATTACGACTATTATTTTTTACTCCAAATCGCATGATTAATTATTTTCTAAAGTTATACCCACATCTTTTAGATCACCCTCGGTTTGTTTTAGGCCGCTATAGAGTATTACCTATATGTTCATTAAGTTCTTGTCCTTCTCTCTTAGTTTTCTTCAAATGCTTGTGTTAATTCTTTTTATTATCACGCCCTTATCCACGTCCATTAATTATTTATTTTATTTTCTTTATTAATGTTTCTTGTATTTCTTTTATTCTTATTCGTATCCTTAACAACTGTCATGTTTTCGTCATCCTATTAAATTCTTATTCGTTACTACTTTTTTTTGTGCGCTGGGGTTTTTCTGCATTAGCTTTCCCTCTTGACCGTTCCACACATACTTCTGGTTATTAATGGAAAGTCTTTGATATTCTACTCTTCCCCGCTGTCCCTTCTTTTTTTCTTTTTTGTATCTTCTCTACTGCTAGATTATTTACACCGTTTGCTTTGCTTCTATCTTTTTCAACTTCGATTTGTTATTAATCACACTATTTAATTTTCCCCACGTTCGATTTTTTACCAAGCATCTCTCCTGATCTATTTTGTTGGCATTAATTTTTACTTTCATCCCCAGCTTTTAATTTCGAAATATCTAATTAGTTCTTTTCAATGGGTTTCCGTCATTTGTATTTACTTTCCACACTGAGATTACTAGATAATTTTTCTTTTTTCTCGTTTCTGATGCTTTAACTTGTATTCTACTTCTTCCGGACTTGTGTGTACTTCGCTAATTGAACCAAATAAATAAAATTGTAACAGCTTTTCAAAATATTACGTATGCACTTGTAGGATAACTAGGAGATCTAAAATGTCTTATTTTCTTGTATATATTTTCCAAAAATCCTAAACGCAATCTAAATATTTTCATTTTAAAATATTCTTATTCGGACTGGTAACGATTTTGCCAGGAATAATAGCTATTTATGTTGCAAGTACGAAATTAAAGATTTTTTGGACAAGCCGCAGTTTATGGCCAAGCGAGTACAGCGAGCGAGTTTAAAAGTCCGGTGTCATATGACTAACATACATAATTTTTTATTCTATTGCTTTGGTAGCGTTTTTTATTCTTATTCTTAATCGAGGGGATCGGGAAATAATGTCGAGAAGGTCATGATCATCTACACAATGGAAATGTGTATTTTGATTTCGACCAATGGAAACAGGAGTTAGCTTTTGTTGCTGAAAAGTATAAGTTACTAGTATAAAAATTGGGTAATTTTAGCCGCTAAACAGTGCCGCAATTTATAGGTTTTCGATACAGTAGACCAAAAAATTAATTTAAAATATAAGTAAATAATAATATAACGGCGAAATATATTTCAGTATTAAGAAGCTACATTTTCTATTCACATATATACTTAATAGTGGTCATAGAAAACTTTCTCAGCTGTATTTGTAGTAATGTTTCAGTAGTGATATAATTACTTATTAGTGGCTGTAGTTCAGAAGTACTTTATAAAACAAACAAATTTGTGTCAGTCTATATGCGTTGCTCTTATTTGTAATAATCATTTTTTCCGGAACGACGTTTGTCACAAGTTGGTCAATAAATATCGGAGAACTTGACTTTTGATACAGTAATAGAAAAAGTTTTTATGATGTCATCTAAGACTTTTAGCGGCCTAATAAAAGGAAGTAGAATGACTAAAGTGTAGAGTGCCTTCTCTGCGTCTTTCTGTATATAATACATTGTTGATATAATACCATAACAACAACAACCAGAATATTTTTTAAAGCACTGGAAGGAATTCAACTAAGACATCGTCTCCATTTATTAATTAAAAATGCTTTTAGAAAAAAAATCTAACAGTACAATATTCCATGACCGCAGTATGCGTTTAGTAGAATTTGTTTATAGAGATAGTAGTTGGATTGATTACGGATGCTTTGAATTTTTGTTTAGTATTTATTTTGATTGACTATGTTGAAAGAAAGATAGCAATCATTCGAATAATTATACCTTTTTGGAAGCTTAAATTGTCACTCTAAAATGTGATAGGAATGAATCGTCTAGTGGAGTCCATATTTCTTAGGAGTAAATTCTATTCAATATGTGAAAAGACTGGGGTTAAGCAACCTTTCGAAAATTTTAAATTTGAGAGGGGCGAATGTGGCACATTTTATTACCTATATTAAATAAAATAACCAACAATGAGAATACGGTACCTTTTAGTCACTATGTAGTACAATAAAGAAAAGTAATGTACAATTTTAGGAGTACAGATGTGTTAACTTTCCGTGTATTACCGTAATAGTATCGAGATATATAAAAAACCTGATCCTTAGCGGACTGTGGAAATTCAAACGTATGAATAATATGTTGGTTGCACTGTCAGTCGATGTCAAATTCGAGGTTAACAGGTTAGGTTTCGCGTCAGCCTGTGTCAAAACTGACGCAAGACCTAACCTGTTAACCTCGAATTTGACATCGACTGACAGTGCAACCAACATATTATTCATACGTTTGAATTTCCTCAGCCGGCAAAGATTAGTTTTTTTGGATCTCCCGATATTTATTTAAAAGAAAAATACGATGTCGTTGCTAGGAGAATGGAAAATTATATTCAAAATGTTATCATTGTAAAACCTAGTCTGTTTCACAAAATCTTCGTTTCTTATTAGCTCAATTTTTACGGGACGAAATAGTCATAACAAATCAGAGACGCTGTTGAATTGAGTAATTATCTTTTTTTTTAAATCATCAGTAAAGACCTTCGAGATTATCATTAATCGTATAACAAGGACGAGACATACGTACCGATAATTTTGCACACGCCAAGGTTCGAGTGCTGGTTGCAATAGGAACTAAGGGCAGCCAGCATGATGACTCTTGATACGTATGATGATCTGTAAGTGTGTCGCCCGCGTTTATATTCTGAATATTACTAGACAAAAGCATTAGTGGCCCTTTTCTTACATTTCCATTTCTAATTATGACACCATCTACGAGGTTCATAAGCATCCCTAGAGAGATTATCGCTTGATAAATAGGTAATGAGTTTGGGATTGGTCGATTTAAAAAAAAATCTAATTCTTATTGGATGAGATCAATTACGTGGCAGTTTAGTGTAATAAAATATGAGATAGATGTAGTAAAGTAATTCATTGTTTTACGATTCTCTGAAGTCGACAGGGTGACAGATAATCGTCAACCGACGTCAATATAATCTATAACAGTTGGTTAAAAAAGACTAATTTTAGGCTTTCTTGACTTTAGAAAAACATAATGTATCCCTCGACACTGAAGTTTTTTTATCCCTTATGTGGCTTATTTGGAGTAATTGAAGTGAGGCCTAGAAACTAATATATTATGCTGGCTGCTCTTATTTATAAATTGAATTATATCTTTGCTTATCAAAATTATTAAAACTGATAGCGTCTTGAGACTAAATCAGGGTGGTTCGATTATCTAGTTGCTTGTTAATTCAATTTTATTTTAACAATGACTTTGAATTGTATAATGACATGAACTGTCACCTTTCACGTCAAACAATGTGCTGTTAATAATCTCAATCAAGTATGACAAATGTTCATTCTATTTATATCTTATTGACTCAATATTTTACGGTAAGTACTTGATTATAGTTAATTGCAATTTTTAAATTTTCTTTTATTTACTATAGCGTCGACAGGACAAAACTACAACCCACCTTGAACTGTTTTCACTCTTTCAGTTCCAATATCACCTCCAAGACAGCACTCCTCGTGATGTTAACATCCCGGACCCCTAGTTAATCCTGCTGTGATGCACTGCTTACTGACAACAGCTGTCAACTTGTCAAACCCTTGGCTGCTAGCAGGAAAGACTCCATTCCGACAGCTTTACGGCAAGTTTGTTATCACAAATGATCCCCAATTAATAGCTTTCTTCCTTAGCTATAAACTTCAGCAACCTCTGTCGTCAGTAAGCAACAGAATAGCTTGAATCCAGCAGTCCTTCTGCTATCATCCGTCAACAGATTCATGTGTCCTCAGTACACCCTCAACAAATCCAGCAGTTGACAATTCCCAAACCAATGTAACTTCTTATCAATTATATTATTCAAAATAAACGAATTCCATCCAAATCTTATTTTCTTCTTGCTTCCTCTGCTTGCTTCTATCTAGTTTTACGACCTTCCAATTCTCTTCAATAACTGCTACTTAATTAATAATAATCTTCTTTATCTTTCTCTTAATTTTCACTTCCTAGATTGGGTTAAACCCTTTTTAAATGTTTTCACACACTAACATATTAAAAAATAGGGTAATTTCTATGTTTTTATTCAGACCGAAAAATTATATCAAAAGGTATATTCTATTTTTCTATGAGTTGTGATTCTAGTAATTGTAACAAAATCTGCTTAACTACTATGTTCTAATTATTCCTGCCATCTATAAATTAAATTTATTTGAGTCTTACCTACTTCACTATATTATATTAATAGAAATTACATTTGTCATGTATGATATGAGCATGTATTTACTTTATAATTTTCTAAACCAATATAGAATATTCAAATGTTATCCCTTTCATCTTAAATTGCCTCATATTCGAATTCTTTTAATGAACTTTATTCAAACAGCCAATTCTTTTTAATATTTTCTAAATTGATTGTATTGATCTCCCAAATTCTATTTTTACATTTAATCTTCAGCCAAAACTGCTCTTAATGTACCATAACAATATAGATCTTTTAAATTACCGTTATTTAACTGTTACTGTTAGGTGAATTGCCTGCCCTCATCTTGTGCATCCAATTGCTGCAAATAGCTTGATGCGCTCCATCTTTCTTTGTTTTGTACTTATAAGTATTATGTGCTCAAAACAATCTCCTAACTGATTAGGTACAATGTGTTGTTGTTAAGATTTTTAAGTTTTCCATGTAAAAAGAAAGGATGATACACATTCAATATTAAGCACTAGCAGTACACATATAATGATCCTCTATTTGAAATTCTTCGATTAGCGGTTCACAGGGAGGAACATAAAGTCTCCCAGCTCTTTTGACTGTGCACCTTTTAGT
Source organism: Agriotes lineatus (assembly GCA_940337035.1). Lineage (NCBI taxonomy): Eukaryota > Metazoa > Arthropoda > Insecta > Coleoptera > Elateridae > Agriotes > Agriotes lineatus. The sequence goes on along the minus strand of OW679195.1, from coordinate 121,460,303 downwards.
CTATTCTTGTTTGTTTGCTACTCTGAAGTATTGCTGTTTTGTTTTCTATTGGCTGACAAGAAATATTATTATTATTATTATTATCGAGAAAGGGAAATGTAAATAAAAGTAGTGAGGCAGATCATACTGCAACTTTATTTTAATTTGTGCTAGAAACATACCCACTCCTGAGATTCCTATTGCACGAACGTCGAATGCGTTCAATGGGGAGGCGAATTTCAACGCGAATTAACAAAAATCAAATTTAAATTCAATTATCTGATTGACATGGATTCTAATATTCAAAATCTGAACAGTGCCATTATTAGGGCAGCTAACATATCAATATCCAGAGAAAGTAATATACCACGAAAATATAAAGCCCCATGGTGGAACGATGAATGTAAAATGATTATAAAAAAGAGAAATAATGCATTAAACAGATACAGACGAAACCCGAATCAAGAAAATCTAATCCTATATAAAAAAATTAGAGCACAGGCAAGAAAACTCGTCAAGGCAACTAAACTAAATTCTTGGAAGGAACATATAAAATCTATAAACATAAATACATCTTCCAAGGAAATGTGGGAAAAAGTACACAGAATGAATGGTAATTACTCCAGTTTCTCAATTACTGGTTTACTTTACCAAAACACTACAATCTCCTATCCAGAGGACATAGCAAATATTCTAGCAAAAGCTTTTAAGGAATCCTTCAGCAACTCTAACGACGCGACGATGAAAAATGTAACAATGGAACAACAGCAAGAGATAGATCACCCCACCAGCCAAATAACAGCGAGCCTTATAATTATGAACTGCAACTACATGAACTCGAATATGCTTTAAACAACTGTAAGGATTGCTGTCCCGGAATAGACAACATCCACTACCCAATGATTAGGCAAGCGACATATGAATTCAAAACTGAACTGCTTAACCCTCGCCCAGCGGAAATAATTTCAGTTACGCGGAGTGCGGAAATGGGTCTCTGGTGACCCGCCTCGAATTCGATTTTTTAAAATTAGTTTTAAAGCCCTACAATGTCTTTTTCTAATACATACTTGCACATGATAATATAAGCATGCAACTTTTATTTTTATTGACCTGCAGACTAAAAAATTCTTCATATTCTGCGTCACTTTTATCGCTGCCACTGTCCTCATCAGACAAAAAATGAAAGTCGTTTTCGTCATCATCACGGTTAACTATTGTTGTTCCGTATAGGGAATTTTATTAGGATCCATTTGTTTGCCTATTATTTTACACAGTGTTATTATACCCCAGAAAACAAAAAAAAACAATGGAGCGCGAAACGCGGAAACCGGGTCTCAAGTGACCCCTAGCGGATTATCTCAGGTATACCAAGACATTTCTCCACAAAATTTATTCTACATCATCTCCATAACAGCTTCGAGGAATACGTAAACACCCAAAGCAGTATATTGAAAAACGGTAAAATTATTTAAAAAAACAGAAAGTCCGGGTCACTTGAGACCCGGTTTCCGCAGTCTGAGGGTTAAACTCTATAACAATATATGGAATTCTGGAAATTTTCCACAGTTATGACGAACCGCTATCATAATACCAGTTTATAAGCAAGGCCAACCTAAAGATAGTCCCAACAGAAAGCGTATGATACAACATCGAGATCCCAAATCACAAATATCTTAGCCAGATGGGGAATAACTGGCCAAATTATTAATTTTATTAAAAATTTTATGAGCGAGAGGAAATATATGGTTCGAATTGAAAATACGTTGTCCGAAATAATGAGTCAAGAAAATGGTGTTCCTCAAGGTTTTGTTTTGAGCCCAACTCTTTTTTTAATAGCCATAAATCAAATTCTTGATGGAATACCTAACAACGTCCAAGGAACATTATTTGCCGATGATCTTGTGATATTCTCAGCCAGTAAAAAGCTCATGGATATAGAAACACGTTTGCAAAGAACTATTAATTTACTTGAGCATTGGGCACATGAAAATTGAATTAAATTCTCACCTGAAAAAACAAGAGGTCTTACTTTTACCAAAAACCGGATTGGGTTCACTCCAGAATTAAAATTATACGGAACCGCCTTACAGCAAGTCTCTGAAATCAAATACCTAGGCTTAATCTTTTAATCATCACTCAACCTTATTAAAATGATTTCTCACCAGGACTGGGGATCTAATACGCAAACATTACTTACCTTGGTAAATGCTTTGATTCGCTCTAAAATAGAATATGGTTTATGTGTCTACAGTTCCATGAATAAGAGTCTTTTAAGAAAATTATTTGTAGTCTATCATTATGGATTAAGAATAGCTACATCCGCACATCGCACTAGTCCGATAAAAAATTTACACACTGTCAGCGGACAATTACCAATGGAACACCGAATATCAAGCCAACTACTGACATATACAGCACGCGTCGTAGAAAATACGAGTCACCCAAATTATTCGGACTTTTCCAAGCCTCTATTCTACAATTCATATAAAAAAATTGGTGCAAATATACCCACCTTGCAATATTAAATCAAAACTTCTTTTGCACAAGATCACTTCCAACCAAAATCTAAGTCCTAAGATTAATATCCATAATCCTCGGGCTATCCGTCCACCTAACCTAAATTTACACTTTGCACAATACCCTAAATCTCAATCGCACCCAGCTATCTACCACAACCTCCTGCACGAATTCCTGTCTAAGTCGCCTAACGACCAACTTATTTTTACTGATGGTTCAAAAAATGATGCTAATACAGGTGCTGCTCTCTACTCGGAAAATGTTAAAAACCTTTTTAAGCTACCAAGAGAATCGACTGTATTTAGTGTTGAGTTGTATGCCATCTGCCAAGCTTTAAAGTATATTCTTAACTGCGAGGAAGATAGATACTGTATACTCACAGATTCCATGAGTGCGTTAATCAGTCTACGTAATATCTTCTCAAATAATGAATATGTTCGAACAATATACGAATTGCTACATAAACTGAATAGTGATAATAAACACATAAAATTTCTTTGGATACCATCTCATGTAAGCATCAAGGGGAATGAAACAGTCGACCAGTTAGCAAAGGAAGCTCTTATGAAGACCGAACAGGATGAAAACCGCATTACAAGGAATGATTTAAAAACAACTCTAAAGCGATCAATTAAGATGAAATGGGTTAATCGCTGGAACAGTTTAGCTGAGAGGAAAAACTATTATAAACCTGCTGATCCTCTAAATACGAACAACAACGACAATCTAACCAGAAGAGAAGAAACAGTCTTATCAAGATTAAAAATGGGACACACTCGACCATGATCACCTACTCCGTAGAACAACTCAACCTGTTTGTGACAAGTGCAATGTTCCCTTAAGTGTTCGCCATATATTGTGTATCTGTCCCGAATACGAGCAGTGTAGATCTAATTTTGACCTTAGTGGCGATTTGGACACAGTGTTTAATTTACTTGTAAACATTATAAAGTTCTTAAATGACACTAATTTATGTAAGTTAATTTAGTAAGTAAGAATAAAAGTGCTGTAAGACCAAAGTTATAAAGCACTCAAATTCTGAAAAAAAAACTTGAGCATTTAAACCGAATTGTTACTCTTGCACAAGAACTATCGTAGAAGTAACATCTATACTCGTGTGATGTTTTTAAATTATAAATAACAATGAAGGTTTCTAGATAGTTAAGATATTACACTACATGAATTCATTAAAATATCTCACTTTCTATTTTAAAAATATAGTTTGAAAATTAAACTAAACACCAGTTATCTCCTGCTTGTAAGAAATTCACTTTTGCAGAGAGCTTCCTACAGAATTTCAACATAATGAATATTTTAGGGGGCTCTAAATTGATTGAGACCGGAAGTAGGTGTAAAATAATTCTGCTGTTTTATGTGATTTAAAATTTCTATTCGGCACTTCATTGCCCCATTTTACTGGTAGGTGGTGCACTATTCAATGCTAACATAAAACGTGGCTGATCCTTAAAACAGTGTTGTTTGTAACTTTAGTTTCTTCCAACTTCAAGCTCTGTTTCGCTTCAAATCCCCAAGGAAAGCATGAGGTTGGCAGTTTAGAAAATCGAAGCAGTTATCTGAATTGCAAATTTTTGTCAACAAAAAGAGTTATACGAATGTTTATTGGAATCTCTGGAATGCCTTTCATTCAAAAATGAGGTTCTGTTCAATATCTGAATGCCAGAGAAAATGTGTCTGAAACGCATCTGAAAAACCTTGAGTACGTCTTCATTTCAGTACCTGCCTAACGTTTACTTCTAAAATGGAATGTGCTCTAAGCATAAGCTCTTTATTTTGAACTGGACATATGTTAAGCATACAATGTCAAATACTAAAACTTTTCATATTACCGACATTTATTAATTCACACTATTTTAAACACCAGTCGTTGAACTTATTCTATTGCACAGGATTCAAATACATAGCATAACCCAATGGTTAATAATTTTTTAATATTTGCTGTTTAAACTTAATCGCAACGCCGGCGCCGTCACATTTAAAACTATAAAGAGATAAATGTACTTTTGTGTAAATCCCAAACTGTAAAACAAAGACTTTCAGAAATCTATCTTTGCCGTCGGAGTTAATTAAAAAAAATCTGTAAAAGCCGTTATCCAGAACTTCCCTCGTCGACGTATTCTGGTTCTCAAAAACCAGATTTAATCAGATAGATGGGCGATACCAATGTTAATACAGCTGTTTTCAATTGATTTTCAATTATAAAATTGGGAATACAGGGCGAGACATTTGACAGTAATACTTTTTTGGTTGGAGTTATCAATCTTCTTATTTTAATCTGTTTTTCACCAATTGTAATCACACTATGGTTCACTAGCAGATTATCTACAATTATTTTATTACAAAGGTAGATACCTATTCTTTGATTGGATAATATAGAAGCCGCTACAATATTTTTAGGGCCAACAAGATTTCCAATTGACATTACGTATTCTCTTAATTTAATTTCTGGGTAAGCAGTTAAAATGATACCTTGTTCTTTGGTTGGATAACTGAATACATTTTTGGTGACGCTGGAATAGGAACTTTCATTTCTAGGTACAGAGGCCATTTTTCTTGAGTGGGTTTTTCAAATATTTGGTTAATTTGACTGAGGTTTGTAGTTACAGACATATTTTCTGGATTTAATTCTGTTTCTGAATACATATCGATAACGTGGTGCTGGCTCAGATAAGCCAACACCACGCGATGCACAAGAAACACGAAGCAGATAAAACTTACTGTAGACTCTTGCAGTCACTGATAATGGTTATGTTTCACCCACGATTTAATTAACACAGCTATGTATTTAATACACGTAGCTTAAACACTAACTTGTTTCTTCGACCGAGGTTGGCTCAAGTTGAGAACAAGACAAATTTCATTAAAGTGTTGTACATCATTTGTGCTGTGTGAATATAAATTAACTAGAACTCGTGGCCAGCCTACGGTGGCCCTGCCAGCGTAAAGAAACGGTTAACAATAACAATGCGTGCTCAAGGCGGCAGCCAGTCTACGTCCCGCCCTGCCAACGTTAACAATACAAATGCTTGCCGCGTCGCCACTTGTGCTCGTTCATGCTGCGAGTTTATACTGCGCGCCACTTGCTTTGGGTCGGTCGGCCGGCGACCGGCATCAGCTCTTATAATATAAGATTGCACAGAGTTCAAGAACGTGTTTTATATACAAATATTTTGAAGGTAGTTATCTGGGTCTACCTAGTTAATGGGAGTTCCGCGTGCGACAGAGTTACGTTCGGACGTGTTTTGAGTTCTCTTGTGCCACTAATCGTTTAATTAAACATTAACTTTAATTACTGCATAGCAATCCGTAAACAATTATTAACGTAATAGTCGTTAAATATCTGTGCGTGACACGCCGCAATCGCCGCAGATGCGGCGTTTGTCTGGCTCGGGTACCTACTGATAAATCAGACAATATAAATTTAACCGTCACATTTTTCGGTGTAAAAGATAGTGATATCAGTTTTAGCATAACTAATTTCAACAAACATGCCTGAAACAAGCGGTTTTAAATTAAATCCACCAACTAATAATAATAATAATAATAGTGTTTATTTCCAAACTAATTTACATTTTTTTTGTATTGACATTAACTAATAGAATAGAATGGAAAAGCGATGGCAATCAGATGAACCCTACTAGGGGGATCCCTGCTCTTCCTTACCACCGCAGTAAGAAAAAAAAATCAAAAAATGAACAAATGAAAAACAATGACAAATCACCAAGCATATGAACCAAAAATAACAACATAATACAAATTTCAAAATTAAAAAAAAAAACGAAACTAGCCAACCATACAATATAGCTGCAATGCGCAATACCTGCAATACCTGCAATACCCAGTCACCCACGAAGAATTACAAATAAAAATAATAAAAAATAATAAAAATATGCCTTAAAATAATGTTAAATAAAATGATATATAAATTAATAATTCTAGTCTAATCAGTGCCCTCAAATAACCAACCCTTTAGTCGAAGTTTAAAAATAGGTAGAGCACATGTTTTAAAAGTAAAAGGGATACTATTATAAAGTTTAGCAATATTATAGGAGAATGAACGTTTATACAATTGAGTCCGATGTGATGGAAAATCTATAAGACCTCTATGTCTCAAATTTAAATTATGAATGTCAGTACGAAATTTTATTTTATTGTACAGGTAAGGAGGAGATTTATTGATAATTATTTTATGATAAAATACAAGACAATGTAATAGACGCCTTTTTTCCATACTAAGCCATTTGGTCTCTTTAATTTTGTGAGAGATATGTTCTCGACGTCTAATACCATGGATAAGTCGCAAACAGGAGTTTTGGACAATTTGAACTCTTTTGCTAGTCAATTTATCAATACAAGGACCATACACGATATCGCAATAATTAAACTGTGATAACACCAATGAGTCACATAAAAGCACTTTAACGTTTTTGTTTAAACTTTGTCTATGATTATAAAGCAGTTTAAGGTTTCCATAAGCTATACGAGTATATTTATTAATGTGCTCCCGGACTCTGAGCTGATAATCTAGGGTTACACCTAAATTGCGAGCCGTATCAGTGCAAGGAATTGTGACATTATTAACAGCAATATGAATATGAGGTAATTGGGAAATTCTAGTGTTTTTACCACCAAAAAGTATAACATTAGATTTCAAAGGATTAATGGTAAGCGAATGTAAAGCAGCTTACTGAACTAAATTGTTTAAATCTTCATTAATACGGCTACAAGCAACAACAGCGTCCTCAGGTTTAAACGAATAATACAGCTGCGTATCGTCAGCATACTGATGATATTCGCAGTGTTTTAGAATTTTACATAGACTGGAAGAATAAATTATATAGAGTAATGGGCCCAAAACCGATCCCTGAGGAACCCCATGTTTAAGAGTTTGAAGCTCAGACCTATCATTTGCCAACACCACGCACTGCTGTCTGTTGCACAGATAATCTTGAATAAAATTTAATGCTACATTATCAAAACCAAAATGCTGCAGAACAGCCAACAGTACGCGGTGATTGATTGTATCAAAGGCCTTGGAAAAATCAAGTAGAACTAGAGCTGTTAACTTGCCTTCATCGGTAGCTTGAAATATATCATCAGTCACTTTTAATAAGGCAGAGACGCAACTGTGATTTGAACGAAACCCAGATTGATGATTTGAAAATAACTGATATATATTAAAATGAGCTCTGATTTGATTGTCCAAGATTTTTTCCATGGCCTTCGACAACGCGGGAAGAATGCTGATAGGTCTAAGATCTTTTAGCTCTTTAGGGCTGTTGACTTTACCGATAGGCTTAACATATGCCTTTTTCCATTCATCTGGAAAAACACCTTCCAGCAGGCAGGTATTAATAATATGTGTAATAAATGGTAATAGAAAAGGACAACACAAGTGCAACATCACTATATTAATACCGTCGCAACCAGTAGCTTTAGATTTAATACTATTTAAACACTTTAAAACTTCATCTTCATCAACTGCAGGAAAATTAAATTTAGTAATGTTGGGCTTTATATTTTGGTAAACTCTAAAAACTTCAGAATCTGGATTGTCAATTCCTTGAATTGAACTAAGAAAATTATTATTTATTATATTAGCATTGTCAAAATGTGGGGGGAGGGTATGCTGTGTTTTCTTAGTATAGATGTCACAGTTTCTTAGCTCTTTCCAAAACAATTTGGAGTTTCCTTGTGAAAATTTGTAATTTAAGTAAACTTTTTTTTCATTTCTAATTGAGAAAGTGACAAGATTTCGCAACGATTTATAGTAATTCCAATGCTCTTGTCGTTTAGACTTTTTAAAGCGCTTATAGGCAGCATCTCTTAGTGTCATCATCAATCTAATGGTATCTGTAAGCCACGGAGCTTTTGGTTTGCGAAAAGTAGCAGTTTTGAAAGGAGCAAAAATATTAAAAGCTTCGAGAATATTATCATTAAAAAATCTAACCTTATTATCAATTGGCTGCAGATCATATATTTGGTACCACGGTATTAACCTAATATGGTGTTCAAAGTTGTCGTAATCAAAGTTAGAAAAGTCACGAAAAGTGTGTACTACTGGTTGCAACTTTTCCACAGCTGTATTGATATTGCAATAAACTAATTCATGGTCAGAGAACGCATGGAGGTGTTTGGTACCTGCTGTTTTTACCAAATCAGAATTAGTGATAAGTATATGATCTAAGAGAGAAGCCGTCGTAGCAGTGATTCTGGTTGGTTCTCTAATCAGTTGTTTAAGACCAATAGCATCAAGTAAGGAAGTATATGCAATTGTTTCAGTCGAGCCAAACTCAAACATATTTATGTTAATATCACCAAGACAGATAATTTCGTCGTGTCTAAGAAGTATATTACGGAAGTTTTCTTCCGATGTGTCAATAAAACTACGATATTTATTTCTATGGGGCAAGTAAATTCCTCCAATAGCAAATTTGTGTTTGTTGATATTAACACAAATCCACAACTGTTCAAAATCAGGATGATCGATGGCACCAACTAAACCAAAATTTAAAGATGTTTTTATGTAGAAAGCAATACCGCCGCCAAATGTGGGACGATCTTTACGGAGCAAAGTATAATTTTCCATACTAACGACATCATCATTTATATTGGCATTAAGAAAAGTCTCAGAGATGAAAATTAAATCATAATTGTTGGATCGGACGTGATCCTTAAAAATATATAAATTATTCGTAAGTGACCGGGCATTGATGTGTGCAACATTTAAAGTATTAATGGTCGACTAAGTAAATAACAAACAAATGATATTATTTTTCTAATTTATGGAAAAGAAAAAAAAAATTCAATAAATTCAATAAATTAACTAATTAATTTATTGTACTATCATCTATAAAAGTGCAAATGCTACCCCTGATCCAACGCCTATGGATGATCAGGACTTGCCAAGCAGGGAATCTAACTCCAACAACAATAAGCGAATTATATTATTAGAATAGTCTATTCAGCGCCACATGTGCCGGCAATCGCCGCTAATCACTTGCAAGCTAGCATAACATAGATTAGATAGCTTTTAGCTTCCTACTTCGCATGATTTGTATGAGTCAGTCTTAAGTTGCTGCTCTTATTGTAAAGAAGTCTCAAGGTAGCCTTAAGCTCCCATGTTTGTAAATACTTCATGGTTAAATAAAGCTTTTTAAAAATTCGTTTCGTTGAGTACCAAACGAAACTAGCGACCTTTGACATCACCAGACGATAGAGATGTAAACAAACGATACCTATTTAACACGGATGATCTCGTGACCGAAATCAAATTTTATTCGCTATCAGCAGAGGTGGAGAATCCCGCACAAGCTCAAGCTCCTAACAACAGTGCAGCAAAACCTAAAATTCCCCCAATACTACTACCCAACGGAACACATTATCAGAACATAGTTCAAGATATTAAAACACATGTTAAAGAGGATTTTATTACCACCTACAAAGGTAATCAGTTGAGAATCAATCTAACACATATTGACGACTTCAGGAAGCTTACAAAATTCTATGACGAGCATAAGGTAAGTTATTATACTTATCGTAACCCAGAGAATTCCGGCATCTCAGCAATAATACGGAATGTACCCATATCTATTACCGAAGACGAAATTAATACCGCATTAATTAATCTCAAGTACCCCGTTATCAAAACCACTAGATTACGTAACAATAAAAAAGTGCCAATACCATTAATTGCAGTTGAACTAAACAAAACAGATCAAGCTAAAAATATATTTAACTTAAACAGGCTATTATATTGTGTGGTAACGGTAGAACCGCGACGGAAAAGCAATGACATCCCACAGTGTACAAACTGTCAATTAATTGGTCACACTAAAAACTTTTGGCACCTAGCACCTCGCTGCGTTAAATGTACTGAGCACCATCACTACACAGAATGCGCAAAACTAAAAAATAGAGAGAAACCACAGTGTGTGAATTGTAAAGGAGAACATACGGCCAACTATAGGGGTTGCCCATATATCAGGAAGCTAAACAATAAGCCCTCCTTTCCTACGGTGAGACCATCAAATCCCAACGCTCTAATAACTGGCAATATTACTTCCAACCGTACCTATGCACAAACAGTAGCCAATAACCCCAGTACATCCAATTCATCTACATCAAATAACAATAATCAAAACACAGGCAAACCGGACTCACTTACTTCAAAAATTTTCCAATCTATCCTTGAATTAATAACGCCACATCTTGACCAAATAAAAATTTTTATTATGTCCCTCATCCCTATGCTATTTCAACATGGCAGCAAATAATCATTATCCCATTCACAAGTTAACTCTCCTTAATTGGAATGCCAATGGCTAAGAACCCAACGATCAACTTTTATTTCATTCATCTCCAGACACGGCATTGACATCGCTTGCATTACCGAAACGCATCTAATTAAATATGAAAGATTCACTATACCAGGATATCATGTTTTTCGAAAAGACAGAGAAACTGCAATAGGATGGGGAGGATCTGCAATAATTATAAAGCGAAACATTGTTGCAAACTCAATTGACCTGAAAGATGTTCATCAGATAGAAGCTGTAGCAATCAAAATAACTATGATGAACAATTCTCCACTTAAAATAGTTTCTGCGTATAAGCCGCCCAATAACCAACTGAATCACAATGAACTCAATAACATTTTCACAGATTCTCTTCCCACAATATTAGCTGGCGATCTCAACTCCAAACACACGAACTGGGGTTGCAGAACAAATAATTCAAATGGAGTCAAGTTAAATAATAATATTATTTAAATCACTTCACAGTTAGCAGTTCAGATATCGGCACCCCTCGAATATACCTATTTCCCCTATAGATATAATCAATTGCCAGATATTCTCGATATCATATTACATAAAAACCTTACCCTTCCAATAACTCAGTCTGTCCTAACTGAACTTGATTCAGACCATTTGCCTGTAGTATTCACTCTAAATTGTGCCGCTCACTACTATCCCAAACTCCCAAAATTAATAAATGGACCAATTGACTGGGAACATTTCCGAGCAACAATGGACAGTCGGATCAAATGCCCAACAAACTTAACGTCACAGGAAGATATAGATAGTGGAATCAAATCTTTCCAGGAAGCAACCACTGACGCAGTCCAACAAGCCACTGTAACTACCCGACCTCGTAGACCATCGAATGACTACAATCCCCCAATACATATACAAAAAATCATTAAAGAGAAACATATCGCACGTAGACTTTGGAAAAATACCAGAGACCCACAAGTTAAAACCCGCCTTAACAGATTGATACGGGCTGTAAGAAATGAACTGGATAAATTCAGAATAGAATCTTACAATCTTTACATAGAATCGCTTAATCCAGGGGACCCTAATATGTGGAGAGTTACCAAAAAGATCCTAAAACAACCCACCATTATTCCACCGCTTCGAACTAACGATGGTAGTTACACAGAAGATGCAGACAAATGTGAATTGTTTGCTGACCAGTTAGAAAACGTATTTACTACTACATTCGATGACAACAATGTAAATCATATTAACCACGTAGAACAGGAAGTAAGCAGCATAAGAACAAACGATACAGAACTCACAGACCCAGCATCTCCTTTAGAAGTCAAGCAATATATTAAAGCACTTAGAACAAGAAAAGCACCTGGAATAGATCTGATACCCAATATCCTTCTTAAAAATTTGTCAAACAAATCCATAGCATTTCTAACAGCCATATTTAACGCCTGCTTACGAATTGGATATTTTCCAACCACCTGGAAGCATGCAGTAATTCTACTGTTTCCTAAACCTGGCAAGCAGCGCAATGATCCAGCAAATTATCGTCCAATTAGCTTGTTGTCAACCGTTTCCAAACTCCTTGAAAAAATCATCCAATCTCGATTGAAAGAGTTTTTAGAGGTAAACAACATACTTCCACAATTTCAGTTCGGTTTGAAAAGTTCCCACTCGACAATTCATCAAATATTGCGCATTACTGAGAAAATTGAGGAAGGATATGAAAACAAAATGCACACTCTAGTAGCATTTGTAGATGTGGCCCAGGCGTTTGACCGTCTTTGGACAGCTGGTCTAATATATAAATTAATGACCACAAACACGCCCCCTTCCTTACTGTTGATCATAAAATCATTTCTCACTCATCGAACTTTCCACGTTAGAATCAACTCGCATAACTCATCAGTTCGCAGCATTAACGCAGGGGTTCCGCAAGGGTCCATATTAGGCCCCATCCTTTTCAATCTTTTTATGTCGGACGCACCAGAAATTGTCAATGCAGATTTAGCTATGTATGCCATATATATAATACACATATATTGCTAGTAGGGCCTGGAAACGTCAGAAAACATTACGGCGCCGACATAGTCTCACTTAGAGTATAACGCGTCTCGTGCGCATGCGTGAGAATTCGAACTCCGCCTTTAGAAGCGAATTTTAAACTTAACCACTTCCCCATTGGCCGGACGACGCCGCCGCGCTTGCACACAGCTCACCATTATACATTGAAGAGTTGGTTGTTTGTCTCACTTCCTTGGTAAGTTTCCCACTCATAGCCGCTAGCAATATAGTAAGTATTAGATATATGATGTATGCTGACGACACAGCTATAATTACTCAAGACCCTGACATTACTCGAGCAGCACGAAAACTACAAACAAGTGTAGATCTATTAAATCTGTGGTTCCATAAATGGTGTCTAAAAATAAATGCAAACAAATGTAAATGCAAAATTTTTACCCTTCGGAGACCTCAAGATCCACCAAACATAATCATCAACAACACCTCTATACCCTGGAATCCTAAAGATAACGCCGTTCGCTATCTAGGAATTTACTTAGATCGAAAATTAAACTGGAGTTATCACATTAATAAGAAGCTGTCGGAGGCATATGCTAGACTAAGCATGCTTTACCCAGTTTTGAACAAGAAGTCACCCCTCAGGATAGAGTGTGGAAATCTTATATACAGTTCGATTATTAGGCCGATCTTCACCTATGGTTGCAGCATATGGAGCGCAACTTCAAAGACTAACATGAACAAACTGCAAGTATTGCAAAACAAGGTGTTGCGCATCATAACCAATGCACAGTGGTTTGTTAGAAATTCCCAAATACACAGAGAAATAGGTATTCCCACGGTACAAGAGTTTATAACGAAGTCTGTAAAGAATTTTTATAATAATATTGACCAATGCAGCGGTGCAGTACATTATAATATAGGCAGAAAACAGCTACACAATAGATTAAAAAGAAAGTTACCGGTAGATCTCATAAATGATGACAGTGAATAATAATAATAACCCTAAACACCGTTGCATCCTTACTAGACATTTAATCATCATTGTGCCAGATACATTGCGCGATAAATTCCTGAAATTGTAAAACTTAAATATTAGTGATTGTGGTGTCCAAACCAGACAGTGATTTTCGTGATACAAACATTAATGAACAATGCCATGAATAGCATATAATGCTGAACTGGCAAAAGACGAGAACAAGAGACCTAGTTAATGATACAATGTGAGCCCTTGTTGGATAAAAACAAAACCACCACATAACTTACAACTGTCGCTGTACAACACATTTTTGAACACGTCTGTACAACATGTTAATGTTGCTCGAAAAAATGTAAGACATCGGAAGAATTGATAATCCACAAAGTGCATCTCCGAAAACATCCACGCCAAGGCACCAGCAGCAATCAGTGATTCGCCAAAGATGGTTATAGAAAATCGCTCTCTCTTGTAGAGGCAATTTCGTCCAAAAATTTTTCAAATTTTCCCTGCTTTTAAAATTTGCACAATTATAGACTACGGGGCTAGGTAACCAAACACACTTCAACGTAAAGGTGGCTACATTACCTACACCATAAGAAGTAAATACTAACTGAAAATAACTGGCTCAAGAGATCTCCTGGTAAATAATAAATTGAGTATAAATTCACGTAACTATGGATTTGCTAATATGGCAACGAAGTATGTTCGTCTCTCCTTACTTATAAATAATTAGACATGTTACAGTTCTCACGATTTCAGGTAAGTGACCATTATCATAATACTATGGAAACATTTCATATATTCTAGCAATTCTTTTTTTGTTATCAGTCCAAGGTTTTCAAAAACATATGAAGGCAAGAATTCTCTATGAATTTGAATTGCTAGAAGACGATAGCGTGTAAAAATAATAATACGAAAATAAATAATAACTAATGCAATGTAAAATTAAATGTAACTTTAATAAATTATTATTCGAGGTTCAAGCGTCTTGGCCAGTAGGTAAGTTGAGAAAATGCTGTATATCGTTAACATTCTGCATTATTTCTTTATCTTAATTAATATTCTTTTATGCATTATCTTCAACATCTTGGACTTTAATATTATCTGGAGAATGTCTCTCTCTCCTCAGTCCGTTCACCCCTCGTAGGGGTATGGTGGCATCATGAGTTAGGTAGTTGAGTTGATGGTCGTTTTCCAGAGATTTCTATCTTGAGCTGAATGGGTAGCTTTTTGTAACGTTTGTTCTGTTATCGTCTTCATTTGGTCTATCCATCTCATTGGCGACCTGCCCCTCGGACGGCGTCCTTCAATTTTCCCTTGAATTACTTAGGTTTCCATGGCATTATCACGTCTCGCGAGATGTCCAAAGTATCTGAGGTATGACTGGGATATGGTCGTGATCAGTCTTTTCTTTATGCCGAGTTCTTCTATGATCGATTGGTTAGTGCGGTGTGCAGTCCATGGTATGCGTAGCATGCATCAGTACGCCCACATCGCAAAAGCATTGATTCTGTTCTTATCTGCTTTTTTAACTGTCCAAGTCTCGGCTGCGTCTTAGTTATGCTTGCGTCTTTCCAGATTTTGGTAAGCCGTGTGGTTGCAGTACGTGATATTGCCAATCGCCTTAGAATTTCCGGTTCGCATTGTCCTGTATTTGTTATCGTTGATCCGAGGTATTGGAATTTCTCCACCACTTCGTATTCCGCGATTCTTTGGATCTGCTGTTGGTTAGGATTTGCTTTGCCTATAATCATCACTTTTGTCTTACATTCGTTGATTCTTAGGCCGTAGGTTCTGCTGGCGTCTATTAGCCTATTCATGATCATTTCCAGTTCTTCTTCACTTGGTGTTATAATGAGGGTGTCATCCGCGTATCTGAGATTACTTATACGTCTGCCCCCAATGGTTATTCCGCCTTCATATTCATCCATTACTATGCGCATTACGTGTTCTGTGTATATGTTGAGAAGTAAGGGAGATAGGATACACCCTTGTCTCACACCTGCCTTAGTTGTGAAGGCTTCTGAGTCTACGTTATTGACTCTTACTGTAGCGCTATTGTTCTCATACAGATTTTGGATGAGTTGAATTAAGTGAGGGGGAGTTCCCATTTCGCATAGTATTATCCAGAGTTTATTCCATTTTACTGAGTCAAACGCCTTGTGATAGTCAACAAAGCATAGGAGCATCTTTACGTTGAATTCGCGTCCTATTTCAATGAGTTGTCGTGTGTTTAAGATCTGTTCGCGTGTGCCTTTTCCAGACATAAAACCTGTTTGTTCGTCTGGTATCTGATGGAGGAGATATGACTTTAGACTATCGTTAATTATGTTGAGTAGTACCTTGCTGACGTGTGGTACCAGTGCAATCGTCCTGTAGTTACAGTTCGTGTGTGGTCCTTTTTTGTGTATGGGTATAAATATTGATTCACACCACTCCTGTGGCCTCTTTCCTGAGTGCCATATCTTTTGGCATATTGCGTGTATTGTGTCGATTTCGATTTCAACTGTAGCCTTGATGATTTCCACGGTTATGCCATCTGCGCTGGGCGCTTTCCTACTTCCTAATTTTTTAATACATTTTTCAATTTCTATTCTTAATATATTCGGTACATGTTGTATTTCGTCCGTTTTGTGTATTGTATGTACCGTAGGGTCATTGAACAGATTGCAGCAGTATTGTTTCCAAACTTCTGCTATTCCCCCTGCATTTCTAACTAAGTTGCCACTCGAATCCTGTGTGGTTTGAACTCACGTGCTAGATATTACACCTTCTTATATAGTTCATGTGGCTCGCTGCTAATTGCGTGTTTTGCTATTTTCTCGCATATTCTGTGTATGTGATTATTTTTGTCTCGCCTGCATAATTGTTTGATTTGCAGATTTATTTCTCTCAGTTTCGCGTTTTTTTGCGCCATCGGTAAGTTTGATTTGGTGACTTCTCTCCTTTCTTCTATCTTTCGTATAGTTTCCTCCGTCATCCAATGTTTTTGTTTTACACTTCTGTCGTCTTGTGTGCGGAGAATGTAGGTGAGATGAAAATACATTCAACTTATAAGTATGTGCATTTTGTTTGTGTATGGTCTTTGGTTGATATTGGGGCAAGTCGCGATCGCTCGCTCGTTTTGAAATTTTAGATTGGGCCCCTCAACTGAATTGTTTTGCATCGACCGCATCAGGGTAAACTAGGAATGTGACATAGGTAGTTACGTTTACTTCACCTGTGGCAGAGAGTCTTGTATTTATTGAACAAATCGTTTTGTAACTGCAAAACCTTTTATCTTTATAGATAGACTTTCAAAGAATTTAATAAAGAAACATGAAATTGAGTATTGTTAAAAGAAAATTCACGTAAGGTATCATGTGATTAAAAGAAAAATATTTATCAAAGTGACCTCAGACAAAAATCACGTATGTCACCGCGTGCAATTGGAACATCCGAACTTCTTACTGTTGCATCTACTCTGTCAGAGTTAACTCGATCACAGTTGATTTTTTGACCGTCCCACTTCCCTAAACTACACTTCTAGCATGGCTCTTACTTAATTCAGTGAAAACCATGACATAAATTATACAACATTAAAGGGCTTGTCTGAAAAGCGGTTTGGGACTTGTCAAATCTAGCTGACATAAACTGATAGTTGTATTGATTACAATTACCTACTTTTTGAATCAATGATCTTTGATGAATATTTATTTGAATCACTTGTTATAAACCATTTGCGCTTTGACCGGTGTTAGGTTAGCCATCTTGTTACGGTGCAATATTGATTTTAGGCCAGTTCGGGGCTCGAAGATGCCACTGACACTTGTTACTTACGGGGAATTTCACTGCTTGCCCTACATAACTCATTAACAGATTAAACCACAATAAAGAGGGCGCCATGAGCTTCGAGTATGAACAGAAACTCGAACGCCAAAGGGGGCTGAAAAGGGTGCTAGCTTTGCTACTCCCAGTAGTCGGTGGCTGGAGCGCTGCAAGCTACCTTGTCGCTCACAGGTTTCGGCCAGGATCCTCTGTACACAAATCTTACACAGATTGCCACTAGGGCAATGACATACCAAAGCACAACAATAAACACAGGCAGCGCGGAATTACTCGACTATTTCTAACAATCTGATAAAATTTGCAGATAATACACGCATTTGCGTATTTTGTTTTCAAGGTTTGTTTTTACTTCCCTCATCTAAAAGACGAAGGAAGTATTGTAATAGCGAAAAAATCACCTTCCGATATTTCTTCACATCTTGATGTTTTAGGTTTCCTTCTTCTTCTTCTTCTTTCTTCTTTCAGACTTTTCGTGCCCAGTATTGAGCATTGACCTCCCCTTTGATTCTCCAACTCTCTCTATTCCGTTCCGTTTCCATCTCAATCCTGTAACCCTCTTAATATGGCCGTACCAGCGTGCACTTGATCTTCCTCTGTTTCTTCCTCCTGCCCATGGTCTCCAGCGTATAATTGCAGCGTTCCACCTGTTATCCGTTAATCGTGCTACATGACCAGCAAAGCTCTATTTCAATTGTGTGATTCTGTTTACTATGTCTGTAATTTTGGTTCTTTGTCTCATACAGCTGTTCCTTTTCCTATCTCTGAGGGCGATACCAATCATGCAACTCTCCATGGCGCTCTGTGTAACTCCTAGCTTTATGGTTATGTGTTTGGTAAGCGTTCGTGTTTAACACCATACGGTAGGGTCCCTGGATGATGGAAAAACAAGTTTTTTCAATTCCGCTGTCTGTCTGTTGCCTGTATATTTGAAAATCTATTTTTTTGGAAAAATTCGATATTTTGCATGCGGTTTATATGTCTGCCTGGCATAAAACCGAGAAAATTTCGGTCAAATATATAAAAGGCGAGCGCCTTTAAAAAATAAAACTTTGTATATTTTTTATTTAACGGGGGAATAGATAAAGGTATTAATTCGTATATAGCTCAGGCTTGACTCTTGACAAAAATGGGACGCAATATAGTATACTGAGTAATTGTTACAAACAAAACAAAAATGGGCAACATTAACCTGTTAAATGTAATGCAGTCGCTGCGCGGTGATATGAGTCAAAACTCAGTAGCAGGATGCTTCCTATTGGTCGCATCTGTTAGACAGGAATTTGAGCGTAAATCTCCGTTGGCGTCAGTGTTCAGTCAGTCAGTCTCGAGCCGGTGTTCCTAGAGAGACGCTGCGAGCGTCTGTGCTCCCGACGGTCGCGGTGCCTTCGGTATCCCATGCTGCTATACCTTCTTGATTCTTTACCGAGTGACCCTTCCAACGGTCACGCCGATATATGTGTATTTCCAAAGGGGCTTTTGAAACATTCCGCCCACGCTTAATGCAGGAGATTATTTAGGACGTCGCAACCTTTCGCTGATGCCACGCACCAAGAGCGCAGCGATATACCGCCTTTCTCCCGTCTCGAAGCCGAGCTAACAACCAAGGTAAATCTGTGTAATAAACTATTTCGCTATTTCCTGTATTTGGATCTTGGGACGCCCATTTATTTGGTACACCCTATATATACCTCAACACGCTTGCACTACGGTGTCTTGTTTCAGGACCCCGCCCCTTCCCTGGGTGTATCTGAGCCGTGGCCTTTAGCTTGTTTCTTACGATTTCCAGGGTGAGCATGCACATTTCCCGGACTTATCTAGTTATTTGGTACTCACACAGTCGTCAGTGTTGATAAGTCAGTTTGATACTGTAACAATGTGAACAGATTATACATAGTCATGCTATTTTGACCTTACGTGGGTTATAAATTAGTAATAAACAAAACACACTCTCTTCGAATGAAGAATGCTATCGAATCCGTGCAGGTTCTTTTCTCAGTTGATCGATATAAAACAAAATATTTAGTTTATGTCAACCAGTCGCAACTTGATATTTTAAAATTAATCCCTTTATTGCATTGCCTGTTCGTTAAGTATTTTTAGCGAAGCTATAACTGTTGGAGGTGGCTCAGAGGTCCAAACCTCTGGCTCTGGCCTAATCCAGCTGTGGCCACTTAATTCCTAACCCTCTTTCAAGAGGAGATATCAATGCTCCTGTAGTGCAGATGCGAACAACAACGGTGGCAACAGATGACATTTTTGAAACCACTTTAGTTTATTTAACAGATATTTAATCAAAATTGCTGTCTGGTTGGTCGAAACTTTGTTTTGGCCTGCAGGGTGTTCGTTTTTTCCAATTTAACTATAAGCATCTTATTGATTTTAGAACATTAGAAATTGGGTAAATTGGGACAAAATTTCAGAATTTTCTGCCATAATGCGTTTAAGGAACATTTTTAGTAGCCCCTACCACCAATGAGTGTTAAATTTGAATACAAAATCTTATTGGTTGACTGTTATACGCAGCTTGACTGACGACAAAGGTTGATGCCTGATTATGTTTAGGTTATTGTTTGTGATAATATCTCGGTTCGTATTTTCTTCTTGTCCTTAAACTTCCTATGTTGATCAGTATAGGCATTTTCTGTTTCATATTCTTGAAATGTTCGTACCTTACGATTTTATTTCAAATAGAAAGGTTTCGCGTTTTTCCGCGTTTTCTAATTTGTTATATGTGAACTTGGGTTTTGCAACAACTGGAAATCGAATCCCTTCCCACTAATTGATTGCGGAATCTGTTCCATAAAATGTAGTATAGTTAATATTAATAATTAGCACCTTTTTTGATTAATTAGAATATTGTAGTAGCAGAAAGTTGATTTATTCTTAGAAATTGGAATAGCATCGAATAGATCTACAAAAACCTTAATAATGCAGAAAGTGGAACAAGACTTAATTATATTATTAGGAAAGTGTTAACAGTTACAAATTCATAAGAAACATCGTGGTCTTGATTCGATCGTTGTACACTTTTAATTGAAACACGTTGTAGATGTAAAATAATGACTTTCCGAATAAAATGTTGTTTAGTAATTGAGAATAACTTATAGTTCTTGAATACTAATTATTTCATTGTTAGTTAAATAATTTTAGGCAGGACCGCAGGCGATTTAAGGACGAAAACGTAGAAACTAGAAACCATCAATCCTTAGTTATTTTAGCGGCAGGAGTGCTCGTTTGGGGGGCATTTATATCTTGCTAAACAAACGTAAGAATTAAGTGGAGTTACTTAGAATACGAGTCGTGTAATTGCGAGACACGCTCGGAACTGAGTCTTTAATAAGATACAAATTATGTAAACAGCGCCGTGATATTAGTAACTTTAATAACAATTTTAAGCGAGCTCCGAAATAAATTAGCTTGCGGGGAGTAGACAAACAGCCAGAGCATTACCAACCCGCAACAGCCTACGTGAGCCATTAATCCGAAACTTGTACACACCTTAGCAGTTTCTGGAACGACACTATAGACCTGCGCTAATTACAAATTATGATTAATAATTGTTGAGAGTTAACAAGGAATTTGTCTGGGGTATTTTGAAGAGATATAAGTCATAACGTCGCTTGCTCTATTGTCGTCGTTTAGATATTAAATTTCTAATTCATCCATGCTTTAGAAACCAAAGAACAGGATAATTAAACTGTTGACTAAGGATAATTTATAGAAGCATCCGCTATACACAATATTTTATAATTCGTGTTGGTTATTGTTGGATTCTTACATTGTCTATCCCGCTTTTACAGATTCTTGATAATTTTAGATAGACATGAAAGGCATACATTTATTATTTAAATAGACATATTTTGAATATGAACTTTTTCTTTAAATCCTTAAGCGCTAAGTTACACTCTCTTAAAGAGGGGTTAAAATTTGCTATTTTTATTTTCCTGAAAACTGGTATAGGATATTAAAGTAAAAGTTGCCAGTTTCTTAATTTTGAAATATGACTTTAACCTGTTAAAGTTAGCAACCCTTGTAAATGTTTTTTTCAGAACTTTTTAAAGGATAAGAATTTGATTATAAAATCATATGTACAAAGGATCTAGATTTAGTTAGAAACTGTTTTAGCGCTTTTAGTTTCTTCGCAAAGCTGATAGTTTTTGTGCAAAAAAATGTGTTTGACGAAAAAACAAAAAGCTAAAGGTTTTCTAAATGAATCAAGCTTTCTAGCCCATATTTTGTATAATCAAATTCTTGTTCGTTAAAAGGTTCTTCTTTAGGACGGTGTAGTTCGGCAAGGAGAGATAAAAAAGATTTTTATCAAAGTATTTATGCTTGAACTGTTATAACTTCCTTAAGTATGCCACTATGTTTTTGAAATAACCTGATGATATACGCGGTGTTGCCTAAGTAATGACTAAAAATCCGACTATAGATTCTAGAGATAAGATATAAGGATTCGGATAAATATGCCTTAGTAAAGTATTGGGTGGTAAAGTTAAAATTATACTTATCGTACTAAAATGAGAATAATTAGAGGGTTAAGCTTCAGTCAATGTTGATACTAGGGGGTTTTTCAGGATAAAGAATAATTATCTGTTAGTCATTTCAAAATTACGCGTAGGTGGTGCTACATATAACGCAACAGATATCAACATTTAGCCCAAATTTCGGATCAGAAAATGTGAATTTGATTTTCATCAACAAAAATCTAGTGCCGAATCCGCTGTGATTCCCTAATCCAGCTTCGGCAACCGTGGGGTCTAACGCCTAAATTTCCTCATAGAGGAGAGGTTGATGCTCCTGCAATGGGAATGTTACAACAATACTGAAACCGACTGAGTGTGATTATTTTGATATAAAAATATTGGGTACCATTATATCTAATTAAAAAGGGTTTTATTGATAGTAGTCGCTAAAGTCAACCACTTTTGAAGAATATATAGATTAAGTTCTCAACATAAAGTCTCCGTAGTGTCAGTTTGAAAAACGATTATGTAATGAACTCTTTGGGGGTTTAAACCGCATTACTATTTTATATCGATTCTTCTTTAATTTGTGTAGTGCACATTTTGCTGTTCTTTATCTTGTGTACCCTGTCATTTCGTACACTGTCGTAAGATAGTTTGGAAAATTTCGTCACGATCTGTATAAAACTTTAGATTTTATAGTCTATTTAGGAAAATATATTGTGATAGCTTCCTCAAATGTAGAAAGTAAATGCCGGGCAGGTGATTAAATTCTTGACTAGGTAGGGTGTTTATTCAATTGAAATAGCTAAAAAGTTTAAAGCAGTTTATCAAGATAATTTTCGATCAGAGTCGACCGTCTCTTGTGGATGATGCAAGGAGCGGAAGATCTTCGATGACACAGACTTCTGAAGTTTTAACCAAGTGGAGAAGTTAGTGATGGTAGACAGGCGAGTTGTTGTTAAAACGGTAGTCAAGACTGTCACGATTGAAGAAAAATTAGATCAATATTGCATGACATTTTGCAAGTGAATAAAGTTTCACACCGATGCCTACCTCAAATTTTGAGATCTTTGTTCAAGCAAGATCGAGCGAAGATTTATAGCGAGCCTTTGGGCGAGCAGATGGAGATTTTGACAACTTTTTTTATCGAATCGTCACTATGGACGAAAGATGGGTTCATCACCATGGCCCTTTCAACGAATAATTCAGCATGAAGTGTTGGAATTCCAACTGTCAGCCTGCAAAGAAGTTCGGTAAGGCAGAGTGAAGTGATGCTCTCAGTTTTCTGGAATTCTCGCGACGTCTTGCTTATCAAATGTTGTGACAATGATCATACCTTTAGTTTCTAGTACCTGGGGTTGCTACAGCATGACAATGTGTCGTCGCACAAATGCGTTGCAGCGTTCAACATTCCTCCACACGCAACCCGGCGCGCCGGCCTTGGCGCGCTCGATTTCTTTCTGTTCGGATAATTAAAAGGTTAATTGTGAGGCACGCATTTTTACGGGACGATGATAGCTTAAAACTGAGGTGACTTCATGGTTAGATAGTTAAAGTGTGTATGTTGTTTTGCACACGTGTAGTAAAATTAAATGCATAAAGATCTTGCATTGGGAACTTAATTTGCAGATTACTCGAAAACCGTTGACTTTAGAGACTTCTATTGAGTAATCCCTTTTCATTTAGCAATAAGTATGCAATATTTCTATATGAAAAGGACCACTTCTGGAAAGCTGTCGCTTTGAGCTCTTTTCAGACAAAGTAACTATGCCTGTCTTAATGCTAGTGCTTTGAAAGCCTTATATTTATAGTTACACTTTCCTCTTGTCTGAGTGATAAATTGAAGGACTCTGGCCATTACAGGAATAAGTAGATTCTAAAAAAAAAATTATTTGGGTCCAATAAGTCATCACCATCATATGTCATGGCTAGCATGTGACTTCATCCATGAAGTCGAACAACTGTTTCTCTTGTTCAGCTGTCATTTTAGGTTCTCTTGGTCAAAGTGAAAGATATTCTTTCAAACTACTCTTGTAAAATCGTGATCTTTTGAGTCTAGAGTGAAATGACTCAATTTCAAAAGAAGGAAGTACAAACCGATGAGGACCTTTATCACGCTCCTAGTGATTGTAGACATGATAGATAAACTGACATTCTTCTCCACGAGAAACTGTATCTCTCCTATGAACGAACCATCCAAGGTTGGCAAGTAAAGTCATTGGAGTACCCTTTGGAGCTTCTCGAAATTCCTTGACTTATTGAGGAGCGATTCTTCTTGTTCTATCAAGAGAGTGAAATTTTCTCTTTTTACGGCTTCCAGATCTATAACTCACAAATAATCTGTGTCACTTAAGTTACGAATGTCCAATGTACGAGTAGGCAATTTGAACTTTGAGACGGTTCTTATATTTGAAATAACAAACGAGTTTCCCATTTCAGCACTTCGAACCTTTACCTTTACGTTGCGTAACTCGTAATACGCCTTTGTCGAGTTGTCATAACACTTGATTCTCAGCGAACGAACAGCATCAGAAAGTTCAAGCTCTGCTACTAGACCACCATCCATCAATGTGGCTGTTGAGCCTTAGTATGGTAAACGTTGAGACATCACATTTGTGTCTTCTCAATACAGCAGGAAGTACCCTGAGGAGGATTTGAGTTGACTCTCCCTGAATATGAAAGATCATATCCACTTTCAGCCAATGTCATTTACTCAATTAAATCTTCAGACAAAAACTCAGGAACGCTTGTGGTGATGATCTCTTCCAGTATAGAAGAGGACTGTGGTTCGCCTTACAGCTATCGACACCACACTTCTTCTTCTTCTTGCATTAAAGAGAATGCTGTATTCTCTTTAAGCATCTAAAACACAATTTTTTCTATTTCACCAATTTCCACCTGCCGTATATAGACTTCGATGTAATGGAACTTTTCATCACAACACGTACACTTGGTTCTCTTCGGCTCTGTCAAAACTCTATCGTTTGTTGGGGTTTTAGTCACAAAGCGTTTTTGCTTTTATCTACCCTTGTAATTTCATTTAACTGCTAACTTTTCCTTTCCATCAAAATTGGGAAAGCTGAATTTTGTCACAAACGAAGCAACTCGAGTCCCTAATTAACCCAATTGGAAAAGTAGTTGCCCTACTGCTGGATATTTCTTGGCCATCTTCTATTCTCAACTCATTCTTAAAGTGGCAGAAGGTTTCTGGACCAATTCTGTCTTCAGGTCTTCTGGATGTTGAAGTGTTTCTACAGTTGTGACAACAAAAGACCCACCCTTGCCCATGGAAGGAGATGATCGTTTCAATTATGAGCGCAGGTCTGCCATATTTCTTTTCCAAGAAGTTTATTGTCACCTGAGCAGGACAGACTCTTTAGCTGTTCCTTTCAAGCACTTTTGAAGACGGCGAATGTTCTCGTTCGCAGAGAAACCACATGCCCTCGTTGAACGTCGCCACTGATTGATGATGCAGGACCATTCTCCTGGATGACCAGAAAAGTTAGCAAGACTTTACCCAATGACTACCTTGCCATCATCCTCGTTGTCTGTTCTTTTGTTTTTGCCTGGATTGGAGCTGCTGCAATGTATTGAATTTTTTAAACACAGTAGCTCGGCAAGCACTGATCTCTGACATAAGCCTAACTTTTGAAACATGTCTGGAGTTAAATCCGTGCTTGTCCTTTGATCTGAAACTGAATTTTGGCATCTAACCAATTGAGTTTGGGGATGAACCACTGTTGAACTTCTGGTGTTGAGTTTTCTTTCCTTTGTTGAAAGTAGGTTGGGTAAAATATTCGTAATTTCGTTTAAAAGTAGCTTTAAGAAATTTAAAATTGTAAATACATAATTCAAAAATAATTATTCTATTTAAAAAACATAGTTTCCGATAGTTTTAGTACGTCTGGTGAGAGAAGTCGCCCATTAGAAACGTTTAGAGTCAAATAAAAAAAAGTTCTAAAATTGCATTTAAAATCAATCATTTTTACCACTAGTTTCAAATATCTAAAAATATGTAGGGCGTTTTGCTAAAAAAGCAAAGTCATGCCCCCCTACCCAAAAATAGAAAGAAGTGATTTAGATTGGTTTATGATAATTTGTAGGCTGCACACTGGCATTTGAAACAACAAAAACATTTTTAATATCTCTATTATTAGAGAAGCTACGATCTGTCCAGTAATTTACAAACAACCTGTATAAACTTTGGAGGTTTGTTATTTTACTTGTACTAAAATAAGGTACACAACTTGATCCTCTCAAAAAGAAAATAATTCCATAGAAATTGCCAAACACAAATTTGTTTTATGTTGTGTACGCCTGAATGTGACAGTTTCTGATAAATAAATAAGATTAATATCCACTGAAATTATCCAAATTTTGATTTTGTGGTGTTACCGCACGCAAACGTCACAACGACATAGCAATCCAGCCCCACAAGCCTGCAAAACAAAATCATACGCTCAAGAGCCGGACTTGCTATCCACGACACGATAAGACGACATGATCGGGAAATAAACCGAGAATATAAGGCCCCAACCTTGTTAAGATGGCGGCAACAGGAAGGGTTACTCCAGCTAAAACTCAGCCACATACGAGAGGTAAATGATGTTAAATAAAGGTACGCCACCACTTTCTTGACTAAATTGGGAAAAACAACATCAGCAGCACAGGTGAAATTACTTGAAAGTGGAAGTGAGTAAAGTCACCTTGCTACTTTTACCTTGGCAGAGTTTGGTTGGCGAGTTACATACAGTATCGACTTACCTTACAACAATAACTTAATGAAGCAGCCGTTCAACTCCTTACAACTGAAACAGTACACATAAAACGCATGCAAAAGTCATAAACACAAATGAAAAACATAAGTACTTGACAATGAACTCTATTGGAATAAATAAAATATATGTAGGTGACAATGAATATGAAATGAACTAGTTAAATTTTAAAATGCTCAAAAGGATTAGTTGGGTTAGATTGCGCAACACGTTAGCTTAATTACAGACATTAAACTTGACTGCAAATACATTAATGTGGCTCAAGGCAAACGAAACTGCCACGAGTTACAATTCGGTAAATTTAGCAAACAGCAAATACATGGTTACAACAATAAATGCGCTGAATTGTTAAACAGTCGACGACGTAGCTATCACCTTTTGTTATACACAGTAAAATTAATTTACAATAACTTGTTACCATTAAAATCCAACGTGGAGTGCGCCAAGGCTGTGTCTTGTCGCCACTGTTATTCAATATATATTCAGAAGAAATATTTAACCAAGCACTGCAGAACACATCAATAGGAATAAGAATAAACGGGGAAAGAATTAACAACATCAGGTTTGCCGACGACACCATGATACTCGCAGAAAACTTTGAAGACCTACAAGTACTAATGGACAGAGTGTCACAAAAAAGGCAAGAATGTGGCATTGACATAAACATAACAAAAACAAAATACATGGTAATAAGTAAAAACCCTACACCGCAAGGCCAACTTTTAGTTAACCAGAAAGCGATTGACAAAGTCGACAAATTTACGTACCTCGGTAGCACAGTCAACGATCAGTGGGACCACTCTCTTGAAATCAGGTGCCGGATAGAAAAGTCAAGGACAGCTTTTATAAGGATGTCCAAATTATTTAAGAGCCGAGAATTGAACATGAAAACCAGGATTAGACTTCTCCGTTGCTATGTTTTTCCCGTACTCCTATACGGCGTAGAATCCTGGACAGTAACAGAAGCCTCACGCAAAAAGTTAGAGGCATTTGAAATGTGGTTATACAGGCGCATGTTAAGAATATCTTGGACCGAACATGTCACAAACAAAAGCGTACTGGAACAACTAGACAAAAAGATGGAAATTATGAACACAGTTACTCGTAAACGAAGGAAACTTGAACACCTGGGACATGTTATGAGGAACGAAGAACGATATGGACTACTTCAGCTGGTGCTACAAGGAAAGGTGGACGGGAGAAGAGGCCCCGGTAGGAGGCGCATCTCTTGGCTGAAGAACCTCAGAACATGGTTCTCAGAGACAACGATAGGACTATTTAGAGCTGCTGCGAACAAAGTCATGATTGCCAGAATGATCGCCGACATCCAGTAATGGATTGGCACAACAAGAAGAAGAAGAACTTGTTACCTGAAGTAGATCATCTTGCTGCATAATTACGTGCGGCACTGTATGTGTAGTTGACTTTCCAAACTGCCTCAAGGTGCCTGAAGAAATGAAACGACGGCGAAATCACAAGGGTGGACGTGGTGCAGAACACAACCTCGATGGTGTACGCGATAAGGGGTTGGCCAGATGAATTAGAATCCCCCGAAGGGTGAATAGGCGACGTAACGACACTTCCAACACAGGAACAACAACGCAACGTGCGAGATTTAAACAACACGACGTCATACTTAAATTAGCGTTGGTTCAATGAAGAGCTCGTTAAAATCCTTGACAGCGATAATTTTGGAGTCTCGCAACCTCACGAAAAGAACTCTCGACCACACTAACTTAACTTGCTTCAACTGCACCCTAAACGGTTAATGTTCACAGCACGAAGAACGCCAAGGCTTTCTCACATAACGAAAAAGTTCCATTACTTAAGCAGGCACTCCGGTAAATTCAACAAGTCCTCAAAAGGCACAATTCACGGAACACATTACTTGAAGCGAAATTACAAGAGTCACCCTGGTCGCAAATCGACGCGGACCGGGGAGTTAAAAAGCGAATACGTTTGTTCTAGTTCAAGGACCGGTAGGAAATGAATTCGAAAAATCCAAGCCGTTTGATGGCGCTAAAGCGTCCCGAAACTGCATCTCACTCCTGCAACGACAGGCTAGATCCTCCGTCGCATAATCTCAAAGGATTGCATCAATGAACGAAATATAAATAACGCACTACGTCATTACTACCGTTGCAAAAGAACAAAGCACATACGAAAGTTCCAGAATAATAATTGACTGACTAAGCGTTTCCCAGGAGCTTGAATGTGCCGAACAACAAGAATGGGATCACCCACGCAGGAGGCAAGGGCAGAACAAAGCTGCTTTGTCCAGCGGCTTATTAAGATTTTAAAGAACAACGAAACTGCGTTGTTTGCAGCAGGTTAAGTTTTGATAACATTACCAAGCTAAGGATTTGGCTTAACTTATGCGGAAAATCCAGGGCCGTACTAGCTCCGGGATAATTGTTCTAACAGTGGTTAGACGACTAAACAACTGTCTAGCAGCCAATTATAATTGTATGACTTAACACTCTACGTTACTGTGTCAATTTCAAGTAAGTGGGCACATGCAAGTGGTTACTCGTAAGCAGCGATTGGCAAAGTTTACCGTTAATAAAGCTAGATAGTTTGAGGGGCTAACCAGAAAATACCCTGAATTCAGATGACTGGTTTTAAAGAAATCCTGGTCCATGGGGATGTGACTACGATAATGAGCTAAAACTTATGGGCAGTATAAGGAAGGTAGAGCGTTCTTATTTTTTTGACTAATTTACATATGCGTTTTGTTGACTTATAAGAAAGAATTGTCTTTGGACACACCATGGCGAGGCCACATAAACGAGTACTTAAAAGACCCTGGGAGATTTATATTTATCATTTAATTTCCATAGTGCAAGAGCAGCCGAGGACTATTTTTTGTGTTTGTTAAATCATAAATAGTCGCTACAAAAATTGTGTGCTGTATTCAGTTCCGATTACACATACGAAAAGTACATTTGTATTAAAACATTGTTCGTGGTTTTCACAGCAATATATTTTCTATGATCTAATTTATATTTGCAACGCAGATTTCTTAAAAATAGAAGGGACTGTGTCCAGTGTGCATATAATTCAGATAATTAACAAGAAAATTAACTTCAATAAACAAAATGGAATAATCGAAAATGCAGCAGTTGCTACTGTAATGGATTTAGTTTTCCCTCAGCATTCGAAAAGGATCCAATGGAGAGTTAACATGAACAGCGCATAAATTCTTTTTGTGATTATCGACAAATTTCTACTGCGTACGGTTACATTGTATGATAAGAAGTTTGCCGCGTAATTTTAAACTACTCGTCACTGATGACGTATAAATTGCATATTCTCTTCAGGGTGTTTTATTTTCTACTGTACGCGTGCAATATAATATCGTTTTCGTACATTAAATTCCAACTAGTTTGTTCAATATCTATTTAGTCGTTACCAGCAGTTGTTGCCAAGTACTTCGCTAGCAGCTCTATTTTTCATAGCACGTATGTACACTACCATTGCAAGGAATTGCGGAAAAGTGTGCTGTGAAGTTTAAACTATAAATTTTTGAATGTTGTTAAATCATCTATTTTTCAGCTTATCATAATGAAGAAATATATGCCACTTGTTTTATTAACACAGTAGGAATCCGGGAAACTTTGAAAATGCATAAAATCACTGTTCGAACACTATCATATTTATGGAATACTGTTGTTGAGTAGTTTATGCTTTCCATACTGAATTTTGAACTATAAATGGCATCTGAAAAATATGTACAGAAACAATATCTTCGAAGACGGTTCAACAGTTGTTTGTAAAAGGTTTCTGTGATGTTCGAGTGTAAACTACGTAATAAAGTCGAATGTAAAGGTCATTAAAAATATTCACCAGCGTTTCTACTAATGATATCTGTGTGTAGGACCCAATTTTGTATAGCAAGTCTAGTATTTTCCTTTCGTCTATCATGAACAGTTTATATTGTAATTGTCAACATTTGTTCAAGGTTGAATAACAATTGAGTAACTTTGGAATGCTGTATTCTTTTCCCTCGTCTATTGTTTTTTAATGTACATTTTGCATGCAGCACAAATACTTAATGGTATTTTAAGTGCACTTATTTAATATTTTTTTCATTTTCCATACTTCTGTGTCAAGTCGTTACTCTTAAAGTTGCAAATATTAAAACAACAGATCATTAAATCGGAGATCAATATTAATCGCTGCTCGTAGACTTAGCCTATGCTCATTACCATCATTTATCTCCAAGTTCTATTACTGAGCAGACATTCACTTTCTCTGCAAAGCCCTCAACAGATTTTGCAATTCAGGACGTTTAGGTTCTTGCGTCTTGCTTCTTATAGTCGCTTTTACGATAGCCGTGTTCATAAATAGACTCTAATAATTTATGATAGCAAAAACTATGACCAGATAGTAATAGTGTAGCAAAATGTATCGTCATTTTTTCTACGGTTCATCAAGCACTTTCTTGATTCGCTGATTTCACTGTTAGCGGAACCGAAATTATTTGTCAGCCCGAATAGACTATTCATCTATTTTCCCTTTTGTAACGTAAGGTCATTAAGATATCTTGTTGGCTCGTAAACAAGAGTTGCTGGCTCTTTCACTGCTAACTGCATGAAATACTGCAGTAGCTAGTATTTAACAGAGCAAACAATGTTACAGCGTTCCATTTTTAAAGTTTTTCTTCATTTTTCTATTTCGATAAGCGACATAAAAATGAGCTGTAAAGAAGAAAATAAATATCGGTTTTGTAAATCTAATAGTGGTATTTATGACGCCACTAAAATTTGTTTGGTGGCGCACGTCGTCTGATTTCTTGTCCCTACTTTTTTTTAGGAAGGATTTAATCTGCATTTCAGAGTTAGTTTCCTGTATGTATGTATTTGCGGATTTTTTACATCTTTAATGACGTTTTCCGCATCCAATCTCCACGCTTTCTTATCTTCCCAGTCATTTTCTTGAAGATTTCTTTTTTCCATGGCTGATTTAACTCCACTTTTCCTATAAAACTAAAAACAATTTATTAATATTGTTTGACAAGCAAGAATTATGCGAAGTAAAAAAGATGTACGACTCAACTTACTCAGCCGGAAACGTATACCCACATCTTTCGATGTGTGTGAGTGTGTGTGTGTGTAGAGAGATAATATCTTGAATAAGAAGTACGTGTAAGCACAA
The DNA here is from genome assembly GCA_940337035.1 of Agriotes lineatus. NCBI lineage: Eukaryota > Metazoa > Arthropoda > Insecta > Coleoptera > Elateridae > Agriotes > Agriotes lineatus. The sequence continues at coordinate 121,428,283 of OW679195.1, read as the reverse complement.
TGAAACAATTTACTCAGTGCATGTCAGAAGGTTGTTGTAGCTTATATCATGGTGTAAAGAATACAAAGTGTAACGTTCCGCAGTATGTGGGCGGACCTCAAATTCAACCAATAGGACATGGGCCCACAAATGCCACGATTGGTAGTACTGAAGTGTATTGTTGAAGACGCTGTCGATGTCAAACTCGAGGTTAGGTTTTGCGTCAGTTGGGGTCAGACTGACGAAAAACCTAACCTGCTAATCTCGAAATTGACATCGACTGACAGTACCAGCAACAATATACGATCGCGGCCATGGTTACACCATGATCGCGACCATGATGGATTTCCTGAGTAGGCGCATTAGGGATTGGTTGACATCTCCCCTCTACTTTCTGAACGACTGCTCATCTCCGGGAACGGTTCGCCTTGTATTTTTTACATGGCTTATATCACGGATAATGGTATTTCGTTCGTTCATAAATACTGGTATCCGTAGGTGTTGGCTATTATCGGTAATGTTCTCTATCATTTGAGAATTAAGTGCTATAAAGACATCATTCTAGGAAAATTGATGTATATTCAGAGTAGGATATTTAGGTCTGATTGCAGTTACTTAGAACTAGCACGTTATAGAACTTTAGTTAAAACAAAAAAAGTTGTATATGAGTTGAGAAGAACAGGAATATGAATTAAAAATACATCGACTAAGTATTTCCTTGAATTCCGATGCTGTTCGTGATTTAATACTAATTTTCATTATTATTTAGTATTTTGCAACATACATAACTTATATATGAAATTAATTCAACTTAAAACTGAACTAGTGAAATAAACAGATCACGTTTTAAAATTACACAAATTGTACGTCGTGAAAACTTGACCAAGGTTGCAGGTTACTGGACAACGTTTCGTGTGATCCTTATTATTTAATCTCAGTTACTATTAAAAGTTTGAGTCTACATTCGAAAGTTATGTCATAGATTCTCTGTCCTAGTTTTTCACAGTCACACTCGAGTGGTTGTCGCAGGCCACACTTAAAAAATGCATCAGCATATCTGCCATGATCGAGTCGGTGCGAATTCTGTTAAGTGCAGTTCAGGTTCTGTGTGGCAAGTCAAATTCGTTATGCGTCTCTTATGGATCTAGTGGAGATTGCCACGATACCTTACTGTTATAGCCCACAGGTATCAGTTGTTGAGCTACTTTTCCAACCGAGAGTCTAGACTAAAGAAGACGGAATGGAGTACCGCGGTTTGGGAGATCTGGGTTCGTGAATTCGCCTATGTTGGTGATATTCTACCCAATTCAGTCACGGGGATCATTGCTAGTTTCAAAGTAATCCTTGGTGCGATCTCTGGGTGCCGTTACATTCCAACTTGCTTCTGAGTACCCATCGACACTATTGGTGTTAATGTGCTTCCTCCAAAGATTGTGATTTGTCGCCTCGCGTTTCCAAGTGGCTAAGGATATGTCACATCGTATATTGTAATGATGCCCTCTACTTATAAAGGCTTTAATTAGAATAGAAATAATTAAATTGGGCACATCACCACACCAATACTCCTGGGGTACTCTTATTAAATTTGAGAAATGTAAAACTTCGCCTGTCAGTATCTTAGGCTAATCAAAATTAAGTATATGTATTATCCGACATAATAATTTTTATTGCTTGCTTGCTTGACGCCACTTTGAGAACGAACCCGTGAGCCGAATTGGCTGATTTTGTTGTCAATCGATTTAGGGCGACGCAAGTAAGCCAGTAGTAGGGTTTTCAAATTTTTATAAGTGACTTTTTTATGTGGATTTTTTGGTTGATAGCTAACATCAAAATTAATTCGACACACAAAATGGATCACTCTTGTACAAATTGCATTAAATGAACTATTTCGCGCCCAATTTGGGTGCAGAACGCTAGTACATTAATAAAATGGTTAATTGCCCCTTTCTATATTTTATTGAATTGCAATAATATTCTGGGGTTGCTCTGGCAAAACACAAGACTAATCTCTCAAGTTCGGTTCAAATTCGAGTTTTATTTGAAATTATTGTTTAGAATATTTGACTCACAGTAGCTTAAATACTCAATTTTAGTACAACTGCGCTACTGGCTTTGATTACTCAGAACCTCACAAACTTGACATTTACCACAGACGGTTGTAAAGTAAAAATTGTGCAAGGAACCATCAGGTAAATTACTTGAAAACTCCCGCTTAGCAACAACTAATTCGGTTTTGTTTCAAATATGACGTAAAAGCACGCTAGCTACTCTTTTGTTCTACTTTCTGTGATACTCTGCAAATCTTGGCAAAACAGCATTTTCTACCAAAGCCACGGAATTTTCTCGAATTGAGACAGATCTGGATGCTCAGAAACACGATGACTATATTCCGCATATTCTTGACGTCCACTAGCTTTCCGGACTCCAATCACTCAAAAAAAACATGCCAAATCCTACCTTAGAAATTTTGGGCGATGTTGGCTCGGAGCTGGTTGTAGGTAACGCCGATGTCCTTATCCACTTGAAGTCGTTTCCCTGGCAGCAAATCCTGTTCTGGGATGCCCTTGCACCTCTTTCTGGCCTGTTGGACTGGAGACCCCTGTCTTCTGCAGCTCAAATGGGCCGGTGTCGATGTTCGGAATTTAAAGGTGCTCGGTGCTGTTCCACAGCCGAAGTTGGTTTGGTAAATTTATAATTTTTATGTCACAGAAACTTCTGCTAACACTTTCACTTGGGCCCGGTATCTTATTGAATAAAACGGTATTTTTTATGTGGCAAGTAATTTTTATTATATTAAAACATTAAATTTCCTGGAGCACAATTTGCCCACACTTGTCAAATTACAGGAATTAATTTCTTATTGTTAACAAAACAGCATCGCTTTGCTTAGTAACTACGATTTAAATTTGTTTAACGAAAACAAGTATTAGTTAAAACTTTACAAAAAGGAATACAATTTCATAACATGTTTCTTGCTTAAATCTAAAATTGTCTTTACTTCTTATACATAAAAATTGTTCTTTCCCTTCACATACAACTGCTCTGCTACAACACTTAGTTTTAAAATGCACTGGCACTTCACTTCATTTTAAACACGTCACTGATTTTTCTTCCTTTCAGTATTGCTCTTTGCAATTTTTATCTTTTCTTGCTTCGATTTTTATCTACCTTTCAGCTTGCTTACTTTTCAATGGCCTGTACGTTTATTAATAACTCTACGCTCATATTCACTATGCACATAACCAACATTTTGTATTATTTACTTTCATTTGGTCCGGCTGCAAATATGCTCAAACCTATCATAGTACTTATATTATTTTAGCCATCTTAAATTTTTCATTTACTCAAACTTCAAATTCAATCCTTCTGAAATCTTCTTTGCTTATGCTTGCCTTTATCCCTCTAATTATGCTTCTTGCATCTCATTACCAATGCATTTAATAACTTTAACTACTGTTTAGATTGCAATTAAATAAAATATTTCAACTCTGTGCTTTAATTGACTTTTTTCAATATTTCTCTCTGCATACAGAGGTAAATTGTGAGCTTAAAACCATCTCAATATATGTTGTTTGAAATAGTATGTGTACCTAAAGGGATGTTTCTTAACCTTACGTTTTCCATATAGTAACTCAAAGCAGAGTAATGATCTTTTCCGATCATGATGGTGTAGCCAAGATATATGTATTGGTCCACGTTTTCCAGGAGAACATTGACAATAATTTCATTTTGTATATTTCTCACCATTTTGGTTTTGCGGCGGTTCATTTTAAGTCCTATTTTCTGTTATTGTTCATTTAATTCCTGTATAATGCCTTTTAGATGTTCTATATCTGTACTGACTAGTACTATATCGTCGGCGAACCTTAGACGAGTCAGCTGTAGGTGGTCGGTGGTACTAAAACCCTTTCGGATTCCCGCATGCTGCACAGGTTGGTACAAGTCTCGCTCAGTTGTGAGTCGATTTGTTATGATCTTTGTTAGTATTTAGCTAGTACAGGTGGGTATGTCCACTTTCTTTTCGTGTTTTTATAGAAGTTATTTAGGCAAAATAATCTCCACTGCTGATAAATTTGTTAGCATATCTCCTTTGTGGTTTCTCTACCCGAGGCCGAAATTTCCAGTGTATTCGTTCTGATCGATTTCTTTCCTATTTTGACGTTGAAGTCACCGGTAACTATGGTGTAAAAGGTTTTCTCGAGATTATTGGGGCGTGTTGTTTTCGTATAGTTGTTCTATGGTTTCGTCATCTGCGTTGGTCGTCGGCGCGTAGCAGTGAATTATTTGGATGTTATATCTGTTGTTTAGTTTTACGATCAGATATATGACTCTGTCTGAGATCGCACAATACTTAGCCACCAGATGTTCGATTTTCCGATGTACGTACCATGAATTTTGCGCCTCCTACGTAATGGTTAGTTTCTAAATTATTTTGGTATAGGGTATGTCCAGATTTTAATGTGGTTGTCTTTTCTTCTTTGAGTCTAGTCTCGCATAAACCTACCCATTTTATGAATTTAAGTTCTTGTTGTAGTTCTTTTAGGTGGTCATCTGTTCTCATTGTTCTAACATTATATGTTGCTATGCGGATTTTATGTATGGGGACTCACTCAAGTTGTTTTAAATTTCGCTATGTTGGGCGCTGGCCAGGCGGGTTGGTAGACGGGTGAGGAAAGGGAGGGATATAGTTGTTTATAGGTAGGATTAAGGTTAGGACATGATTCTCCCTTTTACTAAATGGGAGAGAACTAAGGCTTGCGTTGGCAGGGTCGCGTCCCAGAGGTAGGCCTATTTTCCACCGGGATCGCAGAAAACTGCTTACTCGCTACGATTGATATATTATAGAGCTCTTCTAATTCAATCTCTAGTGCCTCTAGTGTTTTGACATTCAGCCAGTTTATGTCATGTGTGCATTTATTCCGGGTTGACCAATGCGGTTTTAGCCTAGCCTAGCCTATTTTTTCGTGATTGTAATCTAAATTGCATAAGCTAACCTTGGAAAAGTACAATACTCCGGTAAACTTAAGTCATAAGGAGCAATGATACACCACACATTGATGGATAGTACTAATGTGTATCGATTTGTTAAAAAATCAAGTCGTTAACTGGTATCTGTAAACATAGCATGACGAAGTTATGGATAGAAGATTGGAACCTCCACTTCTTTACCTTTAAATTCTATATGTGAATTAAACCTTTGCATTGATTAAAAATATTGGTAAAAGTTCCCAGTGTAAATACACCATTATGGATTATTTGATTATTTACCCACTTGTATCGATTTAAATAGATATTACTTGGACTGCGTCACACTTAAGCTTTGCTAGTACTATAACCAACTATAGTTTATCATATAGTCTTCGGCTGCTAAGGGTGATTTTGAACCTGCATTGTAACTCAGACTAGTCAAGATCATAACCGAACCTTCCAATTTAGGTTTGCACGCAGTACAGCTGCTTGAAACCACGGGTGAAAGTTTCTGGGTGTTTGAGGATTAGTACCGAAGTGTGCAACTAAGCTTGTGCAAAAGTGGTCTACGAAAGGTGTTATCTCTAAACACCCACTATATTGCTCTATCGTTTAAGAGAAGTTTAGAAGTAAAATGCGAATAACAAAGAATTTTTATTTTATTACGGTATGCATTTGACATTTTTTTCTATCTGTTCTATCGATTTTAGGAAAATTGTAACACGTTTACTGTGTATATGTTAAATTGAAGAGCAGCTAGGACTCGCCCATTCGGAAATCCGTTGTTCAGAATTGTGCTATAATTGTTCTCATTATCGATGACTACATACCGGTTATGAAATAATATACTATAACATTTTATGATTATAAACAGCTTGTAGGTAACCCAAGACCTTCAGACAGTATGGTACGCGAATGAGTGGTCTCTACTCAGGATTTTAGTTGTTTTTTTATACCCCGCCCTTATCTGCGTTGTCAAGGATAGTATGTGATTTGTACAGCAATGGTTAAATCTAAGACCGCTTGCTCTACTGGAATTTGTACCAACATTTGTTCATTGATCAGTTTAGAAGCAAGGTGCACTAGAAGTTTATAGGAAACATTTAGTCGTTGAATGGGTCGATAGCTTTTAGAGCGATTGCGTGATTTACTTGGTTTTAGAATAGCGATGACTTTTGTTCGTTTAAACTCAGATGGTAGTTTCTTTGTGTGCAATATAGTGGAATACAAATTCGCTAGCCATTTTCTAGTACCCTCTGTACAGTGAGTGAGAAATTCTAAGATAATACCGTCACATCAAAAATCATTTTTACGTACTTCAGGGCATCTTTAACTACGCTTTCAGAAAAAGTCTTCATGTGATAGGATCTACTATATACATTGACGTTTCCGCTTTGTCAATTCTCTTCTGACTGCTCTAAAGTGAGCTTTCTTTGATGCAGCTCAAGACACCTTCACAATGTGGTTGGCAGCTTGGTTGGTTGTTATTTCTGCTTTATGTTGGCCAGCATGCGTGGGACCTCCAAGTTTTTAAAATAAGCGCTATTCATACTTTTATACGGTGTAACTCAATTTTTCTCTTCTGCTTCCTTTGAACCTCTGTAATAGTTCGTCGGATACGTCTGTATTGCCACTTTATGGAGAGTCTTCATATCTTTCAACTTTTCACCAGTTTTATTCTATCGTAGGATGCATACCTTTTTCACTCCTCAGGGAATGTGTTTTCTTGCAGTGTTAATTACTAGTTTTTTTCAAATATGTGGTAATATTTTGTTAGCTATATTTATCTATAAATTCCTTTACCTACCTTTAGGCCATCGCTATATCTCTTAGTTAACAATCGATCACTATAGAAGTATATTTGAGGCCGGTCTCTAGCATCAGTGAAGACGTCGCGGATTCTAGTTTATGATGTTATAAATGGCGCCAACAAGTTAAACTCAAATATACTGATATAAGCCAAGAAACTTGTAACTTCACTTTCTATCAACTAATAACAATACGATTATTGAACTCCCTATCAAAATGAAAGAAAGCAATACTTGTAGCTGATTTTATTACTACTCGAACATTACTACCATCGATCAGACAATTAGCATCTTTACTATTACTACCTCACGCAGGGTACCCCAAATAGTTTAACTTAAACCGCTCGTAAGTTTAATGGTTACACAGTTTTTATATGCAAAAATATCATCAGATTATAGCTACAACACTTATCTTTGTGCCGATATACTCGCAGACATTTAATACGTCCCGTTACTCCTATCACATGTCAGCTTGACAGGTTCCAACCTCGGCTGTCATTCGCTATACATCGACCCCCAATACTGCGGTAGATTAGCTTTCCAAGACTTTCCGCCTAATAGTTGTTGCTATAAATCGAATTTCCAGGTAACAAAAGGCAAATTCCACATTAAACTACATACCCTGTTCACAGGCAATAAACTTCGCAATCGTTGTATTCGTGTTTCCCAGATCGCTTCACAGCTTAAATATAAATATTCATTGGAAAAATGACATCTGCTTAATGATCTCCCTTACAGGAACGGCTGGCCAGTAGCCCAATTCTTTACTATCACCAAACCATAATAAATGGCGAGATTGTCATTTACACCCCACGAAAACTCTTGCCTTATTTAAAAGCTGATATAAAAATTTTCTCTCAAACAAAACCAACCTTGTTTTTATATCTCCTCTAGCAACGAACAAAGCCAATTTGATATTAATTTTTATCGCGTCACTCTCACTAGATTCCTCATTCAACACTAGTATTAATATCAAATGCTTTTGACACGTAACAAACTCCCCCCTTACCAGAAAGGAAAAATTTCAACGAAATTTTTAACTAAATAAAAACTTTATCCTAAAAGGATACATACATATACGCTAGAGAGTCATTAAACCGTCTGTCATAAGACGTCTCTAACAATTAACCTAAAAAAAAACCCAATACCCACACCACAAACAAGCAACTACACTGTAGAGACGGTGATGACCCCAGGAGGAACCCAGGACCAGATCAACCCCACGACAAGGATCAAGATTGTTCGTCGCTGCTGGATGTAAACGCTGCGCCGGTGAACAACCCTGTAACAACCTGTCGTGAAGAAGCTCCACCCCCATGAACCCCACAAAATCACTCCAAATCCCCACAGCGTACCCCCCCTGACAACTTCCAATAAACCCCCGAGGCGGAAGCACACCTCCACACAGTTTCAGGTACTGTCAGACCGAAAATAGTTAAGCCAAAACGAAGAATAACCAGGGTTTTCCTTTTGACACGCCTGGGGAGGAAGTAACCCCAGTGACAGAGGGTTAAAGAAACCAGAAAAGTGAGAGGCAGAAGCCAACATCCACACAACTCTCATACGCTCCGACGGAGGGATTCTTCAGTGCCCCGAACGGCCTGAAGAAAATCCCCACCAATCTTCATCTTACATTCAACAATCACTCATCACCAGAGATTTCATCCGCGCCAGATCAAAGAGAAATAAAAGAAAACAAATTGTCATTCATCTAAGTAAACAGTTCATTCAAAACAAAATCGACATTCACTACATTACAAGAGAGAAATATAGACAAAGCTTTAAGAAGAAAAGAAGGCGAAGAATGAAGGACTGGTCATCTTAAAAATTTTGTTTTGTAGGGAAACACCCTATATCCCCAAACCCCAAGGGATACCTAAAAGAAACGAAGAAGTTGTACTTCTTTAACGATTAATCTCGTTACCCTTATGTCCCCTTAGGAAAAACAGGATAACGTAACGCTCTTCCAATACAATCAAAAAGAAAACCATCCATTAACATTTCCCAACAGGGAACTCCCTATACGTTATACCCAAAAGAGGGAAAAGAACAAGATATTAAAGTTTCCCAAATAGTGTCCTTCCCGACTGTGCCCTTCCAACCACCCTAAACCTTAAAATGGGGAAAGAACAAGATATTAAAAGTTCCCCAAAGAGTGACCTACCCTACTGTGCCCTTCCAACCACCCTATACCTTACACGAAATTCAATAACAGCTGGAATAACCAATCACAACAGCAGATCATACCAAAGACTTCATTCGGCAACAACGGCTCAAAAGGAAACTAAAGGACATTAACTCGGGGACAGAGGCAGGTCCCAAAAATCCGGAACAAGCCGATACTCTAAATGAGTAAACGAAACCGTTTTCCAACTCCAAGCATGACCAAAAGCGAAACCAAAACAAGGATTCGAGACTCACTTGTGGATCTAAATCCGCGTAAGCGAAATGGATACCGAAAAAAAACCTCACACAATACACATAGCTGAAGGTAACCATACAACAACAGCTACGCCACCAAAATCCCAAAAAGGTATCCAACAAAACCCAACAAGCTAACTCAAACCTACGCTAAAGCGAAAGATGAACTTCACTCGACACGAATGCAAGTCAAACCACACAATGAACCCAACAGCTATCTGCAAGCTACTCCAGTGTTATTATAGGAAGAACTAGATAACAAGCTCCCTAAAGTGACCTTCCCTACAGTGCCCATCCAACCACCCTATACTTTACAGGAGGGAAAGCAAGATAAAAATGATCCCTTTCGTGACCTTCCCTGCGTTCCCAACCAACCACCCTATACTTTACAAGAGGGAAAGCAAGATAAAAATGCTCCCTGAAGTGACCTTCCCTACAGTGCCCATCCAACCACCCTATATGAAATATAAACCCAATCAAAAGAAAGGAGAGAATATTCCACAACCGCAAGTTCATACAAAACCACAATCATACTAACGATCCAGCTGAAGGCTGACCGACACCAAAAGAACCAAACACCAATGCACTGCTAGAGCTCCACACGACAAGAAAAACCGAAGAAACAAATTCTATCACCACACACAGAAACCACCAGAAGATCGAAAGCGGAAGCAGTAACAGAAAAAGAACCGATTACATTAGTCGAAGGAAGGGACAATGTATTGAGAAAAGAATTAAGTTCAAATTTACCAAGACAGCCAGCAACCCAATGACAAATAACCAGTCACAAAGACTCCGGGAAATCGTCCCATAACAGTACCCAAGACCCAAAAATCCGCATACCAACGGACCTTCATCAGGTCCACTTAACAATTCACCAATCTCTGAAGCTAAGGGATAATGGTACATACAATTCAAAGGTATGCTGCCGCCATTACATCACCAAACCGTTTTCTCAAACATGTCTAACATCGTTACACAACAAGGAATGAGAATCACCCCCAGGAAAAATAGATACCACTCAATTCGGGGACACAAAAACAGCCACCGAAGGAACCACCACAAACCTAATCTCGATAACTAAAGAGCTAATCGACGATTCAGAAATCACAATCAAAAACCTATCTTACCCAACGGGCGTACTCGAACCTCATCAGAAACAAAGGAAAATAAAATTGAAGATCCAACAAATAATAACTACCATAACCAAACTAGGAAGATGGTTTGAGAGACGTGATATCTGCATAAGCAAAATCTCCCAAACACACCAACACCAAGCCACGTTATCTTACCAACAAACCAGAAGAAGATGAAAGAGCCAATCGAAGAACTGTATGCCAACCCAAACTAAGAAGATGTACTGAGAGACCTAAAAATCATCAAGGATTAAAAGAAAGCCGCAGAGCGAATCCCTCAGACACACCAACATCGAACCCACATCACAATCAACACTCCAAAAAGAAAAGAAAAAGAAGCAATCAACTAAACCACGCCAACCTAACTAGAAGGAGGCTTATAAATCCCGCAAGAGCAAACTGCTCCAAACACATCACCATCACACCCATAACAGAGTTAACACCAAACTAAGAAGACACAAAGAAAATCTCAAACACACTAAACCTTTCACACATACATTCAATTAAAAAAATCAAGCACATCAAACCACCAGGACTCTAACATTCTATGAAGAAAAACTCAAGCACATTTGGCCAGTATATCCTCGAGATTCCGTCAATGAAAATCGGAATCATTCAATGAAAAACTCTAAAAGATAATTCATCATGATACCTGAATAGCGTGATGTCTTCACCATTCATACAAATGAAAATAAAACCAGCCTTTATAAACATACACACAGAGCTCCTAAATCTAACATGCAACACACCCACTCAATCAAATAAAAATAAAACCATTCAAGATTAAATGTCCAATTATAAAATATCCAAATAAGATACTACTTCCACAAATCAATCAATAAATCGACAAAGGCTCGCTCTCTTATTTCACCTACGCCAAGGTACTACTTACATAAGCTTAGTACTACTACGAGTACTATACTTGTTAAAACCACAAATAAACAATCCACATTAATCCAAAACAATCCCGTATTAAACACAAACCCTAAAGTTTAATTTCAATCTGATTATCCAAAACAAACTACTCAAAATTTTGCCAAGTATACCGTTTTATGTGTTATTCTCAAAGTAATTCTTTGATTTGTCACGTTCTGACGATATTTTTCCACTTACATAAACGAGTACAGAAAGTTATGTATAACTATTGTCAGTATTGCTCCTTTCTATTATAGTACGACCTAAAGGTATATGTTCCAATCTTGTTAAAGCCCCACGCCCCCGTTGGGTGCCAAACTTGTTAGCTATATTTATCTATAAATTCCTTTACCTACCTTTAGGTCATCGCTATATCTCTTAGTTAACAATCGATCACTATAAAAGTATATTTGAGGCCCGTCTCTAGCATCAGTGAAGACGTCGCGGATTCTAGTTTATGATGTTATAAATGGCGCCAACAAGTTAAACTCAAATATACTGATATAAGCCAAGAAACTTGTAACTTCACTTTCTATCAACTAATAACAATACGATTATTGAACTCCCTATCAAAATGAAAGAAAGCAATACTTGTAGCTGGTTTTATTACTACTCGAACATTACTACCATCGATCAGACAATTAGCATCTTTACTATTACTACCTCACGCAGGGTACCCCAAATAGTTTAACTTAAACCGCTCGTAAGTTTAATGGTTACACAGTTTTTATATGCAAAAATATCATCAGATTCTAGCTACAACACTTATCTTTGTGCCGATATACTCGCAGACATTTAATACGTCCCGTTACTCCTATCACATGTCAGCTTGACAGGTTCCAACCTCGGCTGTCATTCGCTATACATCGACCCCCAATACTGCGGTAGATTAGCTTTCCAAGACTTTCCGCCTAATAGTTGTTGCTATAAATCGAATTTCCAGGTAACAAAAGGCAAATTCCACATTAAACTACATACCCTGTTCACAGGCAATAAACTTCGCAATCGTTGTATTCGTGTTTCCCAGATCGCTTCACAGCTTGAATATAAATATTCATTGGAAAAATGACATCTGCTTAATGATCTCCCTTACAGGAACGGCTGGCCAGTAACCCAATTCTTTACTATCACCAAACCATAATAAATGGCGAGATTGTCATTTACACCCCACGAAAACTCTTGCCTTATTTAAAAGCTGATATACAAATTTTCTCTCAAACAAAACCAACCTTGTTTTTATATCTCCTCTAGCAACGAACAAAGCCAATCTGATATTAATTTTTATCGCGTCACTCTCACTAGATTCCTCATTCAACACTAGTATTAATATCAAATGCTTTTGACACGTAACAATTTCTATTTAAGTGAGATTTTATTTTTTCTCATTTTGCTTTACTAAAGTTCCACCGGGAAAAGCAAGTAATGTTATGACCTTGCTTTGGTGCATCTGCTGTTATACCTGCATGCAAGTCACTTACCTTATCCTGCAATAATTATGCATCGCCGCTTTGTTCTGGCTCAGATTTTGTTTCACCTGCATACAGATCACAAACGTTCATGGGCATACCGCATCTACTTTGGGGTGCAATTCTGCTCGTATCGTTTTGGCCCATGTTTTGTTTCACTTGAATGCAGTGTCTATCGACGCTCAGTCATCGCCGCATTTTTGGCGGGTCTGTTGTTTTCTCTGCATGCAGCCGCAGCTTTCCTGCTCAAGTGGTTGCGTATATCCACGCATCACCGCTACAGCAACCGCTGCTACAGCCTGCTCTCGTTGTTCACGCACATCCATGGCCTATGATGGTCAGGTACGTGCAACAGTCACTCGTGCTTGGTCCGCTATCGACCATCGCACGTTCTCAGTTACGAACGGTACTTGATGCCATTCGAGTTTTGTGAGGGGAAGTTGTAATGATCGCATCACCAGGTTGTAGGTTTTAAAGTCGTAAAATATATCTTTTAAAGTACGCATGCGATTTATTCAGTGCTCATATTTCAAGATATAAAGCTTCATAAATTAAGATTGCTTACATATTAATTATATGAAGTAGTAACCTTAATAGCACCTTCTGATACTTGTATCTGCATGTCTTTCAAAAAGAAATGGGGCGATGATGGCAATGTGGAGAACTACCAAGGGAAGAGAGGGAAGTTACCGTGATTATTAGCGAATACGTAGCTTATGCCTCTGAATTGCTTTCAAAGTTCTAACTGGCGGACTTATGTATAGCGGTCCTTTGCGCTAAATATTGTAGATACATATTCCGTGCTTTCGTCCATTCGGCAAGATTTGTTCCATTTTGATCGTTGTTAGTGTATTTCCATTGATCTTGATGACTGTCGATGTCGCAGAATATATCACAGGACAGGTGGCTGCTGGACGTGAACGTGAACGTAAACTATCCATTGAACTAGTTATAGTTAGTACTGATCAATTGAGATTTATAACTTCTGTATGTGTAAAGTCACAAACAGTTCATTTATTACTAAACTTAGGAAATAAACTTATTATTATTACATTTTTATAAATTACAATAAATTTTTTTCTCCTTTTGCTTTAACCAACACCTACTTTTTCTAAGAGTTCCTACAAGCGACATTATTTTTTGTGGCACTTTATATAAAATGTTAACTAAACGTTTTTAAAAATACCCTAAATTAATAGATATGTTTTAGCTTGCTAAGCATATAACTCCAGACAAGAAATCCAACGGGTTCAGGTCAGGTAAAGACCTGACCACCCATCTGACGAAATAAAACTTAAAACATTATTCTTGCACCACTCTTATACCAACTTTGCTTTGCGTGCTGGTGCAGAATATTGTTGAAAACAAAATTGGATCACTTCCAAACCATTTCGGGCAAATTATATTTCATTAAAACTTTTTACAAATAATACTTCTTATTTATCTTCACCCACTTTTCGATGAAAATAAGCGGTAATCTGCATCGCTTTGGTATTGAACCAAGAACCATTTTGATCTCGTTCAACAATCCTATCTATCGTTGGCAGGCTAACCAACAACGATCATTCTGCCTATTAAAAGAGCTTTTCATCTGAGACAATTATATCACAGTTACTATGCCAAGATACAAGCTTCTGACATCTCATGACTCTTTCTCCCTTGTTTATGCTGTGTATTTTATGAGCTTTCTGTTTTTTATAGGGCCTGAAACCTAAATCGATCATAACTTGTCTCAAAGTTTTTCGGTCGACTTTTAATTATTTTTCTGCACTATATCATTTTCATCGAAAACGCATTGTTACCTTTTTAATAAGATTTTTGATGCGTACAGTTCTTGATGATCCCTCTCTTTTTGTGTATTTAACAGTTTCCGTTTCCTTTGGTTAATATTAAGACTCTAATATTTTCAATTTTTAAATGTGCGTTTATCATTAACCCACGCTCCCTTCATGATTTATAAAGAACTTTTTCTACGACTACTACTAAAAGTAGGCCTTTTAGCGCTAGATTTTTTTTACTAGAAATGACGTTTTATAATTTAGCGTGTTAAAAGAGAAATCAGCTGTTTACTTTTAGCTCATGTGCTAAAAGTAAACAGCTGGTGTTGGATTTAGAATTTCTTACTAGAAGTGATGTAAAGTTATTCTAGTTACGACTTTCGTTTGAGGTAAAGTGTTTTTTAAACAATTAAAGCATTATGTAATGAATAAAGTAAAAGGTGTACATTTATAATTACCCTTGATAACTAACTTTGACAGCTACTAGCTGCAAAAACAGTCAGCTGCTTATCAAGGCCATCTTTTTACTATGACATAAATTATAACTGTCATAAATGCAAACCTGTTAAATCGACATTTATGGATTAATAACAGTAAATTTAAGGCCGTAGAAAAAATATTGTGTGCAAACTCGTGCTAAAAGTGTTTCTGCACGAGACATGTTATGAAACTCAGCCTTCGGCTTCGTTTCATAATTTTCATGTCTCGTGCATGAACGTCCACTTTTAGCTCTTGTTACACAAATAGCGATTATCAAGGATTTGCTAAAGCTTGACAACTGTAATGCATTTTCCTAAACAAAAATATTTTGTTTTAAGCAACTTGAAAAATGGAACGCTAGCGACTACCGACATGTTGACAATGTCATCTTGTACTTGCGTTTAGTGTAGATTCTAGACGATCGGTTGAGATAATTAGTAAGTGTGGCCATTCATTTGGAAACGTGAGCGAGACAAATTTGCAGATTGTATAAACAATAACCTATAACAGCAAATATTTCCAGTTGATAAGAGTAATAGGGAAAAGAGTAAGAAAACGAATAAGTTCACAAAAAAGTATTATAAAATTCTATTTAAAGAAATTACAAATTTAAATTGTTTGATAGATATGTAGTTTTAGGATTACATAAACTCAGGAATATAAATCTACTAAAATAGTAGAAGTACATTTGAAAGGTTATTGTTAAATCATTTAATTTCAAAAAAGTTGTTTTGTTTTGACCTCTTTTATATAGCACAATTGGTTTTAATTCCTGTTAAAAGCTATCAGCATTTCCAGTTATCTCCTAAACAATGTAAAAATTATACAAATATAGCAGGTACATTTGTACAATGCCATTTATTTCGAAGCTTGCCTTGCAATTGTTATTAAAGTTACTAATATCACGGCAGTGTTTACATAATTTGTATCCTATTAAGATGTACTTTCGAGTGAGTTTCGCAGTTACACGTAGTACCACTTAATTCTTATGTTTGCTTAGCAAGCCGTACATGCCTCCCAAACGACCGTTTCTGCCACTAAAATCGCACTAATGGTTGGCGGCTCCTAGCTTCAGTGATTTCGTATTTCTATGCTATTTTGTTCAAAACTATTAATTTAGTAAAAAACCACATAGCATTCCAAAATTATAATAAATTATTTTCAATTACAAAACAACATATAATTCGCAGAAGGCCGAATCTTCAAGGTATTCCAATAAAAAGTATATCGACGTTCGCCCTGGTCGATTAAATGAAGTGCCACTGCGAAGTTGTAACTGTGTTCACGTAGGTACTATGCATATGCATTACATTCAACTTTGAAATTTTTAATTAAACGGCCATGTTTATAAACACACTTCTTTCATCGTTAAATGTTCTTTCAAAAAGTTGATTTGGTATCTCTAAAACTAATGGTTCTCGAGATAGTTCATATTCTCTTTCTATCAAATTTTTATTGCAAAATAATATCCTCAGCTTCTACAGTTTGAGCTTATTATGGCTTTGGCGGTGCTATTGCTAAACAGTGAGAATTCAAATGGTCCAGACCCAAGAATGTGGGGTCCACTAAGATCGAGCGCCGCCACATTCTTCACGAATACGTAAAAATACTATTGAGTGACCGCAAGATTTCTAGATTTGACACCTCTCGATTTCTTTGTATAGTAGTATTTGATTGACAGATCGCGCAATCGTAAGATCACAAAATAAGATATTGTATTCAGAATTTATTTTTCAACATTTACTAAAACTTTTTTATCGTATTTCATATGGTAATGTACTACATTTCTACATTCTACGTTGAGTAAAGTGATATTTTGCAACATAGCAACCATTACAGCATAGCAACGGCGATTAGTTTTACGTTTGGCAATACCAAAGTGTATTGTTGGTGGCACTGTCACTCTACGTCATTTTCGAAGTTAACAAGATAAATTTTGCGACATGTTGTGTCACAGCTGATGTAAATCCTAACCTGCTAACCTCGAATGTGACATAGACTTACAGTGTCATCGACAATACACTTCAGTACTGCCAAACACATAACATCAAATAAAGCTGCTTATTGCACTTCAGTATATAAAATCGAAATATGCTCAGCTTGATTATGTTTTGACATTTAGTGTCACTTTTATGTAAAAAATCATATTTTGCATTACTTAGGAAATGCGATATAATAGTATACGGAACGAGTTAGAAAAGTGGTTTTACTAAACTCGTATGACCGTTTACGTACTTGTTCAGTAAAACAGCACTTTTATAAACTAGTTGTGTTACTTCTATCTGAAGTATTGTGATTAATATAGATTCCTAGTTTGCATAATTACATGTTCTTTTTATGGATATTCGTTGATAGCGACGGCAGATTGTCGCACGGGGCGTTTGATATTATATATTTATAGTTTTGCGCGGTATCGAAATACCCATAAAAGGAACATGAATGATTCGTAAAAATTTGTTAAATAAGTGCAACAGGTAATCTATGACTTCAGGGATTGGACTGTGTCATTATTGAGGTCGAAGGACCCAACGTTTCGCCCACTTTCGTAAAGGGCTCCATCAGGAGAAAAGCAAAAGAGTATGGTAACTCAACGTGTAAATTACGCTAGAGGCGAAACCCTTCTTCGATTTCAATGATCGGTCCAATCCTGGAAGTCGTTTGTTACGCAGTGACAATGGCCGTGAAGGCCTTCGAAATTAACTAAACTTATTGTTAAATTAACCGATTTATTATTTTGGCAAATATAGAATACATGTTCTCTTATGAAGTGTAAGTGATTGCTGCCAAATTCAAAGCTATTCGAAGAGAAATTTGTGAACAATCACAGTAGTTTCCTTAAACTAATATAGAACAGTTAGTAAATTTCTATTTAAACAAAGACATATAGAAGATATTACAATAACAATTTCAGATGTAGTAAGAAAATCTGTACAGCATCTCTAACCTTAAAGATTACTGCTGTCGAAGGCCGGAAGCTCCTCAAATGCAAGTAAGGTCTGCTCATGGACTAGAATAAATACAATACGGAAATGTTTCAGAGCATTTTTACAGTGCATAGTGCAAAGCAGAAATAAAAACTGGATTCATGATAATCAATTGAAGATGACAAATTAAACAATTAATAGTATAAATAAATGCATGATAAACACTTGTTTGTCAGGTGACTGAAAAAATAAGATTTAATAATAATAATAATAATAATAATAATAATAATGTCTTTATTCTTAATTTTTTTTTTCAATTCACCTAAATTATGCAAAAATTGATAGGGCGAAGTTCAGTTTGGTTCCAAACGAACCGTCTGCTCTTACACTTAACCCTATAACATCTGCTACTAACCTTGAGTATATAAATAAAATTTTAATGGACTGAGGTATATGATTGTACAAATTTGCGATACAGTATGAGAAAGATCGTTTGAAAATTTCAGAGTGGTGAA
This sequence comes from Agriotes lineatus, assembly GCA_940337035.1. Classification (NCBI taxonomy): domain Eukaryota; kingdom Metazoa; phylum Arthropoda; class Insecta; order Coleoptera; family Elateridae; genus Agriotes; species Agriotes lineatus. The sequence continues at coordinate 121,409,893 of OW679195.1, read as the reverse complement.
GAGGTGGTGTAAGAAGTCCTTTGTATCGCAATTTCAGATTGTGTACGTCGCTCCTAAATGTTATTTTATTATATAAATATGATGGACTGTGATTTACAATAATAGAATGGTACAGAGAAGCAGCATGTAACAAGCGGCGATTTTTCATGTTTAGCCAACCCAATTCCCTCAGCTTATGGCCAACCCGATGGTGTTTTCGTATTCCAAAAATTAATCTCATGCAGGAATTTTGCAAAATTTGAACTCTATTAGCATCTCTATTATCCAGACATGAGTAGAAAACAGTGTCACAATAATTAAATTTCGACAACACAAGTGAGTTGCACAACAGAGTTTTTGTTTTCCTATCAAATAAATGGCGATTTCGAAATATAAGCCTGAGAGCTGCATAAGCACTACGCAGGCAGTTGGAAATATGTTTTTTAAATCTTAACTGATTATCCATTAGTAGTCCTAAGTTTTTAACTGTTTCTTGCAAAGGAATTATTTCACCTGCAAGTTTTATTTCAATACTATTTTCAGCCCTCTGCCTCATATTTCGACCACCAAATAAAATTGCCTTGAATTTATTAGGATTTAATATTAAACCATGATTGTATGAAATATCGTAAATACGTTGCAAGTCATCATTTAATAAAGAGCAAGCAGTTTGTGTGTCTGATTCACAAAAAGATAAATAAATTTGGGTGTCGTCTGCGTAAAAATGACACTTACATGAATGTAACACCGATGAGAAGGTTGATATATAAATCGTAAACAATAAAGGGCCCAAAATGGAGCCCTGTGGCACACCTCTATCGACCAAGGAATAACTAGACTTATTTCCTGCTAACAAGATAGCTTGATATCGGTTCGATAGAAAGTTAGAGATAAACTGCTGTGCAGGAAAAGCTAGACCTATGTAGTGCATAATGGCAAGTAAAATATTATGATCCAAAGTATCGAACGCTTTTGAGAAATCTAATAACGTTAATATTGTAAGCAAACCGTGATCATTAGCTGTAAGAATATCATCTGTTATTTTAATTAGAGCAGTGCTGCAACTGTAACCCAAATCTAAAACCCGATTGCATTTCCGGTATGATTTTATTCGTAACTAAATGATTCCGTAGCTGATACTCGACAACCCTTTCCAATATTTTAGAAAATGCTGGCAGTAAACTGATTGGTCGCAAATCTTTATACTCTTTAGGCACAGAGACCTTAGGTAAAGGAATAACTAAAGCTTTTTTCCAGATATCTGGAAAAGCAGAATTTGATATACAGAAATTAATTAAGTGTGTAATCACAGGTAGAAGGAACGGAATACATAGCTCTATCACAATAATATTAATACCATCTACTCCGGTTGCTTTAGTTTTTATACTATTTATAATCTTTGCAATCTCAGTCTCACTAACAACTTCAAAAGATAACAAAAGCCGTCACACTGTCAGCCAGATTGTCACTATAGTACGATTTTAACATAGTATCGCTATTGTTTTTTGGGACAGAGCTGATAAAATAGTTATTAATTTTATTGACATCCGATAAATGTGTAGGAACGGTTTTAGATTTTGAATTGATATTTAATTGCTTTAATTCTTTCCAGAGACAATTCTGATTATTTTTAAATTGGACGCTATAATATGCCTTTTTGCATTCTTTACTGTTTGTGTAGTTAAATTTCTCAGCATTTATAATATTGCCAATGTTCAGGTACTTTAGTTTTTTTATATCTTCTAAATGCAGCATCTCTCACAGCCATCAAACCCTTCAGATCATCAGTTAACATGAGCGTACGGCTTTTGTGATCCTCGATGTTGTTATAGGTGCATGCATATTTAGCAGTGCAGTTATGTTCGAATTTAATAATTCAACCTTATCATTGAATGCTATTCAAATCATATATATTACGCCATGGCAAAGATTGTAAGTGTTCATAAAATTGTTGAAAGTTAAAATTTTTGAAATTTCTGTAAGTTCAAAAAAATAGGTTTAGTCGCAACACTTTCTAATTTCAAATCACAATAATTAGATCATGATCAATTGTATGCATACTTATAACACCCGAGTTAGACACAAGCCGCGGCGAAGAGGTGAGTATCAAATCTAAAAGAGTAGCAGAAGTTTCAGTAATGCGAGTTGGTTCATTAATAATTTGCGTGAGGCCTAATCCGTTAATTAAATTAAGAAAATCTTGTGTAGTACTATCACTGAAGTTGAGTAAATCTATGTTGAAGTCGCCAAAACAAAATATATGATCAACTGAAGGTACAATCGCAGATAAGATATTTTCAAAATTAGCCATAAATTGTAAACAAACATCTTTTTTCCCTGAAGGATTATAAATAACGCCAACTGCAAACTTTTGCTTACCTATCATGATGCTTATCCATAAATTTTCTATATCATTGCTAGTTTGAATTAACTGGTGTTGTACAGTCCCTTTGATATAAAAGGCCACTCCACCACCTCTTGTTACCAGTCACGCCGTAGAAGATTGTATTTGTGTATCCCTACTATGTCATTTGGTACTTCATTAGATAGCCATGTTTCCGTGATGCATACCACTTCATATTTACCAGATATTATTTGCTCCTTTATATCTGCAAAATTTGCTACTAGAGATCTCGCATTCATATGTGCACATTTAAATTCGCAATTATTACGCAAAGTAGTTCTACATTATACATACTAAACAACCACAAAAATTTATAAGAATGTATATAAGCCATGGGGCTGATATGAGTAATGGTATTTAAATGAAAACAAACAATTCCACTGCCTCCCAAAAGACAAAAGTACTCGATCACACTGAAACAATAAACTATTGTATGTACATGTAAAACATTACAATTACACAATTTATAGTCTAGCCGACAGCGTTTTGGTACAAATGCTTTTTACCATCTTTGACTAAGAATATTTTGCCATCGTAGGTCATACATTTTTTACGCCATGCGTAGTAGCCGCCACCTTAAAAGCTGCATGTTGTTGCGATGTTAAATCTTCCGTAATAATTAAACCAGTTCCTTTTAATTTTCGTTTGTTTTTGCAAAATACCATGATATTCTGGATTAGTTAGATAGGTGGATGCAAATTATTTATATAATTTAGGACTTTAAGCACCCTTCAAATCGTGTAACAAAATAATCTAAAGTAAGTTTTAAGGCACCAAAAGTAATTTGAAGAATCAACATTCTATAATGAGATAAGGAAATACCCCCTTTCCCTTAAATTGTAAAGTTAAAATTATAATTTAAAAAAGACTTCATCACTGAACCGGAGAATTATGAAAACTTCATGAAAAGCCAGCACCCGCAATAAAATTTCTAAACATTAATGTAGAAACAAAAGGAAATAACTTTGATATTAACCTAATACAAAAGCTTAGATGCCACCAACCTATATTTCGGTTTCGGATGGAAAATGCTCATCGGTGTGTTACATTCCTCCTAACATTCCCACAATCTTCTACTTTAATTTTAAACACAAATAGCCAACCCCGTTACATAAACCAAGAGCGTATTTAAAGCCGAATATCACCAAAGTAACTGAAGTAAAAACCACACCAACCCACAAAAGAAACATTCCTTCCTGAAAATGAGGAACCTCAGGAAAACAAAAGGAAAAAATACAAACGTACCGGAACCGGGGAAATTCAAACAAATTACTTACAATACATATAGAAGCGAAAACTAAGAGAGCTGAAGAACATTATGGACCCGAGTCAACCACCTGCCTTATGTAATGGTACTTTTACTTAGCCCTTAATTTGGACACTTAAACTGTAATGTGGTTTTTTTACGTGTCTTATACTCTACTGTACTATGAATTTATATTGCCCTTTTTATGCTAGTTAGCCCAGTCGTAGAAGCACAGGACCCGCTCTTACCTCAATGCAGCTAAGGGAAAGTCAATATTGCTCTTACCGACCTGCTCGTGATCAGCTATAACGCTGTAATTATAAATACAAACACTGCCAGAAATGAAAACCAAACAGTTTACAGATATAATTTGTAAAAAGAACACATATGCATGGAAGTATATAAAAAAATAATCGACAAGGGTTATACGAGCTATTAATATTAGCACAACATGGTCCACGAGCTCGAGGCTTACTCTATACGTAATGTTTAAATCCCCGCACAAGTTCGCTGAATGCGGTCCTGACTCGTTGCAGTTCTAAGTCAGATGATGCGATACAGGATGATGTTCTAGTTCTGCAAATTCAGCAAGTATATGCACGTAGCCGTTTGAAGCGTCATTCACCTTCTGCATTTATTGCACAATGCGTTGTAACAACAGTTAATTACTTATTACGGCTTTTGGTTTTCCAATATTCCTCGGCCGTACATTCACTAGTAAAGTGTAATTACAGTAACTAAACTTGTCTTTGTTTTGTAGCAAGACGTCCAGGAGTCAACTCCGGGTGCTGACAAAGTTCACAGGCTTCCTTAAAGCTCGAGCACGAGTTGCTGTTCTAGCACCAGTTGCGCCACACCGTTACGTCACTCCGTCGCATGCAGTTTTAATAATAGTCCATGGGTCAGTATTCCGCTGGCTTGCACTTTACTATCCTTGCGCGCGAAATAAGCGTTGCAAGCTTTAAATACACAATACGTTATAATCTAATTACTACATTGTAGGAAATACAGTTTAGATCTATACCTAGCAAAGTAATGGTTAAACGACAAGGTGACTTAAAACACTAAGGTGGCACGAACTAGACTGTTACACATATAACGCCGTCCTATTACCCAAAATTAAACGTAGCAGACTTCTTTATAAGAATAATAATTTAACTGGGAAGGAACTTCAAACTGACGAGTAGGTGGCCTTGAAACTAATTGCATAGTGTAAATAATGGCAAGAAGCTCAGCCATACCAATTTAGGCTAAAGGTATATCGTTTTACAGATTTCTATCTCTTCTTGATTCAACAGTGCTGTCGGATCAGCAAATTTAAATGTCTTGCGGTATTTATAATATCCGCATGGCTAAATCAGCGAATATGTTTCTATCCATCTCGTAGCAAACTTATGGCATACAATATAACCTTGTCATGATTTTCCAATTTGGCAACAGCGAAAAAATTGTTTGGTGCCCATTAACATTAAATGAGATGAACTGATGCATCTACAATGCCTTCTATTCATTTTTTCGTTCTGATGAAATACTTTTGCAACAATACATAGGATCCTGCACCAGCGAAAATTTTAAGGTGTGCAAGAATACTAGTCTACGCGTTCTTTAAAGAAACTAAATGGCATTTGGCTGCAAAAGATTAGGGAAGCAAGTTTTTGAACACTTTCAAATGTGCATGTTACGCCCGTCTGTGCAGGGTCCTGTATATAGGCGACTCCTTTAACAATGGTTACGCTTTGCTCCATATAGCTGAATCTCTTTACTATTCTTACTTTACGCTAATGGTAATTATTGCGCGTGAAAGGTTAAGCTGTAAGCTTGAAAATACCGGCAAGTATCTTTTATGCCTTACAGCTTCAAAGAAAAAACTATTTTCTGAAATCTGATAACGCCATATTAAAATCTTATATAAGCCAAAACTTTTTAAACTAATAACAAAAAGAGTAATAAAGCAGACAGGCTGAAAAATGTCTGACAACAAAAAAGTAATATGTGAAAGCGTTACTTACTCATAGTTTACCTTTAGGCTATTTGAAAAGCCAAAACGTGCATTCTGTTGGAGTCATCATACTAAATCTAAATTTAAGGTTTTATACATCTTATTCGATAAATATGTATTTTGCTACATATCCAAGCTTTAAAAAACAGAACTTTAGAGAATTTGAATTGTATACGCTTTCGTTTCAAGTTCAAATTGCATTTATTCAGGCATATTCTGTAATCTGTTTCCATTATTATATACATTCATTGGAATTACATTGAAATGCAAGGTTGATTTGTTTGTGAAATGTCTAAAACACAACTTAAGGAACATAAATAATAAGCATAAAATGGGAAAAGCAACAATTTCAGCAGATTCAAATCATTTTCGAACGATATCATTTTGTATATAACGGACGGTGCATTTAACATCTGCGGGTTTATTTTTCGACGCCTGCAGGTTCATTACTTTTATCTCTAATAAATCTCTCCAACGCCCACTGCGAGCATGGCCAAGGACCAAGTATGCAAAACAAGGCTGTCAACATTTTTAGTTTTAACTAACTTTTATCTGGATTTCAGCGTGTAGTTAGTTATTATCTTCACGGTGGTCTGGATACGGCAATGCAGGTGAGTCCGCTTTGAATAAATGAAATGGACGCTTTGCACAATGCATCGCTGATTCGGAGCACTCTTGCCACTTTAGTTTTTAAAATGTTTTGCAAACGAACCCTGATGCAGAAAGTTGAACACATGTGTGTGTAGTACATGCAAATATTGCAAAATCTGATAGACAACTGTTAGATTTTATAGTTATGCATTTTCCCCTATAATAGATTATTAATTTCCTAGTGTAAAGGTTGGAAACAATAAATTACAGAAGTCCACTGAAATATTAATCTGTCCTAACTGCATTAAATCCATAGTCTGATGCACTTAGCATCGCTTCGAGATGTTCGGATGCATATGAATTTGCTTTTTCTTTTTTCAAATACACGTTAAAGATGGCTGGCTGTCTTTCCACCGGTTTAAGGTTTGTTACTATTATTTTCGTAAAGAAGTGAGGTATGCGCAAAAGATGGTTTTTGCTGGCAGATCGTGATTGATTCATCCATATATCAGTGAGTAAGTTTTTTTAATGGTGTACTAGCCATTTTTGACGTACGTTTCAAATAAGACAGTTATTATCAATATGTTAGGTTATGTACGCGAGAAGACTGGACAATTCTACACTCGGACTCAAGTTAGCGCTGGACATTGGTGATTCAGCTGCCTTCAAACAAAGTCAGCCAGCCATTATTGACGTACGTTTCAGATAAGACGGTTAGTATTAATATGTTAGGTCAGGTTAAAAATTGACGCCGCCACTGCCTTTATGTACACGGGAAGTTCCTAGATTTTCTACGCTTGGACGCATGTTACCCTGGGACATTAGTGATGCAACTGTCTTCAAGCAAGCAGGGTGTGGATGGTGTGAGTATTATCGTCCCTCGTGATGCGACGCAGCCGATAATTTAGGAGCATTGGGGACCTTTCACTGCAATTTTGACATCGTATAGACTATAGAAAATGTCGAAAAGTATATATTGTTATAGTTTTGTACTTCACTATCTACATTTTTGGTCTTCACCACATATAAATAAATATAAGAGCTATTAAAAGTTCTGGACAGCCTTCCTTTTTACAATTTTTAGTTCAAAAATACTACATTTACACGGTATTTCAATTGTTTTCATAAAAAAGTGACGATTTAGCCACTTTATTCTCTGTTGGTTCACGCAACATCGGTGGGTAGCTTGTCGAAGCAGTAAAGTCGTGAACAAGTAATCGTACAACCTATAAAAACAAAACAATTTAAAATGGATATGATAACTATAAAAGTGAGGTTATGACAGGTTCTGAATTAGAAATTTATACAATATAAAGAATTTAGCAAGCATGTAGTGCAATTATAGTTATTTACTATACAAGTGAGATAAGAGCGTGATTAATATACGTGTGTGTAAGTTATAAACGAGTGCGTAACACGAGTTATGTAAGCACACAAGTATATTAATGATCCATTATCACACATGAAAAAAAAATTATCTACAACTGCCTAAAATTGAGAAAAGCGCATTAAGAGAAGCTTCACAAGGTGCAAGGCACATTAAACCAGAAAATGCTGGGTGTTCATATACAAATACTATGCGGTCTAAGCCGAAATTCCACGTTAAGAAGAATAATTAAGAGAAATGTCAGATCTGTCATTTTCAAAAATATTTTAGTATGCAAATGTCATTATGTCATTTCGTTGACACTAGTTAAGTTAGGTGATGGAGCCGTTACACCACTCAGTTAGGTAATGAAGCCATAGTGAGCTTCGTTACCTAACGGAAGTAGTGTTAAATGAGTGACGTAATGAGCTACTTATAAAAGAATATACAGGGTGACTGGTTCATAAACGTATATATTGGAGGACATGTTAATAGAGGTCATTTGCAGTTGTTTTAGCCAAACATGCCTTATACGAATGTGAAAATTTTGAAATCACTACGTGTGAATGTACAAGTTGTTCGAAGTTTTCTTTTACAAGTGGAGGTTTTAGGTTTCGTATTTTTATTAGATCGGAGTATTTAACATAATTTTTGATAGAGAATGTCTGCCAATGTGTAATCTAATGAGGGAAACTGAAATATTGCAGAAAAAAAGGTTGTATTTGCTTTAATTTTTAAATTAGTACGACTATATGGCGGATTTCTAAGAAAACACAAAAATTAGAATATCTCAACAACTATTCACATTCGTATAAGGCATGTTTGGCTAAAACAACTGCAAATGACCTCTATTAACATGTCCTCCAATATATACGTTTATGAACCAGTCACCCTGTATATAACTCGACACTAACATTAACTTAAAATTTGGTACAAATAACAAGAAAAATGTTTAGTAAATATGTAAAATGAATAGACAACCTAATCACGAACCAGAAAGAAGGTGTAGATCTGAGATTTGGGGTACTAACACGAAGAAATGTACCTAACTGTGCGAATTTGTAAATAGTGTTAAAGTATATTGCGCACAGACCAAGACACGAAAAAAGCAACCTAAATAGTATTTGATTTTTACGTTTTATGTATTTATTTATTTATGCAACCTACAACAATTGCCAATAATCGGTTACAAACAACTGTATAGTAAATATAATAATATTAATCTACCAACAAGAGCGAGATATTCAATAAAAGTTAAACAAGAATAAACCATTGACAAAAATGAACATTTGACCGGCGACAGTACAACTAATAAAAAGAAAAAAGTAAATGTGTCCATCAAGGTATTTGATCCATTTATATGATTTATGAAATTGGAAGGAAAAGAAAAACAAAATAGGATAATAAATTACAGTGTACATAAGTACATGTATACACAGATACGTACAGTTTTTCTAAAAACGCTGGTGAATCTAGTAAATTATTAAATGCTTTATATACAAATATTGTTAAATGCAAATAGGTATCTATCTTTTCATTTTACCGGCTCTTGCTTTGTTGTATTTTTTAATTTATCAAACTATTATATTGATTTGTATAATTATTTCTAATATATTAGCTATTAGTTGACCTAAGAGATAAAGTAACAAGGTCAACACATCAACAAGACACACACATCACACAATGGTTGCTGCGCAAGCACCAAAGGCGCGCTCCAACTCTGTATCCCGAATCCGGAACAAGTTGAGCATTCTACCGCCAGATGCCAGCTCATGAAGCATCAGCCTCTCCACCGGAAGGTAAATGAGGTTACATGCAATCGCTTTAAATACTGCTTATTTATTTACTGGATAATTATATGCGGCATTTCTAAACTAATGAGAACAAACTGTTATATATGGCGATCGAACCTAACACTTTTACAAAACAGGTTGGCTTTATTTCAACAATTATGTCGGTAATTACGTATTCATGTTTTGCCTAGATGATAACAAAAAGGTAAGTAAATAGACGCCTATGACAAAACACTCAAGAGACGCGTCGACGTGAAATTCCAAAAAACAACGCCTATTTGAAAATTCACTGATTTTAATTTTAGTATAAACTTTACCTGACCTTATACGTATAATAGAGATTAAATCGAGCCCACAGCAAGTCCCGTTACGAATGGGGGCCTTTCTTCTCCGTTGGACTGCTATAACAAACCCAAATGCCTATCTGAACGCCGCCTGCAGCTGGCTTGCTCCAAACTGCCTCCAACTCAGGGTGTTGCCCCACAACTAGGGCTGGGCTGCTTTCCACGAAGATCACTGCATACCTCCAGCTTCCAGGGTTCCAACTAATTTGATAGGATCTCCAAAACAGCCACCGAAATACCAACTACCACTCGACGCACTATTCAAACACCTTTTACCTCCCCAGAGGTGCCGCGAATCAAAAGAAACTCCTCTGCAGCCTACCAAAAAACAATCGACGAATTTTAAACACACCTTAATTGGGAAAATTGATATTTATCTTCGTTTTAATAAACTATTGGTGGGGAAGCCAAATAACAGAGCCCCAATTGTCTTTGTTTTTATCGATCCCACATTGCTCTTGTGATTTCAACGCCTGCCCTCATTACATATTATATTCAAATCAAGAAAAAACTATCTTTAAATACAGTCTTATACAAATTATTTCAAGACCAATGGTATTTTATACAATTACAAATTTAATTTTTTCAAGAATAATGCTATTTTACTACAATGCAAAATCAAAGTAGCACATTTACGGAACATTTTTAAAATTATATTTGAATGCTTAAAATGTTATCAGTTGCTATTATAATTGTAAAGGCTCAAATTTTGTAAGTTTGAATATATTGTAATTTATAAATAGAAAGGTTTTCAAAGGAAATATTGCATTTTAGCTGTGTAAAAAGCGATTTAATATTTTTATACATGTGAAATTAACTTAATAATGTCAAAATTAGTGCAATAATCCGTGTTGCTAGGTAACTTAGCTAAAACTATGTTAATTGAATAGCTAAGTTGTCGATGTTACACAAATAGTAGATTATGTTATTAGGAGTAAAAGTGATACTTTATGTGGCGAAGCTGAAGTTTATTTAGCCGAACGTTAGTGAGGCAAATAATTCAGCTAAGCCACATAAAGTCACTTTTACTCCGAATAACATATACTATTTTATCCGCAAACGTATTCAGGTAAATTTCAGGCTAGCACTGTACCCCTGCGCCAACCTCTGTTGTTCAGATAACGCGCAACTGTAATGATATATGAACATACTGAATCACCCGTGCTAATAGCACACGGCCACAGCAGCTGTCACACCATAACCCACGGCGACAGATGCTCCGATCCGCTGCTTAAAGGTTTATTTAAATTAAAACTTTTTCGTACTTTTTTGAAAATAAAAACCGGCCTACGAACTAATTCTAAAAATTAGCAAAATTTTAAGCCATCATACAATTTAATCGGTCCAGTATCTTCGGAGGAGATGGCGAACAAACATAGAAAGAAAGAAAGAGAGCAATCATTTTGTGTGCTTAGGCAGATAAAGTACGCAAAAGTCGCTATTTTATCTGCTTAGGCAGATAAAGTGACACTTTTACCTTGTCAATAAAGACAAATAAGTTGTCACTTTTGTGACGTTTGCGGATAAAAGTAATGCATTTCTCAGATCTGAATGGAATACACGCGTTTATGTACCGCTACCGAAACTAAACAAATTAAAATAAGAGTAAATAAAAGCTAAAGCGTTTTTCTGCAGATACCAAATTGTAGAAGAGCATACATCATCGAGTCTTGTTGGATTAATTGGAATACTGCAGTGAATCCTGTTGTAGACGCCGTAGCTGTTTTGGGGCTCCAGCGAGTAGGAAGTTGATCGTCGTCAAAAGTTCAGGACACTTATATAAGTTGGAAAATCAGATTTAAATCAGTCTGAAAAACATTACTAACAAGTAATGAGTCGTATTTATGAATAAACGAGAAATGTTTACTTAAGAAGTTGAGATTTAATTAATGTAACTGCTGCTTGTTTTGGCAAATAAGTGAGGTTAATGTTACTATCAGAATTCACAACTCTGACTCACGAAGTTTACCATACGGGAAAATAGGGTAAAACAGAAATTAGTCATTATTGCCATAAATAAATACATGATCCCACTTAGATAAGAGTTTTATGTTCCTAATTTCATGAATGAGCTAGTAAAAAATATGAAAAGAGCAATTTAAAAAGTACATAATTATAATTATTATTTATCATTGAAAGGTTAAGTCAATTTGAGGTATAATATTTAGAAAATAGATATTGGGTGTAATCCTGATAAATAGATTAAGGAATACAATAGTTGGAGAAAGAATTGCTGTAACCCAGGACATTGAACGCATAGCTAGACTTAAATGGAGCTGGGATAAACATCTACAAAGAAAAAATCTAGAAGAATGGATAGCACGTGTGATGCAGTCGAAGAGACTGGTACCAACATACCAGAGACGGCGAACTCTTCAGGGTGGATACATTTTAACAGAATAAAAACATTTGCAAGAAAATAATATTACGTTTTTCAAGAAATATTTGCATTTAGAGACCAATAAAAGAAATAATTTTGCATTTTTTGACGAGACGTGGTTATATCCAGATGGTTCGCAAATGCGTACGGTAGGTGTAAGTAGTAGTAGACGGTATTCAATACCCAGTCCAAATTCTCGCAAATATGAAATGGATGAATGGTTATCAGTAGACGGAATTAACTTTGATAGGGAGAGTGCAAAAGGAGCTCTGAAATGTAATATCAGCCTTGGCCATTCAAAAGTACACAACAAATTACGTTATTGATCTTTTATTAACTTCATGCAGGTACGGGCAGTAGCGGGCTTACAACCTTCTGTGATTTCGGCGGAGGTTAGGTCTACTTCAGGGAAGCAACTTTGCCCACGCAAGTTTTGGTTGCCTTCCACCTTCTTTTACCGGGAGGAAATAATGTCGTAACCCAAATTCCATCCAAATCTCATTTTATCCTTCCTATCTCCACTCTACCAACCCGCAATGGCCAGCGTGGTAGAGAAATTGGTTAAAAACCCCGTAAATCCATATGTTCCCGGCGGCCCAGCAATCGCTGGCCACGGTAGCAGCCACACAAGATTACGAGCGCAGGGTGCGTAGAACCACCGGGATCGACCAGTCACCGCAGGAAACGAAGTCTGCATATCGCCACTAATAACATTAGAACAATGTCACCAGACCAAAAGCTACTTGAATTCGAAGAAGAACTCATTCAAATTAAATGGGACACCTTGGAAGTCAGTGAAGTTAGGAGGAAAGCAGAACACCAAATAGACTTTAAATCAGGCCACCTGTTACACATCCCCCAATGGAACAATGTTGTCATTGTCATAATGCACAAAAAGGGAAATATTTCGAATTTTGAGGAATTATCGACCTATCAGCGTGTTGTCCCATGTATACAAGCTGTTCACGAAAATAATAGCAAAACGATAACACAAAAATTAGACAACTATCAACCCTGCGAGCGAGCTGGACTCCGCAAAGAGTATGGAACTAACGACCATTCGCAGGTCATAACAACTTTTATAGAAAAATGTGTGGAATACAACACATTTCTCATGCTAATTCTTGTAGACTATGCACAGTCGTTAGATACTGTAGACCAGCAAAAAATGTGCAAGCTCTAGTAGAGAGAACATATTGTAATGGCATGATGCTTACAGCAAATCTGACTGCAATATAACTCACAAATATTAACAAAAGATTCAAATAGGCCCACAGTTGGTGTTGTATTTATTGTAACAAGAAGAGGCACTATTAAACATTAATAATTACATAAAACATGATTAGAAATAGCGGTAATTAATTAACAGAGATTAGTGATTCAACAGAACAATATCGCTAGCGTTGCGATCAGCTTGTATTCAAATTTGTGCTCAATATGTCAAATGAAGCAAATTTTATGACAACTGACAGATTAATTAGGTAACGTCAGGACACGATAATGAAATCTCTTAAGTACAAATATGTTTCAAGGCTTTACAGAGGTTTAATACAGCGTTCGCAGTCATATCAAAATGCCAACAATCGATGACGCAGCTAAAGGGTTATAAAGCTTTGGAAGAAGGCACAGATCAATGCAAAGAGCACATAAAAAGCAATCTGAGAATTAATAAAGACTACAGGAATACCTACGTTTTCTGAAATGAAATTAACTAAGGGTGTTATTTGCAACAGACTTGTAACGTTAGCGCCAGTAGTAATTTTATCTAAAGTATCAATTTTATGTCAGAAATTTGTACGGCGTTTATTCCGCCACAATCTGCGTTTACATCGCCCTAGCGCTCAAACAGAAGATAAGATGTCCACCTGAGGTGCGCAGAGTCTCATAAAAGCACGCACAGCGCAGCTCCCATTTAATTGTACCTGGAGTGGCTGCTCCGATAACGAAGACCAAAAAGTATAAAAGCATATTCCGCATGCACTTCACTTTCTTTAGTCTTGAGACCTGAGATTCTGATCCTAACCTCCAGTTTTAGGTCCTCCTCCGGAGGCCTGCCCCTATTCCTAATACCTTTTTGACCTTGCTCTACCCTGTGATAGAAATCTGTCTCGTAAAGCAGTTTATTAACCTAATCCTCACACCCGACATCCACTATGTTACGTTGACCGGTTTGACCGAGGTTATTATAACCTAAAAACTCTACCCTACCTGTAATAACAACATTGGTAGTCCAACGACGCCACCCTGGTAATTCACGAAACGCAGGTCGCACTTTGCCGGCCGGATCACTGAAGGGCGCAGACAATTTTCCAGCGACCCCCGCAAAAGCAAGTCGTGCAAAGGCGGACTTCACTTCAGAGGAACAGGCCCTGTTTAAGTTATTCCTGGAGTTCTACAATTATATACCAAGGGCAACCCGCGGCCTGCCGAACATGATATCCTAATTATACACGTCACTAGCACCGTAAAACCAGTTATTCCATAAATTTGTCCTCCCGAAAAATCATAACAATGGCATAAATAGTTTGCTTCAGATCCGCTTCAAGTCCGGCGGAGTTACCTCATTCACACCAGCGTGCACTCATGTCTACTTAGTTTGAACTTTCTTTAAGAGTTTCCAGACTCAGCAACCGAGCCAAACTAAGGTGCTATTTTGGTTGCACTTCGGTCAGCAGGGACACGTAACACCAGAGACCAGAATGAGTTTTATTTTATATTGATGTACAGAATTTTCTTAATTACCAATTATTTTGAATATATCTAAACACATTATCTCTCTCTATTGTCGTATTCTTCGTATCCGAAGATCGTGATTTGTGCGATGTGTTTAGTTTGTAGCGTGTATAATATCGTTTCAGTGCATCTTATCCTGACTTTTCTTGTGTTTTCTTCCAATTTGCTACCTGTCAGTTCTTCGATTTCATCCAACCATCTACTAGGTGATCCCTTCACTCTTTTCCTGGAAAATCAGCTTTTCTAGATTATCGTCTGTCCTCCGTGATACGGCCAAAGAATTGCAGATTTAGAAGTAGGTGTGTAGTATTTATCCTAATTGTTACTTTATGATCATTTATAGAATCATAGCCAATGATGTACTTAGTAAAGTGTTCAGCTATAATAAAGAAAACTACATTTCTAAATCGTTAGTCTTGGCCTGAAAAATAGATATCCCTGGCTTTGTTGGAGCTGTCTGAATCCTTTACAATGGGCTTTATTTATACTCGCGATTACTAGCTTATGTCTGTGCAATTCTTTCAAGACGTTAGTTTTTTCCCGGCAACGATCCACGCACATTTGATGTATCTATATTTAGTTCACTGGTATTGGCTGCTTTCAATGTGGCTTCGCCCTGGAAATTCGAGCGAGGGGCCTTTTTTAACTTCGGCAAAATTTTTGGGATTTTTTTATGGGAGAAGTAAAATCAAGGTGGGTTCTCGTTGTGTTCAAACTTTGTTTAAACATAGATTTAGCATTAGGAGTGCAAAACAAAGTGAAATTGGGCAAATACAAACAAACACGGGCAAGCGAGTTACCACACTATCAAAAAGCGTGCCAATTCCGTGTTTACAAACAGACGCTGCAGTTTATCAACCGTAGTAGGTCATATTACGAAGCCTGCAGCGAGCGCCTTTTACAAGCGGTGCAGTTTGCACTGCTAGTGGGTCAAATGACAAACAAAGTGTATACAATTACACTATCTTAAACGCATACGAATGTAGTTTTACTAATAGGTCGTGAAAACACGACACACATTACTTGTATATATAGTTCTGTATTGTGATTTTAAATTTAATATACCTTTTGCAATGATCGTATATTCATTGATGGTGGTTGACAAAGGCTACAATTGTCAGTAACGAGGTGGTTTGGCCTGACCCTCTCACACTATCTCTTATAACAACGAATAAAGCTTCAATTCCTGTTAAGGAATTAACCTGGTTCTACAAACTATAAAAAAGTGATAAGTTACAGAGTGGATTTGGTTACCTTTTTTACACGTTGCCTTCCTTGATAAAGACGTATACCCAGAAATTAGAGATTTCTTGCCCTGGAGTTTCTCTATTGGGCTTAGGGTTTGTAAATAGCAAGAGTGACCATAAAAACCAATAAAAAAGAGAAAATAAGATGGGATCTGATCTAATGCCAGTTGAAGAAGAATATAGACGTAGCAAAGGGTACCCCGTGATTGCCAGTTCCCGTACACACAGATTTTGAGTCCCTGGGGATGTATAATGACTGTACTTCACAATAATTTTGTTATTGTACATATGTTATATATTTTGTTAACTCAACTGTTAAGTTAAACTATGAGATATTGTTGAAACCGTTGTTTCAATTTGCGCTTAAAATCTTAGGTACGACTAAATGCATGCTAGATAGGAGTGTACATTTGTATGCAGTATCTGTCTTCTGGACTAAAAACATGTATTGTTACTATCGCAATAAATGAGCTTTGTATAAAAAAATAGATGTATTTACTTCATACAGTTTCATTGTCTAAAAGGTAGAATAGCCATAATAGAAACTTTTATATATAACTGATTTCCACACATCGCAGTAACTTTTTTATCTTCAGCAGTGTTGTTATGGACTATTAACCAAATTAATTTTAGTAGCGTTAAGAGCTTATATTCTCCGTGTGTGGTAATGAATAGATATTACCGCACTCTTTTTATATAAAAAATACATTGCACCAGAATTTATTAATGAAGATAAAATATTGAACAATACACTTTTGCTTATGGCACCTAACGAGACTCGTTTCGTTAAGATGCTCATAATCGAACTTTTATCGTTAATATCTATAATCGTTTTGAATGAATGCTGTTATTTAATATGAAAGTTTTTCAATGATGGAAATTAGAATAAGTAGTGTGAATAATAAATTAAAATTCTTTCGTAATTTATTCTAACTAGTTCGCATCGTAATCCATTCAAAATATTTCTGTCGATGGTAGGGAAGACAAGTTATTTATAATTCCAATAAATGAAAATTAGAAGTAAAAACGCGATTTTACAATTCGAACAATAAATGCAAGGTTTAAAACGAAATATATCACTGCAGATTTTAAAAATAAGAAATAGGATTTATTAAATTCTGCTTGTTGAGCATTCTGTTCAAGAACTTTCGATTAAAGTAGTTTATCAAAGTTATAATCTAAAATACCACAACTATAACGAGAAATAAAACGAACTTGAGTTTAAAGCGGTACTGAAAGTTAACTTTTTAAGTTGGAATTGGTACATGAATCTTGGTACAGCACGGACACGTACATGTTCGAAACATCGCAATAACTGGCAGTAAATTCTGTATTTTGTACAGATTATACGTGGCGCTTTACCCTCCTTCGGCTATAAAAAGAATATTATTTATGGCGACATAAACCATCGAGGCATGTAAACTTCAGGACTTTATTATGAAAAGGGCGATGCAACAGAAGGTGAACTACTGGAAGTGAGCTACATATTTTCCGGTTAGTTTTCCGCAACGCCGGGAGAGAAACTATTAAGAATGTGGAGTTAATTACAATCTTGTTGGGCAGCAGAATAGCTCGCAATTTAATAAGGCGCTTTCTACTTGGGCAAATTTGAAAATATCTCCACTGCTTTATAATTGTAACCTCTTGAGCTCCCCATAAATTGAATTACCGTATACGTTTTTTTATTTTCTCTTTAAGTGGTTTACAAACTCGCATGTTGTATGGGGGAGTTCAGACATTTGATAAGGAAGAGGCTTGTTTTGAAAAACAAACAATACTCAAGTTTAATATTTGGGAAAATTGATGACCTTCACTCACTGCCACTTATCATAATTTTATTGTTTACTCTTTGACAAAAGCAACAGAAGCCCTTAAAAAGGAAAAACAACTGAGACGCAGCTGGCGCGCTTTCACCTTGTTGAGAACGTCCATGTAAATAAATCAATTTACTAGAATATTCCGTGAGGAACACGGAAGCTTTAGGGCAAAAAGGTGCTGGAAATTTAGATAAATGGAATGTAAAGAAGCCAAAAAATTGAAACCGGTAAGCTACCTTCACACGTTTTATGAAGTTAGTGCTCTTGAATGTTTGAAACAGGTTTTTACTTTTAAGGTTAAATAAGTCTGTATTATTACTTGTTTATAGTATAATTGGTCTAGATTTTAATGCATTGGCATTGCAACTTGATGAGTTAATGATTCCTATAAACAAATCCAAAAAATAGTTTTTCTTAGCGTTTAATTTAAATAAATAAAATATTAGAAAAGCTACGTAAAAGCTGAAACTACATTATTTCTGTGCACAAGGGGCTGATAATTTGTTGGTGTTAGAAATTATGAAGCTGGTTGGCTACTTAAGTAAGGTGCACGATGCAAGTTTAACGTTGCTCTATACGTGAATTTATTTTAATAGTTAACATAGCAGTTTCGTTTCTATGCAAGCATTTAATCATACAGGGCACTTGCATAGTTACCAATGATATCAATAGATTAGAGCGTTTATTTTACGAGTTAACATACGAATTTGAATTAGGTACTTGCTAATGAGAAACTTTAATTTTGTTATCGGAATGTAGGTATGCAACTAAAAAGTAGATACGTAGGAACAACTGGTGTCTTGTATCTTTTCTTTAGTGGTATATATTAGGATAACTTTTAATTGTCCTTTTGACAAGTAATAATTCCTATGTTAAATCGTAAAATACACGCTCTAATCTATTGGTCCCATTTGTAACTATGGAAATAACCTGTATGATTAAATGGTGGTATAGAAACGAAACGCTTATGTTAACTATTAAAATAAATTCCCTGTATAGTCTTATATAAACTGGCATGCACAATGCTAGTTATAAGTAATAAGTTAAATTTTGACTTTTTGAATTGAATTTTAAAAAATTGTAATAGGAGATTAGTTAAGTCAATTTGGTGTTAAAGTTTGCATGATTAATATTATATTAAATAAAAATCATTAAGTCGTAAATAGTTTAATAAATAAGCAAAAAAAACGTTTCGCACAATTAAATTGGCTTCATCAGTTTATGTTAATAATGCTCTTATTAACATAAACTGATGAATCCAATTTAATTGTGCGAAACGTTTTTTTTTGCTTATTTATTAAACTATTTACGACTTAATGATTTTTATTTAATATAATATTAATTATGCAAACTTTAACACCAAATTGACTTAACTAATCTCCTATTACAATTTTTTAAAATGCTAGTTATGTAGTATTAAATGCCGACTCCTAGTAGATAAAGTTTATCTCCTTTGCGGAGCCGCATTGTATTATCTTATCATGTGCTGATGTATTTCCTATGCAGAGATTACCTGCAAGCCAACTTCTGTATTTAGTTTAGTTCGTAGCTGCATGTCATAATTAAAACTTGTATTGTTACGACTCCGTAGGTAATTTAAGTTTTTCCAAAGTGTTTATGTCGCAGAGTTATGAGTTGTTCTCTGAATGATGTCATTTTTGACAGTGGTCTATTATGAGATGTTGTATCGGACTCTTTCAACTGTCTCGGGTGTTTAACCCCTCGTGTTTAACACCCGTGACAGTGGAAAAAGTCCGATACAACAGCTCATAATAGACCACTGTAAAAAATGACATCATTCAGAGAACACCCGAGACAGTGGAAAAAGACCGATACAACATCTCAGTTATGAGTTCCTCGTACTTGCATATCCAGTGGATTGGAGTCTCGTCCTCTTCACAGAATCTACAGTCTGTGTTTATTGCCACTACTATTGTGTGCATATGTTTGTTCATATAACAGTGTCCTGTAGTTATCCTTGTTATGTGTTTTATTTTCTCCTTTCCATTTTCCAGGAGTGCCAGTGTAGCTTTCTTGGACGGTTTTCTTGTGAAATTTCTAGAGTGTCTTGCTTTAGGGTAGTCCTACCACAATTTACGATGTTTATTTCGTAACCAGCTACTAGTTTGCTCCCTGATCATGCTGTAAGCTATGTTACAGGTAGGATTTGGTCCTCTCAGTTGGATTGTACTGGCTGACTTTGCTAATTTATATGCTTATTCGTTGCCTAGTATTTCCTGGTGACCTGCGACCCACAACAGGCTTAGTTTGTTGTGTTCTCCCAGTTGAACAAGTTATTTGTGGCATTCATATACCAGTTCTGAGTTGAACTGGTTGGAATGCCGCGCTTTTAAAGCTGCTTGGTTGTCCGTCAGGGTATGTATTCTCCTATCTTTGTAGGATCTCTGCACCATTAATTGGGCGCAGGTTAGAATTGCTGTTACCTCGGTCTGGAATACCGTTGCATATTGTCCCAGGTTTATGCTTATTGCATTTCCTGGTCCCGTGCCATAAATACCCAGACCTGTTTCATTGTCTGTTCTTGATCCGTCTGTGTATCAGACTGCTCCCTTTCGTTTGGTTAGGACTTCTTCCTTGTTCCACTTTTCCCGCTTTGGAAGATATACTTCGAACGGTTTTTAGAACTGGTAGTATGTCTTTATTTTGTCGGACTTCATCTGCAGAATGATGTTTTCACGTAATCGATTAAAGATTTCGGTATGGTATCCCCGATGTCCAGGATAGCGATCATACCCTTGTATTTTCAGCCTGTATGCCCCTAGTCTCGCTTCCACCTCTACCCTTAGGTGTAATGGGGGAAGGTTCAGCACTCACTCAGCAGGGCTTCTAACGCGGCTGTCGGGGTTGTTGACATTGCTTCCGTTATTCCAATACAGGACATTCTTTGTATTTTGCTGAGCAATTTTTAATATTCCTTGCCTTCAGTATACCATTTTTGGTGACAGTCCCCATGTTTTTCTAAACATTCTTCTGCAGGTCCAGAATGCTCTGCAGCCTTTGCATGTAACATGTTCCATATGATGTTTGAATGTCAATTTGGTGTCTAAAATCACACCCAAATAGTTGACCTTCTCCACCATCTGTAATTCTTTCCCGTATCGTATTAAGTTCCTATACTTGGTTTTTTTCCTTCTTGTGATTGACAGAAGCTAGGTCTTTCGAATACTACGTCCTCAAATTTTCTGTGTATGCAGATGTTAGCGTAGCTCTGTGTCTATAAGCTCCTCTCCTCGAGTTCCCGTAGAAGGTCATCCACCGCGAGGTTCCACAGCAGAGGTGCAATACCCCTCCTTGTGGGCACCCTCTGGTCACCGAGACTTTCACGGTTGTCTTGTGAGTAGAAGGGGTTAGTGGTTTTGAGCAAGTTTAATATCGATCTGCTCGTGGTATCATTCTTCACCAGCACCACATTTCAAATGCATTGCTTTTATGTTCATGCGTTTCTGTTAAAGTCCAGGTTTCTGCTGCATAAAGAGCTATTACAAAAGGTAGAGTTTGCGTTATTTTTATTATAGTCGTAGTGCTGATGTATCTATATTTTCAAAATGTATTTAGTTGCCTTTTATTACATGATAGAACGGGGTTACAACAATATCGGGTGATTATAAACCCAGCCCGCCAGGAATGGTTGTAATAAAAAAAGGTTTGCCGGCAGCTAGTCGCGAGGGCGTAGGTTATTTCGGGACTGTGCTTTACACAGGGCAGAGCTCGGTAACTTTAGGTTGGGGGGGGGGGGGGGGGTGAATTGCTCAGGCGTCACCACTGTTGTAATAATAATAATACTGAGAGACTTCTTGTAAGTGGAAAGAGAAAATCACCTGTAGATGTGTTGTTGATGCTGTTTCAGCTCGAGACATATTTTCATCGCAATCCAGTTGGTCGTGCAATCTGACCAGCATTATCGGCAAGTTACTATGCATTTAATACATTACTGTTGACTATTGCGTACATCTGTCAAACGATGTCATTTAACCAATGATCGAATTCCCTTTTTTAACTTTCAACCAATCAAAAACGAGCAAGAATACTCCAAAGACTAGAAGAACATATTACGTGTCCCGATTTCTAAGGCGCCGACCGTACATATTATGTTTTGGTTATAGATTGGAAGAAGCCGTAAAACATACAATTACAACGATATATTATTATATTATTATAAATCGCCAGCAATCGAAAACAATAAAGGTGTAACCAGATATAATGCATTCATGTCCACAATTACTTATTGCACAAGAAATCAAATAAAAATCATTTATACATTTAGTATAATAATTAACGATTAACTGAGTTCCTCTGCTATCTGCAAGTTACTATGTCGATGCAGATGACGGTGAACCGATGTCGATGCAGATGACGGTGAACCGCCAACCGGCAAACCGGCTGACTTAATCGAAACGAATTGAGAGCCAAAATTTATTCGAATTATTATTCAAATAATCATTCGGTTATTAATATCATTCGAATTCAAATAATCCGGTTATGAAAATTGTCCGGTTATGCCCATCACTACACCTAATACATTACTGTTGATAACCCGTCGACAGGTATGCTGGCATGTTACCATCTGTCTGCACTTGTGTATGCTTCCATCTGCGGTTTTTGGTGAATATATTTTAAAGTTTTTTTAATTTACTTTATTAAGTAAATAATCGATAGATAAAATAAGTTTAAATTACACCTACTAATTAATGTGGGATTAAAAGGGATTAAAATAATAAATATTAACTGTATATTTAAATGACTGGAACAATATATAGTGAAAGTGCTTGCCAAAGTAATGCTGTCGAAGCAAAGAAGCAATGTGAGGAAAATATATTTTTCGTTTTCCTAAAGACAACCATCTGCAAAAAGAATGGTTTCGTTTGTATTGTATTATGTTAGATTTCGAGATTTTGGCGACAATAAATGTTTAGCACCTCACGGGTGTGCTTAGTGTATGTGTGCATGACACGTTCACATTTATTTCTTTTAATATGAACAAGAACTCACCTTAGGGCATCTTAATGCAAATACTCGTATAATGTTTTAAACTTTCTAGCAATTCCTTTCTTACATTTGTCACATACAAAAGTTGAAAACAAAGTGCGTCTTACTGCAAGGGATAAAAGTGCAGCTAATAGAAAGCAAAAAGCACTTGCCTGGTTCAAGTAAAGAAAGTGACTATTACCTTGGTAGCAAAAAACACAATTTTAAAAAGGCACATGCAGCAAAAAAGCTAATGAACAGAACATCCCGCCTTTATTAGAAAATAAATTGAAATTGGACTGCAAAGTATGAAGAAAATTTCAACGGTGCGATTACAAAATTATTCAATGGAAATTTTTATACGGGATCATATGGACATCATATTAAAAAGAAAAGTATAATCCCGCTGGACTGCTGATGAAATAGCCAAAGCGTTTACTATTGGATACTTAAGCAGGTGATGCAACATATAACTGCCAAACACTTTAAAATATCCTTTTCCAGGTATTTCAACTCTGCAACGTTGGGCTGCAACTATTAAGTTAAGAACAGGAATTTTGAGAGATTTATCAAATACAATGGAGATATGTGGAGGAACAAAAAATAACTTATAGCGGCTTAGAGTTCTCTCATATTATGAAGTAAACATTTCTTCAACATACAAATACGACCAGAAAACGGCCGGAATAGTAGGGTCACATTCATACATGTAAGTAGTTATGGCAAGGGGCGTTTTTGGAAAATAGAAACACCCATTTTTTATCGGTTTTGATACCAAAATGATAAACACTTTATTGGAATAACTCACAACTAATTTACACGAAATTAATTACAATTGTATAGCTTGTGTATCGGACTCTGGAGGTGGTAACTTGGGACTTTGGAAGGAACTGAGTACTAATATTGATAAAACTAATTAGAACAAACTATAAGATAGTCTGAAACGATATGAAAGTCCTGAGCTGAATTGGTATTTTAATAAGTTACTTGGAATTTGTTAAATTAATTAAGAAAATATAGTAAAAGGTAATCCAAAATGTTAGTTTAAACCATTATGTTTAAAATTGAGAATTGCTATAGTAAAAATTATTATTAAGCAACAACTGATTTCGATTTTTAAAAAGTTAGACATAATTATTTTGTATTGAAAATAACTTACTAAATAAACCCTTTATAATCAAAGTGTATTAATGGAATGATATACAAGGGTGCCGAGGACTAAATTAAGTAACGAAAAATTGAATAAACAAAAATTTTAAAAACTGAGACGGGCTTTAATGTGAAGAAAGAGACCATGCAGTAGGTAAATAAAGGAAAACTACGAACATTGGAATTGGTGAGATGAGTCCGTACTAATTGGGTTGACTGAAGGAGCTGTGGTGTGGATTTCTGTCAATACGTAGATACCTGTAAATAATTAAATGGGTATGCTGGCATATAGTTATTAATGAATTAATTATAACATGGAACGGGAATTGCTGGTTCGAGTTTGTGCAGGTCGCAGTAGAGGTGAGGACATCTGTGAATTGGATTATTATTGCGCTTGCGGTCACAAATTCATTATGCGGGTCGGTGTTTATGGAATGGAATAGGAGGATTGGATACCATGTTGATTGCTGTAAAGAAAATTACATCTTAGATTTGCAGTTGTATGTAATAAAGGATCTACCATCTCGGAGAGCTGGGTAACTTTTGGAGTGGTAGCGTGACACTTTGGAGGTGTTTGGTTTATTGTAACACTGAATTCTAATTGAAGTAGAGTTCCTGGTTGAAGATTCAAATACATGTGACAAAATAGCTTGGTTATATTTGTGTTGTTTTTTACAGGAGAAGTGGATCCATTTTAAAAGTGGGAGATCTCGAGGTATATGTAATTAATAAACATTAATTAGTATTAACAGTGGAATCATCAATTACTTACAAAAATACTTACTCTTTTCAACATATTGGAACTGGTTTGTGTTAATTAAATGTAAATTCAGTTAAGTAACAATATCAGTAAGTTGGCAGTGATAGTTGAAAGATTTAAAGTAATTCTGAAATAACTTCTAAATAACCAAACATTTTGAACAATAATTTTGATAGAATGTTCTAAAGCAAGTACCCACCTGATATGGGATATTTTGTTATAAACTGAGCCAGCAAAGTCAAAGAAATATAATAAAATATTAAGGCAAATTTTTTATTTAAAGTATTTTGAAGTGAATGGATAATAATAATTTAGCAGTCTATTAGAAATTAATATAATATTGGATTACATAGTAAAGTACATACAATATTAATATGCAAAATGTGGTTTTGGATAGAATGAAGCTTAAGTTTTGGAACATGCAAAGTACTTCCAAAGCATCTCTACAACTTTTTCAAAAAGGGGTTATAATTTCCAGTTCATCTTTACAACATCTGTATGTCCATTTGAAAGGATAATATGAAATTTCCTATGCTTTGATACACCGTCTGAATCAGGATTGCCCGGATTTTTTTCTCAGGTGTAAAATACGCCTACTTACACATGTACAGCAAATTATAATAAACTTTTAATTTTGGTTGAGGACAAAAGGTGGTCTTCACGATCACCCATCTCCATTAAATGTCCTGTTTAGGATAACAACAAATTTTGTAGGAAAAACTCCAGGTAGGAAAAGCATATTGTGTATAAACCGGTTATTTATGATTACAGAAATACGTGTAGGATTGGAATTGCAGAACGAGCTACAACTTACATTTCTAAAAAACCAATTATATTCCAAAACCTTTAGTACAGTCATTTTGTAGACAAAGAAGGTGTATGCCAATAAAATATTTAAATTTCTTAATATGGAACTCGAGTTGCATTAAGAGAATTGCAGGGGATGATAAACATACTAAATAAACAAAAAAACTGAAAAAAATGAAGTAAGTTTTCTATAATTACAAAATTAATATTGCTATCTTTCATTTGGTATATCCGATTAATAATTATTATTGTGCCCTTCCGAATTTAACTTTAGTTCTGGTAATTAATGCTGGTCATGTAGCGTTTTGAACTTTTACCGGTCCCTGCGAGGGGCGCTGTGTAACGTTTTGAAACTGGTGTGATATGACTTCCAATAATTTGGGAAAAGCTCAAACGTTTATTAATTTCTACCTAGGGTAAGCTTAAATGGGAGAAAATGTTCACTCAAGCTCAAATATATCTGGTAACGAAAACACAATTAATAAATCAGCAGTATAATGTTTTTATTTAGTTTGTACAAAATGAGGTTTAATCTTACGGGCCGATCCCTAGGAGACAGTGAGTATGCGCTGGCACAATCTAGGGTACCAGAAAGTTATGGGGTGGCTCTAGAAGACAGTAGGTATGCGCTGTCATAATGTAAAGCAAAGAGAGGATTTGGAGGAAAGGAAAGTCCATAGACTCAAGTGCTTTTAAAATGTTCGAGAAATCTGCTTTTATATTCTTAGAACCGAATTATCCTAACACCCGCTCCGGGCACCATTGAGTGGGGGGCGGGGCCGGGGTTTCTTCTTCGAGTCTTCGCGTATAGCGGGTGCGTGAATTGCTATCAAACGTTTGAGCTCTAGATAGATGTAACGTTCGTTTACGCCTAAATAAGAAATATACAAATGAAATACATTTTTGATGTAGCATTTATAATTTGCCGCAGAAGCTAGCGTTACAACTCATTAATAAAAGTGCGTAATTTATTACTGTTTTAATAATTAAGCAAAAGTCAATTAATACGCCTATCCTTCCCTTATTTGTCGACAAAAATAATACTTGAAGACATTTATTAACATAATTATAACCGAACTGATACATTCTATGCAAGCCTGCTTACAGCGTTCAAATGAACATACCCGTGAAATATTCCACCACTGCTCCTATTGGTTGAAAGTTACGAGGCGACCTACTCCGTTTAGAGATCTTAGTGTTGAACAAGGTTTGAGCAGTGGCCATCTTCGAGTCGCACGCAGCGGTGTGGAGAAAGAAAGGTTAGGGAAATTACTCTGTGTCAAGTGTTTTTTTAGCGCGCAAATTTCTATTGCAATTTAGAGCTCTATCAGAATAACTAAGTTGGCAAAATGGTAGTTTGAAAGAGTTAGTAACAAAGTTTTCTTTTTTCCATACTTATTTAATTTTATTAATGTTTTGCTTCCATGAACCCAGGAAAACTTGGCTGTGCGTTTAATAATTCAAATTTCATGCCAAAACCAGGTACCAAGATAAAT
Organism: Agriotes lineatus; assembly: GCA_940337035.1. NCBI lineage: Eukaryota > Metazoa > Arthropoda > Insecta > Coleoptera > Elateridae > Agriotes > Agriotes lineatus. The sequence goes on along the minus strand of OW679195.1, from coordinate 121,382,796 downwards.
TATAACTCAAACGGTATCTGAGCTAGCAAAGCAATTGTTAAATCACTTATTAATTATAAATTTTATTATTAATTGGCAAATAACAGGGCAGACATTTATGACGCCCAAAACGTGAGGTAATTAGAGAATTGAATGACAATATATCACTAAAAAGCTTTTTTTTAAGGATAACGTTAGGTGTTCGATCATTTATACTGATGACATTAACGCATACAAATTTTAATAATAAAATTTGTTACATTAAAAAGGTGTCTCGAATGAAGTCCCACACGTAGTCACCTATTGTATTATTTCCCCTTTTGCTGTGAAACAACCTTTTTGTAATTGATATGCTTAGTGGAACAATTTACCGTATTCTTCGCTAATGCTCACCATGCATTCGCCGAAGAGATCGTGTAACTTAAATGACATTGTTTTAAACTTTATGATTAAATTTTCAAGTGTGGAAACGCTAAATGAAGTTCCCCGTTTAAAAATTCTGTTGGAGATGGCTAAGGTGCGTCTGTAAAACGTATTGCGCTTGAAATATTGGTAATAAACAACAAAAATCACAACAAGCCCTTAAGATGAGAACGGAGAATAATCAATAGAGTTATAGAGCTACTTGTAGAAGCAAGGAATATAAAGGTAATTTTGGCTCAAATATTGAGATGGTTTCGGGTAGAGACTGACAAGGAGATAATAATGAAGAGGGTGTTAGAAGGGACAATTAATAGGATCTAGTAAAAGAGGAGGTCAACGAACAAGTGGCGAAAAAAGACTAGAGAAGGAAAATAAGAAACACGAAGAGAGGAGGTTAACTTAGTTAACTGTACAGAAAGCTAACTAATAGTTCAACACAACTCTCGTATTCAGAGGACCCCTTTTCGTGATGCTACTAGCCGCCACTGATAGTTGCTTATCTCTATACTATAGGAAATAGCAGCTGCCTGTAAATGTAGCAGCATTTGTCTATGTAGTAAATTAAATGCAAGTAAAAAGGAAATAAATAACTCACAAAATTAAATTAATTAAATAGGCACATAATTTAAAAAAACTGCTTTTGTGAGAGGTATTAATTCAGCGTTACACAGTCCCTACATTTACTAAACCATTAATCATAGATAATAAACATGCTATTTTAATGATTTATAACTAAAGGGTGGTTTTGCTTTTATTAAAATTCTACATTTATTACGACAATTAATCTAATTATAACATTTTATGTTATTTTCATATCTGCTGCTATCAATAATATCCACATAGTTTCAAAAAGGACTTAAACCACAGTTATGGCCGCAGCGAGCCTTAAATTTGAAGCTCAACCTCGACATTTTAGCGTTGCATTTTACAAGCAAGCTCTATCTAGAATTCAGGAGCGCGGCCGAGAATCCATTATTTTCCCAAAATAAACACTTCAACCTCAACGTCTACTTTTAGGGAGTTCTGTGGTTGTCTCAGCCTAATCTGAAAATGCTTGACTAGGGCTGAAGATGTGCAAAAACGGGCAATCAAGTCTGAGAGCTTTTTGTTGCGGAGCTGAGAAGCAGCGCGATTGGAGTGTTCGCTTCTCTCAAACTTAATTTACAATCGATTAAGTTGAGCGAGTTTTGAGAGGAAGGTGAACGCGTTCTAAGCGACGCCCTTGTTTTTTGGCCCGGCATAATGGATGCGTGTTAAACATAGTGTGACATTTTCAATTAGCGTATAAGGGAGATTAGAATGCGGTGTCGAAATAGCGTTGGAGAAATGAGAACTTGAAGAAGTGCCGACTGGAGGGTTTTACTTCGTTTCGAGCAGTTTTACACGGTGTATGCAGTCACATCTATCGCGAGGTTTAAGTTATTGGGTTATATGCAAAATTTTTGCTCCGTTCAGAAGCACACAAAGCATACAGTTTCCTTTCCAAATAAAAAGGATATCTTTTCGTTGAGGTTAGAATATCATTTTAACATCTTTTACTTAAGCTTTACCGTTATATAGTTCTGTAAACTGCAGAGAAAGATATGTACTCTAGTGCGGAGTAAATTTGCATTTTTTTTGTTTGACTTATATTCCAAGCTTTTTGAATAATCCTATAAAAAATGGAGCCACAAAAATGGGGCCAGTACCTAAGTCAAGCCGAACATTTTGAAAAGTGTTTTCTTCCACTATACAGTGCTTACCAAATGAATGGAACCGGCCTTGTTATTTCAAAACTATTCAAGCTAAATCAATAAAATTTAATATGCATGCTGTTTACAAAGCCTTCTATTATTTCCACAGTTTTGTTATTTTTTTTAACTGATAAGGTCGGGAGCTGCACAGCCAACTTGATTTTTTTTTTAATATGAAGGGGGTAAAATCGCATACCGTTTGAAAGGTATTTTCAAGTAGAATTCAGTGGCATGCTGCTTGTCATAGTTACCTCTAAAGATAACTTAAATACGCTGTTTGGAACCTTCTCCTGGTCGATTTTATTTTATAAGAGAATTCTGGAAGTGGGCATTTTGCGGCTAAGGCGGATTTGGGGGTTGCAAAATAGGGAAAACATTGTAATTGTCAAAAAAACGTTAACATTAATATTTGTGTAAAATGCGCTGTTTGGAGGCTTTCTACTCATCGATGGTTTTTTAAGAGAATTCGGGATGTCGAATTTTGCGACCCATGCGGATTTCGGGGTTGCAAAATGGGGAAAACGTTATAATTACCAGAAAAACCTTAAAATCAACATTTGTGTGAAATTAGCTGCTTGAAAATTTTCTACGGGTCGATTGTATTTTTTAAGGGAATTCGGGATGTGGGAATTTTGCTATCTAGGTGGATTTGGGGGTTGCAAAATGGAAAAAACGTTATAATTATAAAAAAAACTTTAAACTTAATATTTGTGTGAAATTCGCTGCCTGGAAATTTTCTACTGGTCGATTGTATTTTTTAAAACAGTTCGGGATGCGGTTGTGAGGGGGATTACCTTATTTTCTGAATTTTTAAATAAGAAAAATGTGCATTTTATTTATTCTGGCCCCTCGTGAAATTATAAATTTGCATGTAAATAGTAAATAGTGTTTTGGATTGTATTTTTCTCTAACATGAATATTTCGTGTGTTAAGGTCTTTGGGGCGCTGCGCTTTTTCTCAGAATGGTAGTGGCCACTGGCAGGGTTGCGATGTTTGTGTCAGCTGTTTGTACTCGTGATTGTAGTAGAAAAAATTGATAAGGACTTAAAAATATAAATACATATACATATGTACATGTACGGAAAAAACAAAGTTACTTAATTTAGACAATGTAAAAGCTGCCCAAACAAAAAATCCTTTTAAAATGTTTTTATTGAAAAATTAACACAAAACTGAAGATACATATCGACTAAACAACTCAAAGGTATATTTACATATAATTCCTTTTTCACACTGCCCGGATCCTCCTAATAAAAGCGTCTTCGCTCCAGTTCTTATATTTGCTATTAGCAAGTTTCATCAGTAAACAAAATAAACTATGAACAATAATATGTGGAGCCCCCGAGCGGATGGCTTGTAATTCTCAGGCTCCTTTAATACAGCTATCAATATAATAATAAGAATGACTCATATAAGCAATACGGCTTCTAAAGTTATATAAAAAAATTTAATGTAATATCGATTTCAACATCTTTATCTAATTGCAAATTAATATTAAATTGTACAAGATGCTGAAAAGGTTCAAAACTGTAGTACGTATTATTTATTAATGAGCTGCTATGCAGTAGAACTTCGCAGTAACGTTTCGAGTGGCGTATAATAAACAATAATAATGCAGATGTGAACAATTTCAAAACTTTTTTGTATTTCTATCCCTTGTAAATCTTTCAAATTTTGGAAATTTTATGCCAGACTTGAAAATTAGCAAAATTCATTTTCAATGCATTAACGAAGGTAAATTGCAACTTCTGTAAATTTTATTTAATTTGTTCAAAATTTGTTGATCAAAAGCAACAGACATAGTTGCTGCTTGCCATATATTATGTTGATCAGCCTTTGTTTATACAGTACTTTTTATTATTGTTAAATATTATTTTGGTATTATAGCAAATAAATAAAAATTAAGCACCCACAACATTACAGCATAGTTATTAATTGCTTATTTGAAATATTAAAAAATGAAAAAAACATGACGTTTGTTTATCATATCTCTTCTGTAGAAGAATTTTGCAGCTAATTTTGATATTAATTCAAACTTCACTAATAGTTCTATGGGAATTAATTAGTTGTGTCATAATATATTTGATATTTCCAATTAAATCAATTTTAAAGCAACGTTTCGCTATTTATTATAGCTTCTTCAGACTTTAATATCTAATGTTAATAATAAGTTAAAATTTAAGAACTAATACCTACATTTAAAAGGTTTTTTTTTGTTGTAATCTTTGGTTTTGTTTTTTATATTCCTTAAAAGTTTATTCAATAACCCATTATTAGGGGTTAGGTGTTATATTTTTTATTTCTGGTTTGATATGGTTTAAGTAGGGTAAAATTGGATTTCACCAGTAGTTTGTAGTAAAAAGTATACTATGTCTTTTAGCGTCTTTTTCTTTAATCCTTTATCCTTTTTTTTCCCCAAAATTTTCTTTTCTTTGGTAGTATGTTACGGAAATGTATTATGTTGTTATTTCTGGTTTTGTATACCATGTATTTCATTAATTTGTTCTTTATTTTTTGTTGAATTAATTATTTTATGGTGTTTTGCTTTTTTTTTGAGTTTCCTTGAAGAGCCTAGCCACAGGTTTAATTAAGATTTTAATCTTTGATGTAGTATCTATCTTTTACTCCTTTGCCAGTTTTATTTGAGTTTCTTTTAAGGTACGTGGTGATTAAGACATCCAGTTTAAAAACTTGTTGTTTTCAATTAAATTGGGATGAGATGTTCAATTCATCCGGAAAGTCTGTCAACGTTAAGTCAACGTGTTGTTGGGGTTCATGACGGTTAAGGTATCATATATTAAAAATGGCTGACACTGAGTAGCACGCATATTTGGTGATCCTAGTTTTGCTCTTTTACTGCAGTTATAAAAGTGACAAGTGTGTGGAAACTTACTCTAAACAGTTATTATACTTGCTAATTGGATTGTGATATTTAAACTTAACGCTGGGGTTGCTACGTATCTCTCCAATTTTTAAAAATGGTGTTAACGCAGTCACAAATACAAGACATTCGAGGTATCGTGGATAGTGCCGTGAAAGCATTGGCCAGCGACAAAAGCTTTTTTGAAATATTGGCGGCTAATCTAACAAAGGTGGTCGAAACAAATCTCCAGCAAACGTTTGAGGCAATAAATAAAAATGTTGAGGACATGCAAAAACGAATTTCTACTCTGGAAATTCAAAACGAGCAGCTCATCAAGGAGAATAACAGCTTAATTATGGAGGTCGACAATCTGCAACAATATTCCCGTCGCAATAATATTCGAATATTCGGGATCGAAGAAAAAAATGGCGAGAACACTGATCAAGAGATTTTGAACTTTTTCCACGAAAAACTTGGTGTTAAAATGGATACTGCTTCAATTGATCGGTCGCATAGAATCGGTCGAAATAAAAACAGAGGACGACATCTTATTGTGAAGTTTGTTAATTATCACGATCGGGAAACAATAATCAAAAATAAAAAAAAGCTTAAGGGGACCGGTTGTGTGATAACGGAAGATTTAACAAGAAACAGGCTGGAAGTATTGAAATGTGCCCAAGAGAAATTCAAGCACGAAAACGTATGGACATTGGATGGTCGAATTTGGGTGAGATATGAAGAGCGCAAACATTTAGTAAAAACTGTTCCAGATGTACACAATCTGTTGGAGCGGGTTTCTACAAGCTCATCACTTAAAGGCCCTGAACACACGGGATTCCGTTTCCCAGATTCGGTATGCGGGATACAGAATCTGAGTCTGTTCAAACACGGCGACTGAATCTCAGACGCGGGCTTTCAGTCGTTTGCAGTGCCGTGCTGTTATGGACCCAGCATTGCTGTTCTTTGTATCTGTCGAATTAGTCTAGAAGTGCTGTATTTAAAGTCAGGGATTGGGCTCTACTAAGCTAATAAATTTTTCATTGTCAAATAATGTACATTCTATGATCGTTGTATAGTAAGGAACGCCTTGCTTATTCGATTTAAATAGAAGTTGAAGAAAATCTGCTACGCCTATGACATGATATCATATGTTCTCGCTGGCAAAAGTAGGCGAGTCCAGGCCGTGGTACACGTGGACTCATATCCTCTATATGCTCCAATGGTAAATCGGTATCCGAGATACAGAATGTGTCGCCGGCGGCCGATTTTCCTTATCTCTTCATTTCGGCCGCCGGCTACAAATTCTGTATCTCGGATACCGATTTACCATTGGAGCATATAGAGGATATGAGTCCACGTGTACCACGGCCTGGACTCGCCTACTTTTGCCAGCCAGAACATATGATATCGTATCATAGGCGTAGCAGATTTTCTGCAACTTCTATTTAAATCGAACAAGCAAGGCGTTCCTTACTATACAACGATCATAGAGCGTACATTATTTGACAATGAAAAGTTTATTAGCTTTGTAGAGCCCAATCCCTGACTTTAAATACAGCACTTCTAGACTAATTCGACAGAAACAAAGAACAGCAATGCTAGGTCCATAACAGCACGGCACTGCAAGTGACTGAAGGCCCGCGTCTGAGATTCAGTCGCCGTGTTTGAACAGACTCAGATTCTGTATCCCGCATACCGAATCTGGGAAACGGAATCCCGTGTGTTCAGGGCCTAAAGGCTAGTGTGTTTACCTTTCTTATTATCAATTATTTGTAAACTGATCTGAATGCAGTTTAGAGTTTGTTATTTGTTGTATATTTTTTACATGTGTTTACATTCATTCTTTCTATGGTAAATTATTATTTTAGTGCTTATGCAAAACCTGGAATCACCATTTAATTTCACTTGTGTCATTTAGAATTGGTTTCTTTTGTTTTTAGGTATAAATACATACACATATATCTTGAGCATTAATTCCGTAGACAATATATGTCTGAGATAGCATTATTTTATCAAAACTGTAGAAGTATTAAGAACAAATTGCAAGATTTCTTCATTAGTACTGCTGAAGGTCATTATGATATTATATGTATTACAGAAACTTGGTTGACCAATAATATTAAAAATGCTGAAATTTTAGATTTGAATATTTATAATATAGCTAGGTGTGACCGGAATTTTGAATTGACAGGTAAAGCAAGAGGTGGAGGTGTATTAATAGCATTACGAAAGCCGTTTAAAATTTTAAAAATTGAAAAACAATGTAGAACGTATGATTCTATATTGGTAGAAGCAAGAATAAACAAATCAAAGTTCATTTTTGCAACCGTGTATATGCCGCCCAACTCAGGACCTAATGATTACAAAGAATACTTCGAATTTATTGCTAAATACATTAAAGACGATAATAGTAATATATTTATCTCCGGAGACTTTAACTTGGGAGATATCTGGCAAAAAGATTTAAATCATTTCAATATATCTGCATTTAATGAGTCTTACAAACAATTTGTCGAAGGGATGAATGCATCTTCTCTCGAATTATGCAATGGCATAAAGAATCATAATAATAAAACATTAGATCAATTCTTAACTAATATATACAATGTACCCCAGGTTAAAGTGACCAAATGTGATTTTCCAATCTCATCTGAAGATGCACATCACCCAGCTTTGTCAATTAGTATAAATTTAAAAACTAAAATCAAAACTAAACATGCCGATACTAATTTTATGCATTATAACTTTAAACGCGGTAATTTCGAACTATTCACTGAACTTGTTCGCGCAGCTGATTGGACATCTGTATTATCTCAAAATAATATAAATACCGCATTGCAAGAATTTTACAATATCTTCTATTCTATAATGGACACTGCAGTACCTAAAGTAAAATACAGTTCAGCTCATTTTCCCGTTTGGTTTACTAACGAAATTAGAAACTGCTTCAAAGAAAAGACTAAATTAAAAAAAGTAAGACATCTTTCTACTGATCACTACAATCGTTTTTCAGATATTCGGAGAAAATTAAAAAAACTTATAAGAGATGCACACACTAACTACATAAATAATATTGAACAGTCCTTATACCATGATCCTAACCAATTTTGGTCTTACATAAAAGAAAAACAGACGAACGATTCACATGTTGCAATGAAAATGAATGGTCACGAAATAGAAACGGATAGAATTGCCGATAATTTTGCTATTTTCTTTCAATCTGTCTATAATGAAACCCCAGCGGCGTATACCGTTTAATTTAATGATGTCGTGCATACGAGTGATTTGTTGAATATTGAAGCGATTACGCAGCTTGATTATGAACGAGGAGCTATTAAAAAGCTCAAGCCAAAGAAATCAGCTGGAATAGACAAAATACCACCCTATGCTATAAAGGCTTATGCAGATTGGCTTAAAGAACCTCTACTTCATATTTTTAACTTGTGTCTGCAAACAGGTTCATTACCTGAATGTTGGAAAACTGTCTTAGTAACACCAATCTTCAAATCTGGTGATAGATCAAGTGTGGAAAACTATAGACCCATAGCACTTTTACCTGCTGTCGCTAAAGTATTCGAACAAATCATATACGATCAAGTGTGGAATCATATAAACCCCTATATTAACGATTGCCAACATGGTTTCGTTTCAAAAAAATCCGTTAATACAAATTTGACAAATTTTGTTCATGACGTTAAGACTAATCTAGAAAATAAATTTCAAACCGATGTAATATATACTGATTTTGCAAAAGCCTTTGATCGAGTCGATCCCGACATCTTACTTCAGAAATTGTACCGTAATGGACTTACCTCAAATACTTTAAGACTATTTATATCATACCTGCAAAATAGGCACTTTGTTGTAAAGCATGATGGAAATACATCTGGTAAATTTAAAGCAAACTCAGGAGTTCCACAAGGCTCAAATCTGGGGCCATTGTTATTTTTAATATTTATAAATGATTTGCCAGATTGTATTCGAAATTCAAAGTGCCTATTATTCGCAGATGATATGAAGTTATATCAAAAAATAGAAACTATTAATGATTGTTGTAGATTACAGGCAGATATAAATCGTATCTACGAATGGAGTTTAATTAATAAATTACATTTTAATATATCGAAATGTCATAAAATGGTCATAACAACTAAACAGAATAAAATACTATTTAATTATCAAATGAACAGCGTCAATTTGACAAAAATCGAAATTGTTAAAGATTTGGGAGTTGAATATGATTCCAAGTTAAGATTTGATTCTCATGTTGAACGGGTTTGTGGAGAGGCATCACGCAGCTTGGGTTTTATTATTAGACAAACGAAAAATGTTAAACAAATAAAATCAATACAAATTTTATACTATACTTTTGTACGGCCGAAACTCGAATACGCATCCATTGTCTGGTATCCTCAAACTTTTCATCATAAAATACAAATAGAAAAGGTTCAAAATAGATTCTTAAGGTATTTATATTTCAAAAAATACAAATCCTATCCAAATTACGTAACTACCAGAACGATCGAGCTCCGTAGGACATTTGAAACTTGGAGTTTGGAAAATCGCAGACAATTTAGTGTGTTAATGTTTGGTTATAAATTATTAAACAATATGATTTATGATTCTAAACTTCTTGCTTTGCTAAATTTCAAAATCCCTACTAGACCCTTACGACCGTCAGCAATTTTTGCTGTACATTCACAACCTTTTAAGTGTAATTCTCCTATAACAGTATTTTTGCAGCTTGCCAACCAAGTTATGTCTGTTACCGATTTAGATTTTGCTATGAATCTTTGCAACTTTACCAAATTATTAAACCAGCATTTTAATGTAGTAAGTTGTTCTTAAAATATATAGATCAATCTTCATGGCTGCCTTCTCAGGCATTTAATTTGTCGCATTTGATATTCTGTTGTTAGGATGTATATTGTGTATATATATATTTATGTGTATATTTATATGTATATTTCCTTGCATTTTTATATTGCTACTGTTTTTATATATTTTTTTGGTACATTCCCTTGTAATGAGGCAACGCCTGTTTGGAAATAAAATAAAAATAAAAATAAAAATAAAAATAAAATAAAAATAAAATATAGGTGTGTTCTGATTACGACAGGTGAAAGGAATGAATTTGGTTTTATCAACGTTTACAGTAAGAAGTTTGCGATTAAACCACTCATTTATATTTATTAGATCTGTTTCTGCTTTCTGTTTCACATCTGTCCATGTTTTGCCTTTGTATAATATTACTGTATCATCCACAAAAGCTATGATTCTGCCAGTTGATGGTAATTCTAATAGTTCATTTACATAAATAGTAAATAGTATTGGACCTAGAACAGTTCCTTGGGGCACCCCGTATATTACTTCTGTTTTTTCACTTAGACAGGTTCCAATTTTTACATATTGCGGTCTGTGTTGTAGGTACGATTCTATTAAGTTATTGGTCTTTCCGCGAACTGCTATGTTATGTAGGCATTCTAATAATTGTTTGTGGTTAACAGTATCGAAAGCTTTGGCTAGGTCAATAAATACTGCCAAATTAGGATTTCCTTCATCGAGAGCAGTTTGTATTTCGTTTACTACAACGGATATTGCGTCTTGTGTAGATTTTTCACTTTGAAATCCAAATTGGTTTGTTGATATAATGTTATGTTTGTTGAGGAAGTTTACTAGTCTTGTTTGAATGACTTTTTCAAATATTTTTGCTATGTTGGAATGTAGAGATATAGGTCTATAGTTTTCTCTGTGTTGTTTGTCCCCATTTTTGTATTAGGGCTTTATTACGGCAGCTTTAAATATATAGGGACAGCAGCTCGTTTCAATTATTTTCTATATAAGGATTGCAAGAGGGTTAGGTATTATTGACGCCACTTGTTTTAGAATGTCGGCAATTATATTGTCAATACCTGGCGCCGTGCCTGTTCTTAACGTTTTAATTAAGTTGTGGATTCCATTTTCATCAGTCGGTAAGAGAAAGAATGAATTGGGGTTAATCTTTATAGTGTCTGCAAATCTCATATTTTTTATTTTATTTATCTTATTCGCCATTGTTTCCCTATAGATGTGTAATGCTGATTGAAAATGTTAGCTATCTCCATTTGATTTGTGATTGTTATTCCATCTTTGTTTTTTATCTGTGATATTTCTTTTGGTTCTGTTTTATTGCCAGTTATTGTTTTGACTACTTTCCAAAGATTTTTGCTTGAACTATCGCTGTTTATTTTATTTTTAAAGTAATTGTTCTTTGCATTTCTTATTAAGGTGTTGAAATGGTTTCTATATACCACGTAAGTGTTTTGTTTTCGATGTTAGTTGGGTCTCTTTTCCAATTTACAAAAAGGCTTTGTTTATTATTTACAGATATTATTAACCCTTTTGTAATTCATTCCGTCCGCTTAATTTGATTATGTTTTCTCTCGATTTTGTGTGTTGAATCTTGTACTGCCGTTTTTAGTTGGCGAACGAAATAATCAGCTGCTTCCTCAACTTCCATACTGTTGAGTGTTTCCTCCAGTCTAAATTTTTGCAGTTTGTCTTTAAGCATCTGAAGATTTATTCTGCTGATACTTTTTTGTTCCTTTTTGTTCGATTTTCTTTCGAATGACATGCAGTGGCTACTCATGATTGAAAAATGGTCTGTTATATTACTTTGAAGAATAATTGGAGTACATTCCTCAGCACTTGCGGATTTGCAATATATATGATCTATGCAAGTTTTTGAGTTACCCTGTATACGTGTGTATTTATTTATAAGAGATTTATAACCCTTTTCACACAATATGTGCATTAGTGTGATTTTGAAGATAAATGTCAGTAGATGGAGGCCTATATATTGCCGATATTACTATTGACTTACCCATGTATGTTATTAATGTTTTAATTACTTGTAGATTAATTATGCTATGTAAACTTATACTAAATACGTGACTACTTTTAATATAAATAACTACTCCTACATTTTGATTGAATTGATCGTCATTGTAAACCATTTCATATCCATCAATTTTGAAGTAATTTTTGTCATAGATTTTCCAAGTTTCAGTTAATATTATGACATCAAAATAGTTATTAAATTGGTTCAGAACTATAATCATTTCATCAAAATTTTTTGCTATACTCCTAACATTTTGCTGAAATATATTAAAAACAGTTTTGTTACTTCCTACCTTAAGTAATTGTTTACACGTTTGCTTCTTCTTAAGTCTTCCCTTGACAGGTTCCCCACTTCCAGGGCGACCCAAAGACCTTTTCCTGCTTCTCTTTGTCATGCTGACTTTGCCTCTATTTAATGTTGTAGGCTGAACTTTGATGCTGGACTTTTGCCTGTATCGCTGGGCACATGAACTCTCAGCAGTGCACAAAACTTTTTGTTTTCACCTGCTTTAATTATTGGCAAAACATTTTGACGGTTGAATTGCTGGTGCCATGTTCGCTATGTTTTGGTGAGCAATAAATCGACATTTTGAAAATTGATGCAATCTTCAGTAGTTGTAACCATTTCAAAACCTGAAAGTTTTCCTTCCTATTCACTATTATTGGCATCTGTAAGGACTAAATGATTTTGTTGAATTAATTATTTCTTCGCTTTCGGTTACAATGCCACTGGTTGTGAAACGAAGGGCTATTTCAAAATCTTTATAATGAGATGGTAAAAGTTTCTGCATTATCCATGACGATGAGAAACTGACCTACAAACTAAACAGTATGCAAATAGTAAACAGTCATGTCGCACCATGCACGCCGTATCAGCCGTGCAACCGCATAAGTGTTACATTCTGTATATGAATTTGACACCGATTTACATAGATTTCGCACTAGTAGTCTGATTTGTTTAAAATTCGAATTGACCAATGAAATTGCGCTAGGTGCCAAATACATATATGGAATGTATATATGCATACGGCAAATGGAAAGAGAGTCTAAAAGGGGCAACAATAAGTGCGTTTTGTTTAATACTGTTGTGCATTGCACAGACGCCTGGGCCCTCTAAGAGCTTAGGCGACACAGGATGGAGTTGAAATTGCATTCGCAGGCGCTGTTGTTCGAATCCCACCACGGTAATGTTATTTTAAATTGAAAATTAATAAAATTCGCATTACCAAGGGTTTCCTTTAATCGTTTTAGTATTATTAGAAACGTTAAGCTATTTTTACCGCTAGGTTCTTTTAATTTTTTAAATTATTTAGTGTCGCAATGTCCGCGTATGAGGGAAGTCCTGAGTGAAGCCTTTTCCATATTTTTTCCTGTTCTGGCATTCAGGTCACCTAGAATCAATATTTCTCTTCTACATGTCTACTTTGTCTAATATCTCTGTTAATTTTTCAATCTGGTCTTTATCTTATAATGGTGCATAAATTCCTAGGATCAGCAGTTCGCATTCTTTATATTTTAAATCCATATTTATAATTATCTCTTTAATATTTGATTCTGAAGGCAGTGTAACTAGAAGTTTCGATTTAAACTTTAAAAACCATCTTTAGGCTACAATCAACAAAGAATATAGTAATACAGTTAACAGCAGAAAGCAAATACCTCACCTAATATCAAGAAACACTAGTAAAATCAACAATAAAGAAATATATAATTGAAATGAAACGAACACATGACAAACACAGACATGTTTAAATTAAATAAATAATTTTTTTAAAATCCCAGGTAAAGTACCTCGAAATCATCATTAGAATACGAGAAATCTGCAGTAAAGTAATCCATTGTTTTACGACTTTTTGTATGCAGCAGGGCGATACGTAAACTTCAATCGACGTTAACATAACCTTCAAAAATTGATTGAAATGCTGTAGTTTTACGATTTCTCGATTTTAAAAGAACATAATGTAGTCCTCGACACTGAAGTTCCTTTTTATTCCTCATGTGGTTTATTTGCCTTGGCTCAGTGAGGCAACCATCGCTCAAACAATTTAAATCGGCAAGCGATGCTGAATCGAACGAGGGCTTGGGAACGTGGTTGATCCCTTCAGCAGGAAATCCGGGAGTGCTGCTAACTACACAATACTCCGGCATGCGGTGCTTAAGTGACCCAGGTTGATCAGCTCTGTGATTAACCCCGCAGAGCGGTATGAGGAGATATCCCCCAAAAATGTGAACCGATCGTGGTCACCCACGTAAAAGCCACTCGAAACCAACTACACAACTTGCTCCGGAACGGTCTCATTCAAGACCCTGAGTCTGAATTTCAATGCTGAAACTGAAATTCCAATGCTGGAGAAAACCCGCGACACCCTTTCAGACGCCGTAATGCTAGAAATGACACCCGATCGTGGAGAGAAACAATAAGGTTTTTGCAACTATTGGTTGAAAATGATGCAGGCGATTCATTTGGCAATGCGATGGGCTGAAGCGCTAAGGAGATGAGATATAGGGCACAAAGAAGAAATCAATCTGGCTCAATAGCAATAATAGGATTGATGATTGGGAAGGGGGAATGCCTGTAATTATATAGCTTTCATAATAGTAGAAAAGGATCTTTACAGAGTGTATTGGAAGATAATGTTTGACATACTACAAGAAATAGGAATAAAAGAGGAGAAACAAATTATATACAGGGTGTATTCAGTTGTAGTAGCATAAATGATAATAAGTCAAAATAGGAAGATTAAATCTAATATACATTAGTACAAAGTCGCACCTCTGATGACTTACAGCCCCTTAAATGTCAATAAGAAGAAACGTTTTCAATAAATTAATCTAGAATGCTTTGACACAGAGGACTTATATTTGGCAGACGTGAGTATATTATATTGTTGAGCAATACACTTTTCAGAAATGTTGCATCTAATAATTGCTGTATTTTTTGACCACAATATTGTGTGCCACGCTTTTGTTTGGTAAAAAGCTCGTTAGTTAAATTTTAAAATATTCTAAAATGTTTAATGATACAAGGTGAGACACAATATTGCAGATACAATGAAGAATAGTGTTGAATTACCTTCCCAAGAATCAATTTCTATACATTATTTTATTTCCTAGTTTGTATACCATGCCCTATAAATTATTATTAATGTATATAAATGCACGTGCTTAGTGAAGTTACCTAAAGATACAATCAAATAATCAAATTATATTTGTAAACTATTATTGTGGATATTTATTCGTATTTCCGTTTTTTTCCAGATTTAAATGTTCTTGTAATTTAAAACTTAAGAATGACATGAAGCCAAAGATATCATTGTCGGGAATAAACTATAAAAATGTTGTGTATTATAAAAAAATTATTCCCCTGAGGTTGAAGTAGTTAAATTTAATTTCACGTACGGTTTGGTCAGATATGTTGTTCCATCTTTCCATTTCAGTAAATTACTTTATCAGTCGCTGCCAGCTTCCCACATACTATTACTGGTTTTACTTAGGTAGAAGCCAAGGAGATATTTTCCAAGCGGCTGCTACAAGTGAAGTGATCAGTTGGAAGTCTCAGAAAAATCTATCATCGCAGCAAAATTACTTTGTGGGAGTAGTTCTGGCAATTGACTCGGAATGCAATGTAATTTTAAAATTTTCATTTTAGAAATGAAGTTCATGGATTCGCGAGCGAATGATTTAAAACGTCATTCATTTGTTGTTCAGGAAGACCTATAACCCTGAAGTTTTCTAAGTACGCATTGTATACCATTTTATTATTTTTTGAGTAAACTACAAAAATAGACACAAATATTTTATTAATTCAAAAACTATTAAAAGTTACAAGAGTTATTTATTGGGTTGCCTAGTAAAGCTAAGCTAGTAAAGTGTTTTCCAATAGTGGCGTTAGAACTTTAAAAACTGTTTGTAGTCATCTTGGATTAATTGAGCCTTAAATTTTTTGATAATTGTATTTAGTCAACTTTAGCAAATCATCGTGGAACGCTAAATGACTTCAACGACATATACTTTTTGACGAATTCATTTAACCGAAATAGGCCTCATCGCTAAATATGAATTTTTTGCCTAATTCGGGATCGATTTCCTACTGTTCCAGAGTTCAATTAGCGAACTGTCAACTCTGCGAATAATCATTTAGCTTCAGTTATTGGATGAACTAAATCTTGTTAGGATAAGACCTAAGTCTTTACGCAAAATTCGGCAAGTTGTGGTCTGACAAACCATAAACTTCACGTAGAGCGCAGAGCGTTGCTCAAACAGAAAGAGAATTTTGATAATAAATACGAACTCT
Organism: Agriotes lineatus; assembly: GCA_940337035.1. Classification (NCBI taxonomy): domain Eukaryota; kingdom Metazoa; phylum Arthropoda; class Insecta; order Coleoptera; family Elateridae; genus Agriotes; species Agriotes lineatus. The sequence goes on along the minus strand of OW679195.1, from coordinate 121,366,625 downwards.
TGCTATACAGTCTTAAAACATTTAACGTTCCGTGATGATTTGCCAAAGTTGACTGAACACAACTATAAAAAAATTGAAAGCTCGACCAATCTAAGATGACTACAATTAGTTTTTCAGGTTCTGACGCCGCTATTGGAAAACATTTTTAAATGCAGAAAAAACTAAATATTCAAACAAATGTTACACACAAAAGGCTTACAAAAGGCATGGAGAAACAACACTCCAAGAAATAGATTTGTAGACTGCTAGTAGAGCTGCGCATATCACTAATTAATCATTATTTAAATTTTCAAATTGATTTAAGGTATAAAGTTCTTGGTCACATAACCACGTTTTTAATTTTCTTTTGAAGTATGTTTTAGTTGGTGAATCTTTAATTGCAGCGGGTAATTTATTAAATAATTTCAAGTCAGAGTAATAAGATGATTTGCGAATTTTCGTTTTTTTATAAGGTGGTAACGTTAGTTGCAACCGTGTGCGTGTAGAATAGTCGTGAATATCACCATGTATAGGCAATTTCGGTAGTTTTTGATAAATCATTAAACAGATTCTGTAAATATATAAACTAGTGGGTGTTAATACTCTTTACGTCTCATAGAAGTTCTATATAAATCTTTAGGTTTTGATCCGATCATCGTTCGTACAGCTTTTTTTTTAAATTTTGAATATATATTCTGAAAAACTTTCCGAAATATTTTTATCTAGTCCGTCTAGTAAGTTTATCCTAATGGGTGATTTTAATCTGCCGAACATAAATTGGGCCCCGCAAAGTGACACCGGTATGTTTACTTACTCTAACTCAACAGGTGAAACGCAAGCTAATTTTTTTGATACAATTGATCTTTGCTCCTTTAACCAGTTTAATGGGATTAGAAACGCGCACGACAGAATTTTAGATTTAATATTTTCTAACGAATATTTGAAAGTGTGTAGTTGTTGTGACCCGTTAGTACCGGAAGACCCGCATCACAAAGCCTTGTCGATTGAAGTCGATCTCATTAGTCAACCATCTTTGAAGAAGCAATGTAGAATGAAATACTTCTACAACTCAGGTGATTATGCGGCAATTAATGAAAGTTTAAACAACATCGATTGGGCAAGTAACTTGACGTCGGGAACTATAGACGATGCCCTACACTTTTTAAATTCTGCTATTTCAGATTTACGCGATAAATATATTCAACACAAATTGCAGTTTAATGATAAGTTTCCTCCATGGTATACCTCCCCTCTGAAAAAAAAAATTATGAAAGAAAAATTAAAATACTTCCGTAAATATAAAATCTATGGTAACTTGTCCGATTACGCAACTTTTTCTCTACTTAGACAACGAGCGAAACGTCTAGAATCCCAGTGTTACAAGTCTTACACTGCAAACATCGAAATTTCTATCTCAGAGAACCCTAAAGCATTTTGGTCATTTATCAAACGTAAAAATAATACGAATGCAATACCAGCTGTTATGACGTATGGCGACCAATCGGCACAAACGGGGGAGGGCGTATGTAATTTATTTTCCACCTACTTTCAATCCACCTATTTGAAGACAAATTCAACAAATAACATCCAAGTTAATTATCCTCCTAGCACAAGTCCTACTAGCATCTCCAACATTGAAATTAATCAGGATGGAGTACTAAAACTACTCAAATCTATTGATACAAACAAATATGCTGGACCCGACGGCATTTCGCCAATTTTAATTCGTAATTGTGCTGATAGTCTGTCCGTTCCTCTTTTTATACTCTTTGATAGATCCATCAAAGAGGGCATCATGCCCTCAGTTTGGAACTCGGCTTTCGTCTCCCCCATTCACAAAAAAGATTCTAGAAACAGAATAGAAAATTATAGACCCATATCAAAATTGTGCATTTTTGCCAAAATATTCTGAAGAATCGTTCATGCTGAAATATATTCAGCAATGAAACCAATATTTAGTCCTGAACAACACGGCTTTCTTAAGCAGCGTTCAACAGCAACTAATCTGCTAGTATCAAATGAGTATATATCCGAGAACATGGCAGTTCCGGCCCAAGTTGATACAATCTTCACGGACTATAGTAAGGCATTTGATAGGATAGACCACATTATCAGTAATAATGTATTAAGGGCAAATGCTTTTGCTGGTAAAAATGTTTTACGAAAGTATTTTGTTTTGGCAATGTCACAAGACAAACTAGCCGAGCCGAAGGCGAGGGAATTTGTCAAAGTTAGTTTGTCGAGGGGCATTGCCAAAAAAACAACAAATCGTGAGTAAAACATTTGCCGAACAAAATCGTGAGCCCGAAATACATTTTGTGGACTATTTCCCAAATATGGGTTTAGTTTGACATTTATACTGATGCGCAATGACAGTTTAAATGACGTTTCTTAAATACCACCTTGATTAAAGAAACATATTTGGTGGTTGCCGTGGATGCAAGTGGCAAAAGAAACTGACAAAATCCCAAGGGAAAATTTCGATTTTTTGCCACTACAAAAACACACGATTGGTTGAATTTTGAAAAAGCATGGCTTTTCATTGGATAATAAGAGATGTGGGAAATAGTCCTTCTCAATAAACTTCATAGGGCCGGTATTCACGGAAATCTTTTCAGGTGGTTTAAGTCGTACAATGAAAATCGTTCTCAGGCAGTAGTACTCAATGGTTTCACATCTGGGTGGACAACTGTCCCTTCAGGAGTTCCGCAAGGGTCTTTAATGGGCCCTTTACTCTTTATTTTATTTATTTTGGACATAGGAAAATGCTTTATTTTCTCCAAATTTATATTATTTGCAGACGATATGAAAATCTTAAAACGTATAGATAATGCCTCGGATGCAGCTGCCCTTCAAAGCGATTTACTCAGGCTAGATCAATATTGTCTCGATAATAAGCTTGACCTTAATGTGTCGAAATGTTACTGTATAACGTTTACTGGATAAATAAACTTTCTCAATTTTAACTATTATCTCAAAGGCCAACTTATCAATAGAGTTGAATTCATTAAAGACTTAGGTGTAATCCACGATTCAAAATTATTATTTGACAGGCACATTGATCACATCGTCTCAAAAGCATCAAAAGCACTGGGCTTTATCATGAGATCATGTGCTGACTTCTCTCAAGTTAAAACTATAAACATTCTTTACTGTGCGTATGTACGCAGCCTTCTCGAATACTGCTCGCAAATATGGAATCCTCGATACGAAATCTATATTTCCCGCATTGAAAACATCCAAAAAAGGTTTTTACGCTTTATCGAATTTAAAAGTCGAGTTAGAGATTCTGATTATTTGTCAAGGTGTAAGCGACATCATATGCTGCCTCTCTCAATACGCAAGGACGTCACTGATATTACTTGTTTAATGAATATTGCAAACGGCTCCATAGATTGTCCTCAATTATTAAGCAAAATATCTCTGTGTACTCCAGTATTCATAACAAGAAATCCAATTCTTCTTTCTACGCCCAGTGTACAAACAAGCTATAGGCAAAATTCTTTCATCCACAGAGCTAGCGATAAATTTAACAAAATAAACAAAAATTATGATTTTGATTTGTTCTTCACGAACTCTGCTTCGGTAAAAAAACGAATATCATCAGAGTTCTTTGGTTCTTAAGCTAGTATGTTTTATAGAGTAACTAACAATTTAAGTTTAATATCTTCTTTATTTTTCTGCAACTTGTGTTGCCTAATATTATTATTATATCATTAACTATAGGCGAAAACTGTAAAATGGCTACTAGTTATTGCTGATTCTACATATTTATGTATACTAGCTGTAAGTTTTCCATAAAAATAAATAAATAAATAAATAAATAAATATAGTATTCGCGTCTCTGCTATTGCCCCAAAATTCTATGCCATATTGCATAAGACTCTGAAAGTAAGCAAAGTATACAGTTTTTGCGATATCCAGATCAATCTTACTACTTATGACTGTTAGCGCATACACAGCTGAACTGAGCCTTCCATTTAAATGCGTAATGCATGGCGACCAACTGATTTCCTTATCAACAATAATTCCCAAAAAATGTATTATCAACTGATTCAATTTTTCCTGAGCTTGTAAGTAAATTGATGTTATCATAATTTTTACCAGGATATCCGAATGTTACTGCTTAAGATTTTGTACCCTTTAGAAGCAATCCATTATTTGCAAATCATTGTTGCAGTTTATCTATAACTTGTAATGCAGTAGCTTTTACATTTTCTACTTCTTTGTCGTATCATCAGCAAAAAGTGTAAATGAACAACTGTCTACATTGTGCGGTAAATCATTTAAATATGTAATGAATAATAAAGGTCTCAATATGCTTCCCTGCGGAACTCTACATTTAGAGGTTTGCAAGTTGGACCTATAACGTTTAATACAATTTGAGTTGCTTTGATGAGCTACCTCTACTAGTTGCAATCGACCCCGAAAGTAAGAATTAAACCAATCATGGGCAATACCTCTTACTGCCATAAAAAATTAAATAATTTCAAAGTCGACACAGTCGAAAGATTTTGAAAGATCGCAATATATTCCCAACACCTTGTCATTATTTTCTAGCATGTCTATCACATGGTCAATAAAATTATAAATTGCATCTGTAGTGCTTCTGTATTCCCTAAAACCGAATTGATCATTATTTAAGATATCCTTATTATTTAAGTGATTATTTAATCTTTTTTTCATTAATTTTTCTAAAATTTTTGAAAGCACTGGCAATAATGATATGGGTCTGTAGTTTTTTATGGATGGTTTTTTACCCTTTTTACACAAAGGTTTGATGATTGCTATTTTGACTTTATCAGGAAATACTCCCAAGGCAAAGGAACAATTGTATATATCAGTAAGTGGGGTAGCTAATATGTCAGTATCCTCCATTATAACTGCTACTGGTATCTCGTCCTATCCAAAGCATTTTTTATTTGAATTTTTATATTCTCTTGTGGAACTGTCGATGACTTTCCTGTTTCAGTTTTAATTATATTCCAAGTTGTTATAATTTTATTTTTTGAGAAAGTTAATAGTTGATAAATATACAATTTCTTGGCTTTACGAATTACTTTGTTTTAAATTGTTATATAGTTTTTATGTTTTTAACGTAATTAATAAAGTTGTTATCGCTACTAAATTGTGTTAATCGCAGTAGTTCAAGCTTTGTTTTACACGACTTGCGAATACCCTTTGTTAATACATTTAAGAGGAAACGCATCTCAAAGCAACTGTTACATTTCTATTTTTGTATTTACATCATGAGTAAGTGACAACTCATGCCAATCGATTGCCTCTATTAATTGACGAAATTTGTTATTAGCCTTAGAGATAAAAAATCTTCGATATTCTATAGTAATTTCATAATGCGCAGTTGTATTAATAAGAAAAAGTTGAGTTTTATGGTCTGATAAATTATAATCTAGGTTTTTTATATTTATGCAAGTGGTGTCTATATTTGTAAGAATAATATCGTTTAAAGTGGCACTTCTACTAGTAACTCTAGTGGGAGTATCTATTGTGTATTTTATATTAAAGCTATTTAGTAATTCTTAATCTCAAAAAATAAATCGCACAGCGTTTCAAGAAATAAATTTTTATCACTGTCAGATGTTGTATATAAACAAATTATTACCATATTTCGTTAGAAATTGCTAAATATTCAAAATACTTTTCTTCCGGTTTAGTATTAAAAATGATCGAATTAAATGAATGCTTATTAGGAACTAAAATGAGAGTTCCGCCATATGGTGCTGATTTTCTCGAGTATTGAGCAGCAGTATAATAATTGTTTAAGTAAATATTTTCACCCGTTCTGAACCACGTTTCACTTAAACAGATACCATCTACACTACTTCCGCATTCTTTATCAATGTCTAATAAATTAGCTTCTAATTCCAAAATCTTACCCCTTACCGATTGAGTATTTTGATGAAGCACAATGAAACTGTTTGAAACCAAATAATTTTCTTGCACTATATTAGTATCATCCTACCGTATAGAGATGTCTGCCTCTGTAGAAATCTTGATTGGTTGGCTATCGTCCGTCTTCTTCATAAATATAAAACTTTTGTATGTCCATAAATTCTTAAATTTTGCGCAATAGTTTCGATTTTCAAGTGTAGATTTTTGTCCTCTTCTTCAATTAGACCGTGAATCTCGATGATTTTGTTAAGGCCATATTGTTCAAGCTCATTAAGTTTATTTGCGAACTTATTAATTTCCTGCTATTGTTCTCTATTCTCTTTTTGTAAAGAATCAATTAAATCGTTATTGGTATTTACACGTTGATGGAGGATAGTTATTTCGCTCTGCATTTTTTCCAGTTAACCAGTGATACTTCAAACTTTTTCTGATAGATTTTGTACATTTATATTAAGGGTCGGCAAAATTTCAAATTGTTTGCAAATAAATGTTAATTTAGTTCCGATTTTTGTATGCAAAACACTTTCCGATTGTTTATCGCCTTTAGTGCCCTTCAAGCAGTCTTCAAGCATACCTACACTTGGAACATTTCCATTCTTTGATTGCTTTATTAGAGTTTATTGTTGTAAATTGTTCCACACTAATCTGCACACAATTTATGTGATACGATCTTTTACATAGCGATGTACATTCAATAACATCATCGTAACGACCAATTTTCTGGGAGCACTCTGCACATACGACACTTTTGTAATTGAAGAATTTCCAGACGTGGCGGTTCACTATGACACGCTTAGTAGGGCTCGTCTTCACATTGCCGACTTTTATATTGAAAAAGGAAGCGTAGCTTATAAAGCAGGTACTGGAAGGCTAAGAGTACGGAGTACATCAATAGGTCTATCTTTCTTACAGTACTTGTCAGCGTATCCTTAAACAGGATTTACAATTGTATCCTCCTAGATCATGCGATTTGACCCCTTGGGATTTCTTTTTATGGCCAAACCTTAAAAATTCGATTTTTAAAACTTCCATCGCTGATTTGGATGACATTTGACGGAGGAAAGTGAATCATATTGAAGAAATAAATAATACTCCTAGGGAGCTAAACAATGTTTTCAATTCCATAAAAAGAAGAGTTAGGTTGTGTAGAGATGTCGGCGGTGGCCACATACAGCACCTTCTTTGATTACAAATTTTTTAAAACTGTCGTTGCAGCATTGTAGCGAAACGAAATAGCTATTACATTATAAACAAAGACTCTAGTTATTTCCAATTGTTAGCAGTTGTTTTTAGTTATTTACATAATTTAAATTAAAAAACAAAGTTCACATGCAACTGGCTTGGAACGATTAGTTTAGTTGCTGTTTATCAATATTTGCAAGGATTAGTTGCAATAGCATGTAGTTCAAATGTCACAAATTCAATGCTTTGATGAATGTAATTTTGAATCACTCGTTATAAGATAAGTTAATTAAATCTAGCCTTCTAATTGGTTGATAGCGGTATGAAAAAAAATCAATGTAATGCCTAAATTGGTTTTAAATATACTACTTCAATCAGACGTACCTACTAAAAACTATTTTTTACTCTTGTAGCTAAAATGGCATATAACATACTAAAATACACGCCGCTAAGTGATATTTTAATCAAGCTATCATAACCAGTGACTACAGAGCCTCCTAGTCACGAACTGAAGTTAACAACGATGTTTTGGTCACGGGGTGAAGTTAGGTTCAGGTTATTTGGTTTATTAGCCACAGCAAAAACTTAAATTAAGTCAGCTTTCAACAGTCAATTTTGACGTTTGTCAAGCATAATTTCGCCTAACAAAATTCTAAATCTTAATGAAATAATATGTTATATCGTTTAAATTTGTGGTCGTAGAAAAAGTATAGTATGTAACACATTATATAAACTAGTCTAGACACTCGTTTATTAAACACACGCTTTGTTACGCTCTGCTTGTACTTAAAACGACTCGTGACCAGAGCTGGACAAATTACTTTTAAAAAGTAATTAATTACTAATTACCAATAACCGCCCAATGTAGTAATTTAATTACACGAGATTCAATTACTCACAGGAAATAGTAATTCAACTACCAATTACCTAGTAATTGTAATTGTATAACATCAATTACTTTTTCAATTACTTTCAATAAAAATTATTGTCATATAGTTGTATTTAGTAGAATTTTCTTACAAGTTGCAACTATCATTGGTGTCGTGTCGATTCGTAATCGTAATCTAAAAGTTTTTAGTTTGCTTTGATGTAAGATGTAAGTACAGTGAGCGCCAAACAGCATTGGTCAGTTTCAATTTGTAATAACAATTTATTTGCTTAAATTACACAGTTAATCAAAACTATTTCTTAAAGACTAAGAATGGGAGATTCACTTATGAAAAATGCTGTCGGTTAAATGACTCCCCACTTGTTGAATGCACTCTTTTAAACGGCGGCCGAAATCTCTCATCACACGTTGCCGCCTTGTAAATACCCTGCTCTTCAAGTAATCTCAAAGAAAAAAGTCAGGAGTGGTTATGTCCTGCGATCTCCAGGGCCACGGAAGGTCACCATAGCAAGAAATCAGTTTATTTGGAAACGATTGTCGTAAGAGATTCGTATTAATTCTTGCGGTGTAATTAGTAGCACCGTCCTGTTGAAACCAATATTCATTTACTATCTCCTCCTCTATTTGCGATAAAAAGATCTTTGAAGCATGCAATGTCTTTGAGACGTAACCGTTACCGTTTAACCAATTTCTCGAAAAAATAAGCTGCGACAATCTTTCACGATGAAACAGCACACCAAACTGTCACTTTCGGAGGATGTCAAACATTAAAACAAAACTCCCAAGTTTCCTATTTATGAAGAAATTATCATTGATTCCAAAGGTGAAGTGTATGGGTTTTTGTTAGGTATTGAAACTGACCAATGCTTTTTGGCGCTCACTGTACATAAATAAATTCAAGGATAACAATTATACACGGTGTCCCAAAAAAAATGGGACAACGATTTGGCATATATTCCTTAAGTTATAATAAACCGATTAAACCTAATATACTTTAGTACAAAGTCCCTTCAGTAAAAAGGTATAGGGACTTGGAAGTTCAAATCTATATATTTTTTATATTAGCTTCCACATAAGTTATCACTAAATTTGAGCTTTTTATCACGATTGTGTATTTAGTTGCCGAGGCCCGAAGGGCTAAAGCAAATAAACTACACAAGGATTGTAATGGAACGTCCAGTGCCCGGGGGTACATTGTTTTTTTTTTAAATCGAGAAATTGCGAAGTTACAACATTTTAACCAACTTTTATAGGTTACGTTGACGTTGGTTGACGTTTACCTATCGCCCAGCCACCTACAAAAAGTTGTAAAACAATGGATTACTTCACTGCCAATTTCTCGTATTTTATTTGACGATTTCGACGTTCTTCACCGCCAATTTAAAAAAAAATTCGAATATGAAGAAATGTCGAATTTAATTTTGGCTAGATTTTGTAATGATATTAGAAAAAATAGCACGCTGAATATGTTATAAAAGTGATTTTTCCATGTTCGTGATAAATTAATCCATCACTCGCTTGTAAATTAAACGTTGAAAGACTTTCACTTTTCTTAACTTGTAGAACAATCTACTATTAAATACGCTTAACATGAGGCTGAATGACGAAAATATGTAACTTTCCTAATTATACAGGGTGGAGCATTGGATTTCTTAAGTGTTTGACAGGAAAATTGCTATTTAGATTTTGTAGAAGAACGATCCAATTGGCGCAACTTGAGCATTTTTTGTTGGCTCTGTTCGAAAATACTTTTTTTACTCCTTTATACGAAAGTGACATTTTCTGTCGCCTGTTAGGGGTTTCTCGAAAATATACGTTTGGTTCCCTGGTTGGTTTCCAATGGCAGTGGGAGGGAATATAATACATTGACTGTCGTTAGCATTAGAGACGGGAGACAATGTGGTTATGATTAATAATAAATTAACTAGCCTCCTGGTTTTCATATTTAAATATTTTTGAATGCAGCTGATTACAAGAGATAGTTTCATCATAAAATGTAAAAGTGTTGTATGTATAACTCTGGACTAAGACGTCATTTCATCCCTTGCATGATTACAATAAATTGATTAGGTACTGTTCTCGCAAACTCGAAAGAACTAAACTACATCTGCGGGAGGGAATGATACATTTTCCTCCCTGGTAATACAAATAGTTATTAAAAATGTGTTAGGTAACTTCTGACATTTTAAAACAAAATATCAATTTGGTGTTGATCAGGGACCGTTGAAAGTTAACAGGTGACTGATAAACGTAGTTGACAACGGCTGATTGAAATAAGAATTCGTACTCTAGATACAAAAACAAAAGACATTTGCTCAATCACGTAACAATGAAGTCATTTTTACATTCAAGTGACCTTTATACTATGTGTTCAAAAAGAAATTACATGAGGGTATGCCATGGAAATTTTTAGAATTTTCAATCGCAATATCAGGGTATAATATAAACTTATGACAGCAACAACAGTGATAATGTTAATGAATTCTAAAGCTTGCTGTTGCCAATACTCTTATATTCCATGGCCAACCCTTAAGTAATTTCTTTTTGAACACACCTAATAAGAAAATTACTGTGAACGCTCTACAATTAAATTGCTCAGGTTGCTTTCATATTTTTACTTCAAATTTCAAAATGTTATTAACATCTTTAATAATACCTATTGATTTTAAGTTTATACACTGTTCTTTTAAAAAACTAAATGGAATTTTGTGTAAAATCATTAAGAAGCCAATATTTGAATGTCGCGTAATTAGCAAGGGGGTTTTTAATAATAATCGAAGCTAACATACTGCAGCAGTCCATAAAAATTATGCACTAGTGCCAGTATACAAAGCAGCATATGAGTACTACAAGACAAGAAAGCGACAAAGAATGGATAATTTACAAAATATTCAATGCAAGAATGCTGTAAACTTATGCGACGGCGTTTTAAAATTACCATACTCCATAATGCATTTTTGAGTCAACCAGACATGGGTTTTCGCAATTAGGTACATTTTATATATGTTTTCCGCTGTTTAAATGTTGTTATGGGATATTTTCAGTTTAGTTTAATTCCTCACTCAAAAACGTAATTTTCTAGACTTAACGTCTGTTACACTTGCATGTATCGTTTAAAACACAAAATTAAAATGAATAAATAATCATTATGAACCAATATCGTCTAATGAAGCTATTTAAAATTATTATTTTACCGTAGGTATTGTAATCTGTAATGTACTTACCGCGAATATCCTTATAGCGTCTTACACTTAACGTCTCTCACAATAAATATTAGTGTCACTGTTACAAGCTACAGATACATGCACTAATGCTCGTGGACGCGTCATACAAAATCAGAAGTGGCTGTTATTGACTCGTCAGAGGAAATAATAAATTAGGCTTATATTGCTCGAGGAATACCCTGCGATTTGTTTAATATGTAACTTAATAAGATCTTATCTTGTTTTTACATTCTGGAGATTTGGCACCCTATCGAGGTCAGTAATTCAGTAATTGAAATACCACAAAGTAATTCAATTACCTCGAGTAATTTTAATTACTACAAGTAATTCAAATACTTCTAAAGTAATTTAAATACTTTAGAGTAATTTAATTACACGAAAGTAACTGAGTAATTGAAAGCAGTAATTAATTACTTTTAAAAAGTAATTTTTAAGTGCTTTCTAACGAAGGGGGCAATTCCCAATTACAATTACCGCATTTTGAAAAGTAATTCAATTCCAAGGCAAATAAACAAAAAGGAATTTAATTAAAAAGTAATTAATTACTGCCCAGCTCTGCTCGTGACTAAAGAGACGCTTATAAAACTTGCTGCATGGTATACTAGTTCTGTTATTTTATATGAAATTTAAATGAAATGCTTTCATTAAAATTTGAAACCTGTAAGAGAAAACTAATGTGTTCTTAGATTGAACAAAAACTATGTTAGGTCGTTTATTCTACCAAGTATTTTCTGCCTAATCTCATCTCGAATTAAGTATATGGTAATATGAATAAGAACAGTGCATGTAATTCTAAAAGTTTGTTGATTGCATTTGTTAATTATTTAGTATGGCAAGCAAAGTAAACGTAGAATGTTAAAACGATTTTTCTACTACTGTAACTAAAATGGCATACTAACATACATTCAATACATGCAGCGCTAAGTGACATTTTAATCACGCCGTTATAACCTGACTAACGCGTTTTTAGTGACGGGTTGAAGTTGGCAACAACGTTTTTGTCACGGGGTGAAGTTAGATTCAGACAGTATTTGTGTTATTAGCCACAGCCAATCAAGTTTGTTTTAAACGGTCAACTTTGACGTTTCTCAAGCATAATTCAAAGTAACATAATACTCAAAATCATAAGATAGTATGATGTAACACTGTCTAAATTTCTGATCGTAGCAAAAGTATAACATGCAACACACTTTATAAACGTGTCTAGATACTTTTATTAAACACACGCTCCGTTTGTGCGAAAAAAAATTAAGGCTAAATTAACGTTTGTAAAACCTGTTACATAATATACCTAGTATTATCCACCACCTCCTAGTTATAAGGCTTTACTAGATCAATTTTAGGCCTCTAAAATTTCCCATAACCCACTAGTGAAATGAAAAACCATGTTACTCGCTATTGTATTGTTGGTAGCACTGTTAAGCTCTGTCAAATTCATGATTTGCAGGTTAAGTTTTGTGTCAGTCTCTGTTAAATAACAAACAAAACCTAACTATAATCTAATCTCGAATTTGACATAGACTGACAATACACTTCCGTACTGCCAAACGTATAGCAAGAATCACAGGCGAGTGTGATCATAAATTTATTGGATCTCTCGGTATTTTTCAATTTGTCATTATCACTTTTCACGGCTGTCAATACAAAATTTATATTTTGTGTATATTTATTGAGTTGTTAGATAAAAGTTTGTATGGCACGCGTAGGTTAAGAAATAATTCACTCGAGAAAAGACCCCTCAACTTTTTTCTAGTGGATTATTTATAATAAAATACACTAGCTTCATAAATATTTCTTATTATCAATTGCAATAAACCGATTTTTTTAGATATGCATGGGTATGGAGACACGTGTTGTGTAACTTTCTCGCTAAATGAGGAATGCGTGCGAAAATTAAAAGTAGCCCAAAGAGGTACAGAAACATCCAAGTTAGGGGTAAGCCTTAGAAAACGAATTAAAAACACCGAAATAAGAGCCTGAACCGGTGTTGCGAACATTATGGAAAGAATATCAAATTTAAAATGGAGTTGGGTCGTTACTGTGGCTAGACAAACTTCTAATAACTGGACCAACAAAATCACCCACTGTAGACCTACAATCAAGCGTCGACATGCCACAAAAGATCGCTCAATGATATCAAACTATTCCAAGTAACAGATGTTATAAAGCAGCACAAACATACTTGACTGGACAAATTTGAGGGAGTCCTATGCCCAACAGTGGATGACGAGAGGCTGAGAATAGTGATGATTTGGTGTTCTACTCGTATTCGTAAGGGGCCTTAGTATTCCAGAAATATGAATATGTCTATTAATAATAAATTAAATTTTTATAAAAAAATGTATTTATACCTACTCCTTCTGTATTCATCATCCTTTGTAAGGACGTGTTGACATTATAATACTTGAACTAGTGTTATGGTTCATGGTGCTTTATCTTGTGCTTGGTGAGATGCTTCAGAAGCTATATATCCAGTTATTCATTTAATTTGACCAGTTCACCTTGTAGGCGATCATCCTCTTGATTTTTTTGCCCCCGACATTGCTTTCCGCAATCAGCCTTGTTATAGTGTCTCCAACTTTTACAATGTGACCGAAGTATCTCAGCTTGTTTCTAGTTATTATTGTTGTAAGTTGTTATCTCAATTCATTCGTTGGCCAAAACTTTCAGAAAACTACTTAATATTCACTCGGGTACAATTGCCGGTCGCTAGCCTCAGACCAAGGTGGCATGACAATTTTCCAAAATAATTAACGGTGGAAACAAACGAGAGAGATGCCCAGAACAATAAACGAATTTTTATTACTTGTCTGATATCAGTCTCCCCACAACTGATACTACTACTACTACGACAAATGTACGCAGGTGTTCAAAACGAGAATTCGTAAACTCAATTAGTACATACAAAAAAAATTCTTGAAAGAGAGGCTTCAAATAACACAGGTAGCAGTAACGAAATATATACCGACATAACTGGTATTACAGTGTAATAATAAATTCGGATTCGCAGGTTGACATAAATTATTTCTGCTGGTATCACAGTATGATCACAAATTCTGATTCGCCGGTTGACATAAATTAACAACTATAACTATAGGCTGACAAGTTACGAGGTACCTTAAATGAAAAAGCAAGTCTAATATATACTTACAACTACACAATTCGATACAATATGATCGCACACATTAAAATCAGGCAATAGTTTACAAGGCGATGGTGTCTACTACTCGGATTGGGAGGAAGCGTTTTGCGTGCTTCTAGATACAGAGCTAGCTGAGCGAACTGTATACTCCCAAGGTCACGTTGGTGATACAAACGTCAAAATGCCTCAACAAAGCTCGAAGTGACAAAGCAGTCGTCGCCAGTAGTTGCTTCAAACAAGGGGGAGATTTTAACCTGAAGGTAGTTTCTGAATTGGGTCCCTTCCTGCGCCCTAAGAAATGCCACCACTGGAAATAACACGGGTCAAGATTACGCCCTAAGCGACATTCCACATCCAAATGATGTAAAAACTAACACCTTTGCAAACTGCCCTAACGGCTAGTCGCTGACTGCTATAAGGAGAAAAATAGTACACGATTGAACACAGGTGAAATTAAATACGGCATAAAGAAAGCTTCCTACTCACCCCGCGATGTTTTGGGCACGTGCGAATAAGGTACACTGGCAAGCGTATGGTTCAGGAATTCTAATTCGCCGAAAGGCGCGGGCAACCATCACCAAAAAATCAATTTAATGTCCATAAATTCACATAACACTTTTGTTGACGCTTACACCAGTTTCATGCTGTACGCGAAGGCAGATCGGGAAAGAACGCTGATAAAACAAATGCGTCCTTTTACTTAATGCTCTGCAAGCCGAAAGTAGAAGTGGCACAAGCGCGCGAAATATGAACTGTGTACCACAGTCCTTGAAATCGAACAGGCGTAATAATAAGGACTAAATACTACAGCTATCAAAATCAGTTACATGAGCAATTAAATCGTAGCAAAGTGCTCCATTGATTTTAAACTATTTTAGGATATTAATATTTATACTACCAGTTCCTAAATATTTTTGGTTCCTCCTGAATCATTCCGATGTCCTAGCATCCCTAGAAATTTTCTACTTGTGACTCTATCGTTGAATACATTTATATTTTATTTTTAATGTAAAATAGTATAACATAAATGGTAGTGTACCTTACATTCGGCAGCTCAGAGACGAAACTGTCGTTAGTCATAGGAGTAGCAGCTCGAACCTTCGCAGCATTAATATTTTCTCATTTACAACATCAATTGAATAACAAATTGAAGTTTTCATTATAGCTATTGCTCTTTCTTGTTGGAACATTTGTAACAACCCAGAGGTTTCCTCTTTCGGGTGACTTGTTGAGCTCCGTAAAGTAGGTTTTTATTCGGTTTCACTTATCCGATTTGTGATAATTTGCTCTGTTGTTGTGCTACAGGTACTGCCGCGATTCCGGTTTTTTTATTGTTAGGGTAGAACTTTCCTTTTTTCTGTGAAATGTTCTGCTTTTTACGTCGTTTTACGTAATTTATTGTGATCTATGTTTTGGTTCTAATGCCGTTGTTTTGAGAGTTAAGGTCGGGAATTTTGACCTTTAGTGCAGGCTCCAATGGGATGTTCGTTTGCAAAAATTGCGGACCACAAAGTGTTTTGTTATTTGTGTACCTGAGCCCCTCGGCTGTATAAAAAGCCATGTTGCCGCGCGCGCGCATGGTCCTTTGTCATCCGTCCCCCCCGCCCCTTCCCTATGCTCTAGTCCCGCTACGACCGCTTGTGACGTTGGCAGTTCGCCAAATCCACGCCAGTCGTGGCCAAACATCGTCAAATAAGTGTTGTTTTCAATTGTTTACGTTTTGCTAAAACATTTGTTTCCGTATTAAGTTAGTTGTTTTGTGGAAAAAATGTCACTAAAAGTCGTGAACTTAAAAAGAAAAAGACCCAGTGAATTCATGTGTTGGTTTTGCGATTCGTTAGAACAATTAGTGAATGATCCAAAGCCCGAGTCGTTTCTCAGTTATAATGTATTAAGGGTAAACAAGCAATCCAGTGAGACAAATGTCTCATTTAAAAAAACAAAAAAGAGCGTTTTTCAAATAGAACGCGTATTAAATAAAAACTGTACCCAGACCTGGAAGGTGTCAAAGTGGTTGCCTAACCGATCGACGTTTTAAGGCGCAGAGGGTCGCAGCTCCGTTTGGCTGCTGAAACATTTTTATTTAATACGCGTTCTATTTGAAAAACGGCCTTTTTTGTGATTTCTCGAAAACCGGAAGTGTCACGTGACTGAAATTCTGTTCCGGAGCTGACATGACCATTCCAAACATATAACTTTCATAACTTTTTTCTCTATCTCTTACGGTTTGGCTGCTGAAACAGCGTCCCGGACGGACGGACGGACGGACAGACAAGTCTATTAGATAAAGGATGACTTTGTCAGTAAAAATGTTTTACGAAAGTATTTTGCTTTGGCAATGTCACAAGACAAATTAACTTGATCAAATTCCTGAGCCGAAGGCGAGGGAATTTGCCAAAGTTAGTTTGTCGAGGGGCATTGCCTAAAAACAACAAATCTTAAGTAAAACATTTTCTGAGCAAAATCATGAGTCCGAAATACATTTTATGGACTATTTCCCAAATATCGGTTCATTTTGACATTTATACTGATGTACAATGAAAGTTTAAGTGACGTTTTTGAAATACCACCTTGATTAAAACAACATCCTGTTGACAGGTCAAAATCGTCAATGCTATTCTTGTCAAATATCCCCTTGACTGAAGTAGTAGAACGTGTCAGTCAATTGGATACAGATAAAATCAAAATGTGCGCAAAACAACTAAAGGATGAGGCAATAACTGCTGAACTTTTACTGGACGAATATTTATGTGACGAGACTCTATTAGAAAATGCAATTAATAAAACTGAATTGTCTCCAATATGGGTTACTTTCATGCAAAAATTACTCAGTGCTAAGAACCATAAATTAGGAGAAAGATCTCAAGATAACAAGAGCTATTATGAGTGAGGATGAAAACATCAGCTCAAGTTTATCGGTGGAAATGCTCTTCTGAACCGATATTTGAGCACATTGATTTCCTTCAATTTGGTTATGAGCTACGCGAAGGAGACCTCTATCCAAAGCAAATGACGAAAAAATCGCTACCCGACTCTTTAATAAAACCGTGTAAATGTCAATCTAATTGTCGCACAATGTCATGTACTTGCAAAAAAGCAACACTGAACTGTACATCTTTGTGTAAATGTGTAAACAATGATTGCAAAAACTGGTAACAAAATTAAAACTGTTGCTTGCGTATTAGAGGATATTTTTTGTAATTTTGATCATTTTTGAATCAAAATAAAAGTGTTATGTAGTTGTACTGACTTGTATTTTATTTATGGCCCATATATGCATCCACAAGTACTCATTTTTTAATAAAGTTCCATGATTAAAACCAATAATCTTTTCCACTATTAACAGCGGGGGAGGGGGGAGGGGGACCACAATACTGGTTGGCAACATCTGTCAATTCGAAGTCTGGGATCACTACAATACATATCAGAAGTCAGAACGCGGTCCGCAATTTTTGCATACGGAACTCCACTGAGAGTCCGGTCTACTTGTGACCACTTCCATTTGTGAGTTGGTCACGAGTATTATAGAAACCACGAAAGATGAGCCCTGCGTCATCAATGCTATCCGTATGATGTAAGATTTTACTTGCTAGTCAAATTAGCGTCAGTTGTATTCTCAAGCAATCAGGAGCCAATAGGTGGCGCTTTATCCGGGAAACAAATAGAGATCCTGAAACAAACAGCTGTCAGGTCATTATTTTCGTTTTGACTAAGAAATGTAAAAATCCATTTTTTATTATACTGTTTTAGTTATTTGCTTTTATTTGCTTTTATGATGACTAAGGTTATATGCAACTTAAATCATTTACCAATACACAATTTCAAATGATATAATAATCTAACCAATAAATATACAACTGTATTTCTTCCGCAACGCAATTCTACAAAAAATAATTCAATTGAACATAGGAATTTAGATAACGACTAAAATAAAATAATGTAAACATATTAATAATTACAATTCTTAATCACTACCACTACTTAAACTAGAGTCACTTGAATCGTTGCCAAAATGAATGATTAGTTCATCAACAGTTACATCAAAAATCCTTTCACGCTCATACCAAGTCCTAATTTTTTCTTCAGTGTGACGTACACAATTACTCCACACATCTTTGGTACATTGTTCTAATGCTTCCTTCCACATTGCAAGAACTCGATCATCACCATTACCATCCCTGCTGATGTGATTATTGTAATATTGTTTTGCATGTGCCCATATTAATTCAATGGCATTGAATTCACAGTGATATGGTGGTAGACGTAAAACATCATGACCATAACTTCTCAGTAATTCATCTACTTCACAGCGCTTTTCTTTTCTGTGAAATTTGGCTAGTAGTAGATTTTAACTTTTTACGTGGTCTTTTATTGCCAGGGCTACATAAAACTGGATTCATACTAGAACGACTCTTAACTCTTTTCACAGTAGAAACACTAATGCCTAGAGCTTCCGCTGCCCTCTACAAATAAACGATGGATGTGAAATATAATTAGGGTAATTATGTTTTATTTACCTCTTGTACACATGACAATGGAATTAGATGACCCCCATTTTCTTTCTCTCGTTTGAAGTAATCCAATAAATTTAATAAGAGCTGCTGAGATTGCGAACGTAATTTTTACCTTTTATAGACATAATTTGTATCCAATCGTAAATAATAATCTGAAAACGTAGTTATAAAACGCCGAAAAAACTAACAAGGCTTCACAAGTATTATTTGACAGTTGACGTTTTAGTGACACCGCGCGTATGTGACTTAAACTACTTTAATCAAATAAGCACTTTAATCATAACACACGCTTATTGTAATGCTATCACTGTTGTGCGCATGGAGTTTGTGAACAAATGTACACGCATGTTTGTCGTTACTAAATTCAGCGTGTGGTGACGCAGAGCTCATCTTTGGTGGTTTCTATAATATATCGTTGCCTTTTTGCTGTGAAAGTTTTTCGTAGCTACTGATGATGTCAGCTTGGCATCGAAATAAGTATTTAGCATTTGTTAAATATTTGTGTGGTGAGGGGTTTAGGGCTTGCCTTGCTATTTAGTAGCGAGTACTAACGCGTCATCAAAAAGTCTTTCAGTTTAGGGCAGCTATAGTATAGTTCATAATTTTGTTAATTAACCCTACTAGAGTTATACTTAATTGTCGAAATTGACATCGATTTTTAAGTAACTTCAGGTTGGGTTCATAAATCAGGAATTATACCATAGCCGCCCTGGACTGAAAGATTTTTTGATCACATATTAGTTTTGGTGCCTTAGCTTAGGACAGCATCCTTGTGGTCATTCTCTCTATTCTCTTTCACCTAAAATTGGGTTAGCGGTTTTAAAGGATTGTGTCCTAGCAGTTAGCTTCAACTTCTCGGCTTTCGTTCCTTATATGTACCAACGTAATTTCTGTATTATAGTCTATTATAGTAGTATTCTTGGCCTACATTTCTGCTTTGATTTTGTAAATTTTCTGAACTAGAGAGTCAAGTGGATTGCCTATATAATTTTTGGTACAGCTATACCCGGTTTCCATTTTTGGAAATTTGAAAGTCATTTTGCTTTCGATGCCAAAAGATGAATTTTTGAGGGTTTTCTAAACGGACGAGATGCCGCTTTGATATAATGGTATTATGAACTGCGGCACCCTCTCTGATTGAATGAGAATTTGCCGGCATTTTAAACTCGTCCTTTAACTTAGCAAAACCTCAATTGCGAAACCGTTATCGCTCATTATCATCAGGTGGCCTAACATTTTATTGAATCTACCTTGGCATACTTTCCGAGTAAGTCTCGATATTCTTCGATAATCTTAGAATGCTAATGGAGATGTTATACATCTGTTTAATTACACGTCTCACGCTAAAGAAAAAAACTGCTATCTCGTGGCAACAGGCCGGTGGCGACTCCACCTTTTCTCTTTTAAATCTTGTTGTGTCGTTGCTGTACGGCAACTGGCGCCCATGTGTTTAGTATTTAGCAAAAACCATTTCGTTAATTCACATTATGACTTAAAATCGCCAAGACGGTTGAGCTGGTTATTCAGAAATTTGTAAGAGATGAAACACACTATTAGTATTAGTTAGTTACACTAATTTACATTATTTATTACTATATTATAATGGTTCTGTGCTTTGGCAACTAATATTAAATAAATAAGAATTTTGAAAGCTACGCAGAATTACCATTATTTAGACTTGTTAGTTCAATAACAATATATTAATTTACTAATATGTTATTATTTGGATTTGAATTAATAAATAAAATTAACATTGGAAACTTAAATTTAAAATTCATTCGACAATGAACTACTTTAGTTTCTGTTTATTCCCATAGCAATAGGTAGATCAACTAAGCAGAAAATACGTATACAAACAGCTGTATAACCTGCAAGTGAAGAACATAAAGAAGGTACAAGAAAGGCAATAAGGAAAACTATGGAGGTGGAATTTAATTGAACAATGTAGTAACGGAAATGAAAAGGAGTACATCTTAGGTATATGGACTTTTGATGTGCGAAAGTAAACGTAAATGTATGATATTGTGGGCGTAATTGGAAGGTGCTACGTGACAGATTGAGTATGTTGCATATTAAGGTAATATTTCAAAAGGGAATGTGTTGTTAATTGACACACATCTAATAATAGAGTGTCAGCATCCTACAATGTGGTGTATGTAATAGAAGGTACTGTTGTGAACTTGGGTTCATCAATTAGTTGTAGCAAAAAGCTTCTTAATAGCAGAGAACTTATAGGTACCAGAGAATGCCTAAATAGGTTAGTATCATGTGTTCAAAAATAAATTACATACGGGTTGGCCATGGAAAATAAACCTAATGTCAACTGCAAGCTTTAGAGATATCAATTTTTATAATTTTCAATCACAATATCAGCGTATAATATAAACAAATTAAACCATATAATGCATAGTTGTAATTACCTGAAATAATCTGAGAAGCGATAATCACAAGAGCTGATCGGTTGAAAGGTAGAGGGAACTGTCAACGTACATTTTACATTAAAGAAGGTACAGTTGGAACAGAAAAAGTTCTTACAAATCTTACAATCATAAATGCATGTCCCAACCTGAGTAAAGTGCAGACTGCTCAATAGTGTATACATAAATGCACTCTTGAGCTTAGTTTGCTTAAATTTAACATATTCTTCTTCTTCCTTTTATTATAGGCCAGTGGCCTGTTTTAACCACATAGTGGTTCTATGACCTCTCTTTGCCCTTAGGCTGGGTAGGTGGCTAGCCTTGCCCGTCGAAAGTGAGAAAGAGTTCCCTTGTTTAGGGGTTAACGACTACTACAGGTGTAAATTTAACATGATTCAATATACGTATACAGGATGTAAATGGAATTGTCATATATAAGGAAAAGGCAATGTTAAAAATTACTAAAGATCAGCTATAGCTTTGTCCCGAATAAAAGATTGTTCTGAGTGTTTTGTTAACATGGCAGTACAGATATTGTTTGTTTTGATGTTTAGCCTAATATTTCTTTAACATATTATTAGTTCTGAGCAAATCTTTTTCATAGAATGAATACATAACTATTTATAAAGGTTATTATTTTTTAAATTCGCTTTATCTAAGAAAGTTTAATTACCCGTTGGCATGGAAAACAATGGTTACTATGTTATATGACCACATATATAGTCGACCTTTGGTAATTTTTAAATTACCTTTCCTCTATGTGCGACATTTTTGTTTAAACCTTGTATATTATGCAAACTGTGTTGAGAAATAAAAACGTATTTTTTTAAAGGAGTGGACAGTGATAGCGAAATACAACCTTCATATTTGTCATAAGTGTATTTAAAAATAATTAAATCAGCTGAAACTTCATGACGGACAAAAATGATGTTGTGTAGTGTTATTTACTAAGATAGTGAAAAAATTTACTTAACAGAGCATACTTAGCGCACCGGATAATTTAATAGTGTGAAGAAGTGTCATTACCATTTTAAGGTAAGTCAAACTGACATTTAAAACAGTAAATCTTTGAGCAAGCTTATGTGGAAAGTAGTTTGGATAACAAATAGAAGTAAAGTAGAGAAAATACATTTAAATATCCATAGGAAGATACTTGGAATATTTAGAAATTGAATCATCTTAACATTGATTTGTACAGGGTGTGTATAAATTGGCGAAAGAACTAGACGTTGCGATGTTAGCCATAAAATGGGAATACTAAAATTCATGGTGATTTTTCTTTGTACTGAATCGCCGATATTTTACAAATATAGAAACACATACTTACCGTTCAATTTTCTAGTAATTTCAAAGGTCTTAAATTTTGTATGTCGCTTATAAACACGCAGCTATTTACATTCATGTTTAACGCGTTAAAACAAAGCCACGCAGTTTAATGCTTTTCCGTACGATTTGAAGGATATGTTGACAATAACAATGAAACGTAAGCCGTTTTGCGCCCGGAAGTTTTTGCTTACGCAATCGAGGCCCTTACAGCTTTATACGCCTACAACAGGTCTACCCTACTTTGCTATTACCCTTACAAGTCCTAGCACTATGTGTAACAATGTTCGTTTTACCCTTTGTTGCGTTCTAGGTCTGCATGGTTGTTTAGCAGCTCTCAATAACAGCATACAAAGAGTAAAAGTGTTTTTCGGCAAAATGAAATTTCGGCAAGTATTAACAAATTACAGTCTTTGGTATTAATAAGGATACTGACGTTTTAAGTGTTCCCATAATTGCTTTAACACACCGCCTATATTAATCATCGATTCCTGAATTACTTGTACTTTTATAAAATATTTACAAGCATTACATCCTGAAAAAGTAGTTATTGAGATACGCAGGCACACTATTATAAAATAAACTAGACAATTCGTTTGCATTTTGTTTGAGAACTCTTGTGCAGATTGAATACTGTTTACCAGCGTTGAACGACGTACTGCAGTATAATTAAATTACGTTATTTAACTGCATGCGATGTAACTACTACCGTCAAAACCACATCCAACAAATAAAGATAGTTTGTCATGACCTGAATGTTAAATATTCCAGTTGAACAAATACGAGAAGGTCCAGTTTTGTCTGAACTCTAATTAGGTACATTTATTATAAAATTAATTTGTTTTTTTAAATTTGAAATTATCCGTAACTAAGTATTAAATTATTCACGTTATTGCAGTTAGTATTAGAATTGTATTTGGTTTATTGTAGCGTGTGTTTAAGTTTAATTAATTAGATGCAGGTAGGATATACTTGTGGGCGTGTTTGAATTAAATCAATTGACTTAGGCCACAGCTTAATATGCATCACGTATTTCAAAGTGGATTCGTTAACGATCTAAGATAACATAATTTAGATAATGTAGGAGGCTAATTTAACAGCTAAAAAAAATCACTTTTCTATTGCAGACGTTGGAACAGATGGAAATCATAACTACAAATCTAAAAGAGCCTTGATCATCTGTGGTATCACTGGTGTTTTTTGAATTTCAGTGATCTGCCTATTGTTGAAGTGTAAATATGTACGAGCTAATTTCTGGGTGCACTAGTGTTGGACAATGTGCTGTTATAAGATTTCTATGGACAGGAAGCGTTGTTCTTGCGGGTCGAGTTGCATTGGACAGACTGGTCGTTTCATTGATTTAAGACTTCAAGCACATAAAGGCGATTGCAAACACAAACGCATGATAAAATCAGCCGTAGCTGAACATACATTTATAAATGGGCACACTTTAGAATTTGAGCACGCCGGAGTACTTGCCAGAATACCTCACTACTTCCCGCGAGTGATACCTGAAGCTACAGAAACACAAAAACATCCAAATAATATAAACTACAGCCGCTTTATATGCACTAACGTTAACAGTCTGGCCATACAGGGTGTTTGAGAGCTATGAGATCAAACTACTAGGGGGTATTCACTGCGACGGTAGAAGTCATTTCAGTATAGGAACCCATGTCCAGAAATGTCTCCTTGGTCCACTGGGGCTCTATGACACGACAGTTTAAAAACAAAATGCGTTTCAATTACTCAAATGTCAACGATAATGTACAGCAAGTTTGTAACAATTCATCCGTTCTTATGGACTTCACTAATCAAGAATTGACGGATATGCATCTGGCATGTGGAGCACCAAACTGCAATGCAAATGTTAGTGAATATGGGAGCGCGAACAGCAACAAAGCCACATCTGTTTAAGTATCCTCGTTGTCAAGGTACTCAAACAACACAAGCCATCAAAGATCATGGCCATTGCGAGGATTCTTTCTCGACTTCACAAGGTGCAAGGCACATTAAGCCAGATGATGCTGGGTGTTTATCCACAAATACTACACGGTCTAAGCCGAGATTCTATGTTAACAAGAATAATTCGATTAATCATGAAAACACCAAACAGTATATACCGAAACCAATGTTGTAGAAGTACAGCAAGTAAGGCAGTTGTCGAATGCTATCCACATCACCCAGTACGCCTGTAACGGTGTGCCAAATGACTGGGTTTCGGAAAAAGATATTTAGGAGGCCATGATTTGCCGACTCTCAGGCCATACTCCCACGTGTAGGATCGAATGTATGGAACAGTTGCATTTTGCCCGTGATGACCTATGGCACCGAGACGATGGATGGCACTTACGCTAAAGAGCGCTACAAAATTAGAAACAACACAACGTGCCATGGAAAGAGCTGTGCTTGATATAAGCCTAAGGGACCATATCAGAAATACAGACATTAGACGGCGCACATATGTTACCGATGTCATACAAAGGATCGCGAGGTTGAAATGGAACTGGGTTGGACATGTTGCTCGCAAAACATCAAGTGAATGGGTGAGTCGCATTACCAGATGGCGACCAAGAACAACCAAAAGAAGCGTCAGGCGACCATAGAAGAGGTGGCTTGACGATATAAAAAAAGTCGCTGGGAACACATGGCACCAAACAGCACAAAATAAGACAAATTGGCAAAATCTAGGGGAGGCCTATATCCAACGGTGGATAAAGGAAAGCTGAGAAGAAAAAGAAGAAGAAGAAGAAATATATATATATATATATATATATATATATATATAACAAAGTCCTTTTCACAGCTCGGTGGTTACTACACAAGGCGAAGAATTTGACTGGGAAAGGGGTTATAGTCAACACCAATCTCAGTACTTGGGCAACGATTACAAGAGCTATTAATGGTTTGTTGAAATAAAACCACTTGATGCTAAGGTCGACAGTTTCGAAATATATTTATTCCATTCTCAAGACCTAACAACTTGCGGCACAAAACCGAAAAGGCACATGTAGTTCACAAAACATGTGACTAGATTTCAAATTTTAAATTTACAAAAGCAGTACAGCGAATGCAGCATATCACACAACAAAAGCAATGCTAGATTTTCCTGTCACCAGGTTACATGTTAAAAATCCACAAATACATTTAAAACTAATAAAAATTGTAGTAATTAATTAATTTTAAATGTATTTGTGGATTTTTAACATGTAACCTGGTGACAGGAAAATCTAGCATTGCTTTTGTTGTGTGATATGCTGCATTCGCTGTACTGCTTTTGTAAATTTAAAATTTGAAATCTAGTCACATGTTTTGTGAACTACATGTGCCTTTTCGGTTTTGTGCCGCAAGTTGTTAGGTCTTGAGAATGGAATAAATATATTTCGAAACTGTCGACCTTAGCATCAAGTGGTTTTATTTCAACAAACCATTAATAGCTCTTGTAATCGTTGCCCAAGTACTGAGATTGGTGTTGACTATAACCCCTTTCCCAGTCAAATTCTTCGCCTTATATATATATATATATATTGAGATGAAATGATACCCTTGATTGATTGATTGTATTTTTAATAAATTTAAAATCAGAGCAAAATTCTAAATCTCACATTTGCACAGTTCTAAGGTTCAATAATTTTACTTGTCAGTAAATTACTAGGCTGGTTAAAATATGAAATGTAATTATTTACTGCAGAAAATAAATGGTTGTATGCCCCTCTTTATTCTTTATTTAACTGCCATTATTTTTAAATACTAGCTCTCGGTAAAAGACAAGCTCCCTCTCAGGTAGGTTCCGAAGTCGACTGTAATTTAATTTGATCTGAATTGTACTATTTCAAGCCAGTAGTTCAAATACGAGTTAGTTTAATGTCCACAATCTCTCAAATCACAAAATGGTGAAAATATGAGAATTCGCAAGGTAAATTTTCAAATTATTTGCTCTTGGCCCCAAATAACAACTCTTTGTTTTAGCGGTGACGTAGGACAGACGCAGTCTATTGCAATTTTTTCTATTCACTTTCTGTGGCGGCTTCGAACTTCCCCCAAACTACGGATTTTGATAACACCCTGCTAATTAATGGAAATACGGCTTAGCTGAAGCCTTGGAAATGATCTCATATTCTTTAGTAAGGTTTGATCTTATATGCAACTCGTTTTCCTGACGCTGACACTAATTTTTAGGCTACTTTCGTACCTTAGAACCTGGTCGAACTGCACCGATGCTGCTCTGGTGGTGACGCCGTTGGATGTTCTCAGCTAGCACTGCTCCTCTTGCTGCCAAATCTGGTGAAGCCGTTCTTGCAGACCGTACGATGCCTGGACTGCTGATCTCTTGGCTCCGATACAGATCTTGGCCGTAGTCGAAACTCTTAAATTTTTGCTGATTGGTCCCGATGTCCTCGTAGATGAGATTGTCGAATTCTTAATATTTTCGTTGCGGAACCTTATGAAAATACTCCCACATGTGCACTGGCACTTGGGTAATAAAATGGTATACTTTGTATCACTTCGAAAAACACGTTTACTATCAAAATTATGTATTAAATGTGGAGCACAAATCTTAACAAACTGCAAATAATTTCTATTCAATTCTTCGCCTCGTTATTAAACAATATCGTATCTAGTTCCTAAGTAACAATATTAACGGAAGTAAGGTTTGATAAACAATTTTACAAAATGAAAGAAAATTTAATTAATAGTTACAAATTCCTTAAATTCTAAAATATTGTCTTTTTCTTATAATTAATAATGTCTTACAGCGTTACACTCAAGAACGTTTTATTATTTTAGTTTTAGCCACTGCTCTGCTTTGTAATTTTAAATGCACTTATTTATTAGAGTTTACCACTTCTCATTTGCTTCCTTCCTGTCCTGTTGCCTGCTTTTCTTATTGCTCTTTGCAATGTCCTGTTATTTGATTCTTGCTTTCTTTACCTTTTAGATTCCTCACAATTTTCACTTTGCTTGGCTTTATTGAAAACTACGCTTCTTTTAGCATGCACATAGCAAACCTTTTTGTGTCTATTAATTTATTTCGGTTCGGCTTCTCATTATGCACAAACCTATTACTTTTATTTATTTAAAAGTCAATTTCGACCCCTGTGAAAATAAGCTTTGCCTTTGCGGTAATTACTCAACTACTTTACTATTTCTCGCATCTCATTGTCAATGCATTTAATATTTTAATTTTAGTTTAACATTGCAATTACATAAAACACAACAACTCTGTGCTTATTTAATCGGTTAATTGTGTCACACTGCTAGCAGAGCCAAGTCGTGAGTTTAGTATCTTGACAATATATATATATATATATATATATATATATATATATATTAAAGGTAAACATTTCAGGGTGTCATACCGCTTAATAAATTTGAAGATTTCTTCAACTGGTTGAAGAACATCTTGAATGGCGTTTGGGGTTGGACGACGTTTCGACGAAATCACATTCGTCATTTTCAAGTCCTTATAGTCCTGCGAATCTCTTCATGGAGGACTTCGAATCGAAAGCACTGGACAGCACCATTTACAAACCGAAACTTTGGCTTCGGTATGTCGATGATGTTTTTGCCATATGGGGTCATGGTAAGAATCGACTTGCTGATTTCCTTACCCATCTCAATAGCATCCATAATAAGATCCAGTTTACGATGGAATTGGAGAAGAACAACCACCTTCCATTCCTAGACGTTCTCATCACCAAGAAGAATGGAAAATTGGGGCACACGGTTTATAGGAAGACCACGCACACCAATCGCTACCTAAATGCTAATTCACACCACCACCCTGCTCAACTACAATCAGTCCTGACAACACTGGTTTGTAGATCAAGAAGGATAGCCGACAAGGAGAATACAAGACAAGAATTAGCAACCCTTGCTCGAGTATTCGAACAAAATGGTTATGGCAGAGCAGCGATTAGGAAAGCGTTCCGACCACCGAAGACCAAAACGCAAGACGCAGAAGAGGAGAGACCTTGTGGCACGGCGTACCTGCCTTACATCCGAAGCACGACAGAGAAAATCGGAAGAATCCTTAGAAAATGTAACATCAGGACAACCTTTACCACGGATAGAATAATCCAGTCCATACTAAGGAATCCTAAAGAGTACATCCCTTTGGAAAACCAAGGAGTCTACGAGATACCGTGTCGGGATTGCGATAGCAGCTACATAGGCCACACCAACCGGAGAATAAAGGCACGCAAGGAGGAACATCAAAATTATGTTAAGAAGATGGAACACACTTCATCGCTAGTGCATCATATATGGGATACTTCGCACAAGATTGATTTCGACAACACCAAGAGCATTGCCAGCGTCGAACACAAAGACGCATGCATCATACGAGAAGCCATCGAAATCGTGAAACGTCCGAATTGTATGAACACCCGCGACGACACAAGCCGATTACCTGCATCGTGGTTACCAACGTTACTACAAGCAACGGCCGGCCATTCTCTGCGAACACCAGCCATCCGTTCTAGCAGTACAGCTCCCTCGATGCTAGTTGCCACAGTAATTGATAAACAACCTATTCAGTCAGCTGTACATCAAGTTGACAGTCCGTCGTGTTGCCGCATAACTAGAAGCCAAACCAGGACTATAAGGACTTGAAAATGACGAATGTGATTTCGTCGAAACGTCGTCCAACCCCAAACGCCATTCAAGATGTTCTTCAACCAGTTGAAGAAATCTTCAAATTTATTAAGCGGTATGACACCCTGAAATGTTTACCTTTAATACATATCAGCCGCGAAAACCTTCGTAATATATATATATATATATATATATATTGAAATGGTCTTTGGCCCGTTACACAACTCTGCTTGCAGAATCAATAATTAAAGCAAGTCAATTAAAGCACAGAGCTGGGGTAGGGAGGCAACTGCAAGAAGTCACACTAGAAATTTTTATTCATGATTACATAGAATGTATGGCAATAAGGCAGAGCTCAAATTTGTCAATTGGAGTCACTGAAATATCAATTAACGTAAGTTAAGAGGTTGGTGCAATGTAAAGCCAATCAAATAATTCAAGAAATCTATCACCAAAGGGATTTATTACATGCAGGTTAATTAAATTTACATGTCAGTATAATTAAATAAGTAGAGTTCTATGAACTTTTTAAATAGAGGTAAGAAGGACAGAATGTTCCCAATACAGTGCAAAAAGAGCACAATGCTAGATCGAATAAGGCTGTAAGAAACTGGAGCAGTAATATTTGAAGATTGGTGAAATTAAGACAGGTTTTATAAAACTGCATGAAAATGACACCACAGGAAATGAACAAGATTTGTGTTTAAAGAAATAAGTCAGTGTAATGATACAAGTAAACAGACAATTAAAATAAAACTTTGTGAGTGGCGCTAGAACTTAGATAAATTGCAAACATGAGTAACCAATAATTTAGAAAGTAAGATTATGTACAGTTTTATTAATTAAGTTGTAAATTTAGATTATAAGTAATTGCATTGTATTCAGTTAACATCGGTTTTTTATGTAGCCAGATAGGCAATTATTGTTAACGAACGAAAAAAAAAGATTGATAATAAATTATTTTAGACCAGCTAATTTGTGTCTCCATTAGAATTACAATAAAAATAAAAGAAAAACAATTACACCATGTGTTAAGTAAATTGTGGAGTACCAGTAAACGTGTGGGCAACGTTTTCCACGATAAAAAGTATTATCACCAATAGCCAGTTTCCGAACGTGGGTCGTGTCCAGCTCAAGCTTACGAGGTTCAACTACAACTAAACGGGGAGTCCAAATCCAGAGCTGACGACTGCGAGGCATCGTAGGGTGCTGTAGCAACAAGGCTAGCATCATCTACGTCGAAGACAGCTACTTCTAGTGAAGATCCAGCTTGGGGCTTCGTCTCGAAGAACGTTCGACCATCTAGAAATTTTAAGGTATCGTAAAAACGTCATTGATAGTTTGAGAAGCCGGAAATTTATGTACCAGCGAGACGTTACCATTTCGAGTAAGCAACAGGCATATCCTAATCTCCAGACAAATTATTTATCCAATAAATAACCAAATTTGAATTGTGAGGTTAGTGGAGCGGATAACATCTGAATTCACCCAAGCCGCGTCCTTTTACGTCATGAAACAAGAGCACTGAAAACAAAAGAGAGATTAGCCCGCGAAATTACCATAAATTAAATAAATACCTGATAATTTGTTCATAGATTTGCTTTTGAATTCACTTGTAATAATCACACAGAAACAAACCGCACGTTGAATCATTTTGTTGATGGATTAAATTTGACAGCGCATTGAGTTTGCGCGATACTGCTTCTAAATTTCAGAGCCCAGTGGCGTAACTTTGATTATTACTATTGGTTTCTACGCCACGCTGCGCTGTGTGTAAACGCGTTTATTTTAAAATGCAATATATAAACCGTAATTTTATTGAAAGGGGAGCATCAGAAATAACAACACGGCATGTAATAACCTTCATACTTGCTGCAAATTGAAATCTTTATAACATTTGATCAACAGAATTCCTTCCTTCGTAGAATATATTATGTTTTTACATACTCAGTAACGTTTCCATATTGCATTTTAAAATAAACGCATTTACACATTGCGCATCATAATAAACTCCCTGTGTCTAAATTCTACGTATGAAGTAATTAAAGTCGCACACTTGATTTTTTCTTGATTTGCATTTCCACCTGATGGTAGAATAAATCGGCGGACATGAAAGTGTTTCTGTCCAGACTGGAAATATTTTACTTCCAGTGTTCTTAAATTTACTACGTCAGAATTGATAATCTATACGAAAAACGAAAGTGCCCAATTTTTGTTCTGAGCTGAAAGTTGTTCAGCCACATGACAAAGCCTGTTCTGTGGATACTTACTCATGAAGTTTTTGCGCATAGATGTTGAATCATCTGTAGGAAAATAACACCTACTCGCACCACACTCTCTTATTTAGTGGAAGATTTCGCGTTAAAACACTATGTGTTAGTTGATAATATTGGCATCAAATTAATTATGTGTTGATTTTTTGCCTCGTCCATCGTGTTTAGCAACAATTTAAGAAGAGTTTCACTCGAAAATTAGTGCTCTTCATTAAATGATCTGTAATGGTATAAAACGGCATTAAATAACAAAACCTGTTATTCAGCTAGAATGGACGGTAACAATTTTTCCAAAAATAATAGAGCAAATGCTTTTTCTCTTTCAGTTCAGTTGCGATTTAGCGAACCTGAGTAACTCGTCATTAATCACACAAAAATATGCGAGTGTAGGCAGGGAATCGACGAATTTTCCTCGTTTTTTCAGTTTCTGAAAAGACATTAATAAAAGCCCGCTATGTCATATTTAAGGAGAATGCGGTGTAACACAATATTCCTTCAACCGTCAATTTGGCATCTTGCCGGATCTGCAGAATAGTGGAAACGCTGCACAAGGGAAGTTGAGGATTTGAAGGGATGAACGGTCACGCAGGCGTATTTAGGCACGCACGTCTCAGACGTATTACTTCTCAAAGAAAACCTAATTCCTTTGGTAAACTTCCGCATGGAGGCTGTCTTGCGTGCTTCGTGCACCTACACACGTAATAGTGTATTTGCCAACACTAAATTCAGTCGGTAAAAGCGGGTGGTGTCGCGGAACAAAGCTATTTGTCTGCTTCAGAGAACCTCGACAGGTGTTGACAAATTGCGTTAACTTCGCTCTTGTTTCCTTTTGCGTTTTCAATAAAATGAGAATGATAGAATTGCCTTCGCTTGCTCACACATAGTCCTGTCTTCTCGACGTGCAAATTGATGCAAACTTACGGGGTGCGTACGGAAAGAATACTACATTCCAGGTTCATTATACTTGCAAATGGGGCTGTAATGCTTTAGTAACGCCGTAGTTGCTTAGGAAGTTATAAACTAAATAGGTACTTCCGTTTCTGCTTAATAAGGACAACCTAGATTACGCTCAGCGGGATGTCGTGTTTTAACAGGGAATCACATGCTAGAAAAGCTTAATGAATGGCACTGTAACAATTTCCATGATATTGGTACAAATAGTCATACATTTGATGCCAAAAATGTGTCTGTAATGTAAAATAATGAAAATAACAATAATCTGTATTTCTTTACCCTAGTTATACTTATTATTTTGAAATCGTATGTACCTTTCAGCAATGCCTATTACAATCCTGTGTTAATTCAATGATAAAATAATTACCACTAAATTATAAAATAAAAAAGGAAGTATCATTAAGGTAAGTGCAATGAAACTTGCAATTTAATTGATAACATCATACTACTGCAAGATGAAGACATATATTTTCTAAAAGGCCTTTACAAAATTAATTATTGTCATAACTACGATAAACAAACATAATGGTGTTTTTGTCAGATGTCCCAAATTCTTTTAAATTAATTAAATGCTGAAACTTATAACTATGTAATAATTGAAGACTTCCTTCTTACATTTATAATGATACATTATTAACTATCCAATTTAAAGTAGTAGACCGGTTCAACTGAAAACGTTGATAACGAGCAGGTAGTTATTGCCAACATCCAAGATAAAACAAGTGAATTCAAATTGTTTATTAACATGTTCTTCTGTTATACGTGTAATTTCAAAATCGATCTCAATATTGTATGGATTTTTAGAATGGTCCTTTAATAAAGCGTCCGTTCTAATACAATGATGATACTGTAATTCAATTTTTTCGACGACTGACATCGAAAGTAGATTTTTCTCACTGTCATTTGACAACAGAAAGTTGACATTCGTCACTGAGCGTGCATTTTCATCACTTCGCTCGTCGACAGTTTTGGGTTTCCGTGTGAGCAAAATAGGTAGGCACGTTCGAATGTTTCCTTGACAACGCCCCTCATTTGTTTAAATAACCGCGTCACATCTCATAGACTACGCGAGTAATTTTAAATTGACTGTCAATAAATTTTTTCAGTAAAATGAGGTATGATTATTTTTGCCTTAATAAAATGAGCACTCGTCGAAAAATGGTGTGTACCTATGTTTCGAACTAATAGTGCACTTGCAGCTTTTGCATGATTGCTGGTTTCGGCTGTGCCTCAACCAGCACACCCGGCAAGAATGTACTTTCAGCTCTTAACACCCAATATACTATTTAACTGCTGAGGGGCTTCCTGCCCAAATCATTCAGACGAGAATGTTTGGTGAAGCTTGATATTAAAAAAGGCGAAGAAAACATTCGAAGGTAGAAAACGCACGAATTACGTGACACATCATGTACAAGCGTATTTGGTAAAACCTATAATCACTGTTAAGTGTGTTGTTACGGTTCATTTACGCCGCCGTTCAATTCAGCATTCTATGGTATTTAGTTCGCGATGTGGCGCGTCCGTTTCGCGCATTCTATAGTCGCGCTTACTGCGACGACCTTGTTAGACGTTTATCTTGAAGCGCCGGCTTTTGTCTTCGAGCGCTTTCTTTCCGCTGACGTCTGTCAACCGACATGGTGGTTTAACATTGTGAAGAGCTTTGGTGGAATTTTATTGAGGCTGCCGTTAATTTAGTTGGTTTGCGAATAATGCCCCAAGCTCACGTATTATGAAGATTATGTCTTTCGCATTTTGCGGATTTGATATTCGACCACATGTCGTCACACATGGCCTGGAGTTTTCCAGGGTAAGTATTCTAAACGCCCTAGTTTCGCTTTAGTTCTGTTATCTTATCGTTTGACCTTCACAGCAATTAGTGCCAGTTATCAATCGCTAGAGAGCCAAGCATTCTTGGGTCAAAAAGCCGATTGAGACAGGTGCTGCAGTTGGTCGTTTATCGTTTCCATGGCCGTCGCTTCTGGCGATTGCGGGCCGTCGTATTGTTGGACCTTCGCAGCCAATACAGGGGCTATTCTCCTGATGTAACTTCTGCTCCTATAGTCGTGATGCCAATCGCATTGAGCCAGCACTTTAAACATTCGCTGTTAGAGCCGCCTGCTTATTCAGCCGGTCTTGACATGGGCAAACTGAGTGTTGCGGAATTATATGTAAACTGTGGGTATTACGACTTTTTGGAAATATTATGATCTATGTAAACTTTTTATATAATGAATTTATACTGAAATTATACAGGGTGTTATGGAAATGAGTGCAAATATTTTAACCAGTAATAGAGCTCACCAAAATGAACACCTTTTCTATTTATCGTTATTCATTTAATCGCAAATTTTTTCAATCATTTATTTCCCCTAAATTTGTCAATCTAAGTTATAGGTGAACGACACAAGGTATATTGAAACTGCAAAGTTCTTGTACAAAAAACATGCGGTCAATAACTTACCTACCTCAATTGATAAGGTACGTTGGTGACCAGATGTGAACTAAAGGTTTTATTAGTACCTATGCAGTTTTTATTGGTTTGCATATCAAAGAATTGTTTTTTCTGTGTTTTGTGCATTTCAATTAAAATATTATTCCATAGGCGGTTATGCATTGTTGCGATACGCCTAACGTCGGGGTTTTTAGCTCGACCCTGATTACGCGGTACACTCATTAATGCTCTACCTGAGAAATTAAAGACTTCAGTAGCTTCTTCTTCTTAGGGTGCCATCTCCGTCAGAAGGTTGCTATCATTATGGCTATTTGTATTTTATCCACAGCAGTTCTGAAAAGGTGGTTTGACCTGAGTTATACCACTCTCTTAGGTTACGCAGCCATGACGTTCTTCTTCTACCCACGCTGCACTTCCCTTTTATCTTCCCTTGGATAATAAGTTGAAGTAATTGATATTTCTTGCTTCTCATGATGTGACCCAGGTACTCAAGCTTTCTCTTTTTAATTGTAAATATCAACTCTGGTTGCTTTTCAAGATGTTCTCATTTGTTTCTCTCTCTGTCCAAAAAACTTTCAGAATTCTTCTGTAGAGCCATAGTTCAAATGACTGCAGTTTTATTAAGGTGTATCTTGTTATAGGTATGGGCTTCTGCTCCATATAGTACTATTGTAAAAACATAACATCCAAGTGATTTTATTTTTAATTGTAGGGTTCGGTCTTTACTCCAAAA
Source organism: Agriotes lineatus (assembly GCA_940337035.1). Classification (NCBI taxonomy): domain Eukaryota; kingdom Metazoa; phylum Arthropoda; class Insecta; order Coleoptera; family Elateridae; genus Agriotes; species Agriotes lineatus. The sequence continues at coordinate 121,331,033 of OW679195.1, read as the reverse complement.
TATCTTTATCATTCGCATAAATACATTTCTTGCTATTTCTATTCGGCATTTAATTTCTCCGTTGAGTCGTTGTTATCATTGACCCATGTACCAAGATGTTTATATTTATGGACTCTGTCTATTACTTTGCCCTGTATCCTTAATTCGGCATTAATGTTTGGGTTTTTTGTAATAATCATGAATTTAGTTTTCTTTATATTTTATTTCTGCTTCTTGGTTATAGTACAGATGTTGGATTATTTGGATATCATATTTATCAATTTCCTTGTTTTTTAAAATCCTCATTAATTGTTATTTCAGTAGCTTAAAATATGTTTATTTACAAATTATTCGGAAGTGATCTATCTGCTACCGAGGTCTGTTAAGATCTGCTTTCATCAAAATTCCCGCTTTTACAGGTAAACTTGTAAAAACTATTTAGACCATAGAAACCTGAGAATTGTATCGGTCCCACGCAAAGTGGCACGTAAAAGCAATAATATTTACGATTCATGTCCGGCCCTTTTTCTGGAAGAACCTGTCACACTGTTCGGCACGTTCTCAGGGCAAGTATTATGCTAACTTCGTCCTTATACATAATTACATATCAGTTAGACACTAAGCTAAGATTAAATAATATTAATTACTAACGTCCATTCTCAATATAGTCTAGAGTTTATTATGTTACAGTTAGGATTCCTAACAGCATTTTTAGAGTAAAACTGTTTTAAATTTTAACTCAGTTTTGAGGGCGTTTTCGACAAAATGTTAAATGGAGGGGTTGTTCAGTTTAGCGAGCTTTATTACCGGTTAAAATATTTGCACTCATTTCTATAACACCTTGTACTGTGTTATTTGAACTATGACTTTATTTGTTACTGCGACCTGCATTTGAGTTAATCTTCTCTTTCAGATTTTTATTGTGCTACTTGAGTTTACGCATTTTCGATCTAATGCCTGGATACACTTGATTATTCGTTAAAGATACCGTTGGCGCCCGTTTTGCATATTTTAAAGAGCTGTACACACCGTCTCCGTAACTGAGCTGGTCGACAGGCAATTGTATCCAAGTAGTTACGTTAGGTTTTGGTTTTGAGAGATTAGCCAACGGTGAACCTTTTTTATGATAACAGTGTGGAAAACATTTTACTTAAATATAGGCGTATTCAAATAATATACATACATTGTGAGCGTTATGCATCCTAGCATTGGAACTTCCGACGTTATTGTTAAAGAACTCGGCCGTTGAAAAAGGTATTCATAGGACGCCGTTTCAAGTAAGACGCTGGCTACCTCTGGCTTTGGCATATCAGGTTGTGATTTATTAGTTTCACAATATTTTGGACAACAGTATTACTTTAAAGGCTGAAATGTATTGTACGCAGATTAGTAAATTTTGAAGTCAACAGAGTCTATGGTTTCGTTTAAAATGAGGAAAGGTAACTTTTGATTTTCAAGTGTACAAATTGTGCCAATGTACTAATAAACTCGTTTGAGAAAAAAAATTAGAAACCTGTTGTTACCTCCTTGGATACTGAGCTCGATTAGTGCCCATAGCTTTACTTTTTCAATATATTTTCAAATTTAGGTGTAGGTGAGTCAAATATCTTTTTATATATTATGTAAGTCGCTGTTGTTCTGCATTCGTCCTTTTCAATTTATTTAATGCATCTTAATTACTAGGCAAGAAAATATGGCTTGGCTGTATGTATTAACAGAAAAATTGCCATTAATTTCATGACTTTAGAATAGTTTGATCTCGAGACTATATGATGACTATAAAAACTTATTTGTTGTGATTTCGTGGGTATTTTCATTACTGTACAGATGGAAAAACTTAACGTTTCGCCTAATTTCGTAGGCTTTATCAGAAGGTAAGCAAAAGTGCACGGTAACTCAAAGTATCAACCACGTTAGAGGCGAAATTTCCCTAATGGTCGGAACGAGGAAGGCAAGAATTATAGAGAAGTGTCATCGCGGTTGGGTGAAGAGGGCGGTGTGTGGAGTTTAGAAATTAGCGCTTTTCACATGGAGGGAAGAGAGAAGCTTTCGTCTCAATTAAGATTATTAGGTTGTTTGTAATTCTCAATAACTTCGCGAATCTTTCTACTAAAGAACAATGGGGATTTCCAGATAATAGAAGTTTTATAGAAAAGACTCTTATGGCTGATATCGCGTTGGTTTGCACGTTGATTTGCCATGCTCTTTTGCTTATCACCCTATGAAAGTGAGCGAAAAGTTGAGTTCTTCAATCTCAATAATGACACGATTCAATCCACGAAATTGTTCGTTACATACTCATTTAATGTGTTTAGAGTAATACCCAGCTTCTACTTTGTTTCATTTATCTATAATTATTGTAATATGTACTGTAAAAAGTTGTTTCTCAACAAAATATTAAAATGAGATTCACAAGGGACTCAGTCCATTATATGAATGGGCATGTGTCTAATTAATTTAAGTGTTTTATACTGACAAACGCTTGTAATTTGCAAATTGATTGTAGTATGGCTCCTTCAAATATCATTGAGGCAATATTCTCTGAAAAGCACATGTAAAAAATGTAATCTTCTTTAAGCTTAATGTAATTTAAAGTTCCTTCTTTTTTTAGAAATCGTAGAACTATTAATACTAATTATACTCATATGTAGAGGCTCAGAGGTGGAACCGCTTTAGACCAGCAAATGTTGGTTCTCTTTTGAGATATTTCAATAGCCACAAAGATTTAACGTCAGTCCACTACGATTCCCCAATATTAATATAAAGGACGTCCCAAAACGTACCAGAAATGTTTTAGGAATCAATTGGGTAACTCATTTAGAGTCAAAAAGTCTAGATAAATATATATCCTAATGCAATCGTTTACGAGTTATTCTCGATTTTATAATTTGTGATTAACGTTCAAAAAAGTGAAGTTATCACATAAACCTTTTAACATTATATTATTATTATTGTTATAAAAAAAAGTGATTGCTCGGTTGATAAAAGAATTGAGGCTTATTGCGAATAGTATCTCCGGCCTGTTGTGTTCTACGATGCGATCCCTCCAAGGTGTATAGCATAAACTAACTGTTTCATGTGACCCCGAGATGTAAAAATCCGTGGGAGGTGGCAATGCCACTGGACCGCCAGCAATTTTAATCGATCTTCTTGGACATTTTTTACAGGTTTGCATGGGTAGGTGCCCCATCGTACTCGTACCATATGTCTAATATTTAACTTCGTAATTTTCAGCATTCAACCGTTGTGGCAATTCAAATGGTCCAATTAAGCGGTCATTTAGAATACCAGTCACCATATTCACATTAAATCTATATTGGGAATGAAAGCGTCGCCTTAAGTGGAAATTGTGAAAATGAGTAATTTGGGCTTCCGTAAAACATGCTTCTTCAGTTTACTAAATATTAAGCAGAGTATCTTCATACGTCTGAATCCAGTTAGAAAAACTTAAACCAGCTTCTGCATTATTGCCCAGAGCTTGAACTTTTTGATAATGGTATGGATGGAAACGCTCCCTTCTTATTGTTCCCCCAACCTAATCAGGTAATGAATGACAAAACACGGGAATGTAGAAAAATAATGGTCTACCTATTCGTGCATAATAAACATGATTCCTGCATATTCCAGTACGAATTGAAATTCTCGCCACACTTAACGTTGAATCTTCTTCTAATAAATTAAGTATTTGCTGCTCATTGTTTACGGGTATACGAACAATTTTGCATGCCTTGGTTGAAATGTCCCGTATTCTCTTAACTGTGGATATGAACTAGTAAAAATGTTACGTGTAGGTAATCTTCTGCTAGGATACTTTCTTCTGTTTTTTTCTTGCGCCGCCATCACATAGATGACATTCACATACACAATATCTGCGTATTCCGCGTTCGAAAATAATATCGGTCTTGTGAATAGAGATATTGACAAACTTGTTAATACAACAAGTATAACTATTTAACTTTTTCATATTTTCACAGTTAAGACTGAAAGCAGTATTACTGTTTCTCAACAAAACGTTCAATTGTTATAGAAAACAAATAGCATTTATGACGTAGGTGATGTAGGCCCAAAAAGTTAGAAAATACAGAAGAACTCGTTAGAGTTTAGGAAATATGTTTATCTAGAATTTTTCACTCTAAATAAGTTCTCAAATGATTCCTAAAATATTTCTGATACGTTTTGGGACACCCTGTATGTAGCCTTAGGTGACCTGAACGACAAGATCAGAAACAATCAAAATGATAATATTCTTAAGCAAATAGTCACGAGATTCGGCCTTGTTGATTTGATGATTTTATCCAAACGTTTCGAAGGGATGCAGAAAGCGCTCTTACATTTTGTGGGCAAAATTTTGAAAATGAGTTACCTCAAACAACATGAATAGAAATAAAAGAATAGATATCTTGGATATATGGATTCAACCGTCAAATGATCAACGGAAGTCACGGATAACCGATGAAATATAAGGGAAGAGGTATACCGGGTGACGGGTTTCAAAACTGAACATAGCCAGTTTTTAATTTTTAGTTCGGAAATTATACGACTACCGACAACCTTGTCACTTCACTTGTCTGAAAGACGAAGGAAGTATTGTAATCACGAAACAATCACATTCCGAGACTTCTTCAGATCTTCACGTTTCAAGGTCCTTAGATGACAACAAAAAGGTTTTCTTAATTCCGTCTATCTGTCTGTCTTTTGGCAGTATAGCTCAAAAACTATTTGTCGGAGGAAGATGATATTTTGCAAAAATATTATATATCTACGTCGCATGAAACCGGTACAATTTGATACAAATATATACAAGGTGAGCACCTTAAAAAAATAAAATTTGTGTTTACTTTTGGGTTAATTTTGAAATAGAAGGAAGCAGTAAGTTTCACGTAGGTCAGGCTTTACATTTGCCGAAACGAAGACTCAACCGATACAGGATAATGTCACACAAGAGTAAAAACGTTTCAACAATAAGCCTGTTCTGTTCAAGAGAGGCGCGCGCCGCACTTATTTATATAGTGCTTAATGGCGTAGTTGGAATTTCGCTGCAGTTATATCCGCTGCGTAGATGCGATTACGATCGCTATGTAGGTGCGACGGGTTCAAACCCCAACGGGATAATTTTTTTTTATATTTGCAAATTAACCCAATTCGGGCGAGAGAAGTTCTGGGTATAGCCTTTAACAGATTTTTTTTTAAATAAATTATATGTTTCTAGTAACCTTGTGATATACCATGATTTTGTTAAGTTCGGTTTTGAAACTGGGCTGATTACCTAATGTACCTCCAATTGATTCAATGAGGAGTATCGCTTACACAAAGTGGTGAAACGACGCTGCACGAGGATAATACAAAAGTACGTCGGCAATACCAGTGAGGAAATTGAGAACCATAGCTACCTTAACGAAACACACGATTTGTTCCATAAGGGCTCTTGCTCTAGAATTTAAACTCAGAAACCTTTCTATTGAAAATGAAAATAATAATAAAAAAAGATTCAGCATAGAAAAACGCAATGAGTCGCCTACACAAGTTATGAAAATATCGTTCAATGTCGAACACAAACAAAATAGACTCGATGGCGGTTACATTTTATGCATAGTTTTATACAGTGTCGAACGATAGGAAATGATGAGTGCGAGAAAATATAGGCATTTGAAATGTGATTCTGGCGATATATGCTTTACATTTCATGGAAAGAAAATCATACCAATATTTTCATGTTACCACAATAGGAAATTCAAACAAGGCTACCTGGAATCTTTTTAAAGGGCATTATTCAGTTACTCGGGCATATTGCAAGACACCAAGAGGACAATCTGTAAAAATTTATAAGTTCCGGAAACGTGGAAGATCGTAGATGCAGAGACAGATGCGACAAGCTGAGGAGATGAAGTGGGGAAGGCGACTGGTGGTTCCTTCCAGGAATCCATGGCAACAGCACAAGATTAAAATGTATGGAAGAATCTGGCGATCTCAATCGGAAACAATTGCCAATCTCAGTAATAAGGGAACAATATGACTAATTAAGATGGTCGAGTAAGCTCTCTACCTGAACTACCTAATCTGTATAGTCAAGTACAGTACATCTAGCGAATTTACAGCTAGAACGAATTAAGCAGATATTTAAGTGAAGCAATGATTAAGTATTCGCTATTTTTCATGCTTTCTTTGTTTAGCACATTTGTTTTACGCAACTGCATATCGACTTTCGACGTTATTTACACTGCAGCGGGCGTCGTTCAGCAAGAAGCTATTGTAAGTAGAACATTTTAATTCGATACCATCCGAACAAGAAGGAAGGATACGGTTTCTTTCAAGTAATTTCAAGCATTTGTCGTAACTTATGTTGTATTAGCATACTTCTCACTCCTTACTAAAGTACTTTATGAAATATGTCTATAGGAACCGTTTTCAGCTACTGGACTGCTGACATACGCTGTAGAATTTGAACACCAAATGGAAGAATGTTCAGTTATTGACTTATACCAACGAATGGAATGTTGTCTTAGAGGGTTTAAGGTATATGGAAAACGTTGCTGGTTTTAGTTCGTATTTGACTGCAGCAGAAATCTGCATAATTGCTGTTATATGGCGCTGGAATGTGCAGGGTTAGCAAGGCTGGAGATCCTGTTAATAAGGTCAGAGTGGTATGATCCGTCAAGGATGGGAGCAAAAAGCATCTATCAGAAGACTGTTATTATAAAGTAAAACATTTAATGTCTGATAAATAATTGCCAGAAGTGAGATAAAAAGCAATGCTTGTAATTGTAAAAGTAGTTAAGTAGACGGTTTGGATGGGCTCTCAGTGTGTATTATAATATAGACTAAAGGAATATATATATAACTGATAACATGTCACGTGTAGATAACGCCGCCTTCTTAAATTCTAATTCGAATGGTATTCTCCCGCGCGTCGCGCGAATGGTTTGCACTTGGCTGGGATAACCTCGATGCGCTTTTATCTTAAAAATTCCGATTGTGCTCTTCGACGCGTTTCTTTCCGCTCGCAGCTTTAAAACAGACAATACGGTGGTTTTAGCAATTCAAGAGCTTTCTGGTATGTTTTACTGACGCTTTTGGTTAGTTTGGCGTATTTGGTGATATGCACGCCTTCACGTTTTCGTGGCTTTGATGCCCTGAGCTCACGCGAGGAAGTTTTTCCTAAGCCTTCTGTGGATTTTTTTGTAATTGCAGCCACGAGCTTTTCCATGTGTCCGAATCGTCATCTGGGCAAGCAGTTCCAGGCATAAATAATGCCGGTCTAATTCGTTAAGCCAGTAAAATCTTGGGCCCGCTCGGCGCTTCGAATCAGGTGTGGCGTTCGAATGTTTTCCGTCTCCACTGCGACTGCTAAAGCGCCTACCTAGGGCACGAGAAGGACCCGTCTGGAGGTTGCTTTCCCGCCTGCTTTGGCATCCCTATTTTGCTGTCGCGATGCAGATTGCACTGTAAGACACCAGCTACTGCCGTACGACTTTATTGGCCGAGAGCTGGAACTGCGTTTAGGATTTCATCCAAGACTAAGCTTGGAGGTCCTGCGAGTCAGGTGGCTTGCTAAGCCACCCTTTTAATGTGTGCAATTTATAGCATTGCTGTATTTTGTTGGAAGTCTATAAGTATGTTGTAGCCTGTAATTAAGTAATGTAGAGCGATCCTGCGATTCTAAATTCATAATTATGTATTTACTTATGCTGTGATATTTGCACGAAATTATATGATCTTTATGCCAGTATACAGGGTGAGTTTAGTTACGGCTGATTACTTTCTTTGGAGCTATCTTTCAGGAAGTATAATATACTGTTTGGTATTGAGTTTACAAATCTTTGTTAGAACACCGGGGTGCATTCGCTGTTATTTCAAAATTTGTTGGCGCTCTGGGCATTTGTTTAATTATTGTTATACCGTTTTATTCTTAAGAACTACGCACTTCCAATCGCTGAGCTGGCGGCCGGCTTCTGCACCTAAGTGTAACTAATTATGTTTCTTTTCAGTATAAGATAATTTTGAATTGAGAATAATTTAAAACTGCAAGTCCCAACTTGAGGAAAGAGTTTCATGTTCAAACGATTTATTAGTTGAGTTGGCTTGGGAGATTTTATTAATCATACGTAGCTATTACACCGGGTGAATAATACAAATAATAGAGTACATAGCTGAAAATATCTTGCGTTACGTCAATATTATTTATACAGATATAAACTGGGATGGGAGCTTATGTAAAAGACATATTCATAACGAACAACTGCTACTAATGCATTTAAACAGACACTAATAAGCACAACATTGCAATATATTTGGAATTAATTGTATACTACCGGAAATAAAACGTACAATACTTACACAACTAGGCGTTGTATTAGCAGTCGTTATCTACAGGCCTCGGAAACGTATGCCATTGCTTTGTAATACCGTCATTCCATGACGTCCAGCGTTGTCCTTTGTTCTTTTCCATCAGTTTCTATGATTATACCACCCCCTATAACATCAACCAATTAAAAATATTACAAACGTATAGTTACGCATGTACTAACCTTTGATAATGTACATAGCACGGTGATAATCATATAGCTTCTTGACTAATAACTGATAGTCACATACCTTCACAAATATCGCGTTATCTACTGAAAGTACAATCGTCATAGCAACCACACTAACTGTACTCTTAATATTTATAAATAAACTGTTCAAACGTTGTTTACTGACTCGTGATGTAGTCTAGTCGAATGCACGAATTCTTGATTATCAAATCATTTCTGTTTCGGGTCGATATATCGTTTTAGGCAATCACGCTCTTTCTTCGGATTTACGTGATTGCCAAACAATATATCTCGTGTAAACAGAAATGATTATTTGATAATCAAGAACCCACTAGTAGCATTATATATGAAAGTACACGTTTCGCTACCCGAACAACTTTACAGTACCTATTCTTTTATATGTTTAGAATGACTATTCTTTCTGCTAACGTTTTGTTTCATCCCTTACTTTTGTCATCATATCCTCGTTCTCATTCGTAAGTACTATAGCAGACTGATTTGTGCTAACTCATGATTTAAAAACATAATTAAACATGACCGTCGCAGATTTAGGAGAACAAAGTCAATAAAACTATTAAGGAAATAATGCTAAAAACACCAAATAATGTAAGAAGTAATTCCTAGTTTATGTTTTACAAATACAGTATATTATCAACTAGCTACTCCATTGTTGCAGAAATATAGATCTTCCTTGTTTTGAGTCGGAGATCATAATTTAGGTCATGGTGACATCTGCTTTCGCATGAATTATGTCGTATATATAGCTTATTGACTTATTCCACTCATAGGCGACAATTACATATCTTATATACGAATAGATATTGATTCGAGCACGAGTATGTCACATCTTACACCATATAAATACCACAAGAGTTAGTTATCTAGGCACTAGGCAACCACAGTATGTAGGAATGCTCGTCCGGAATGTCAGCAGAATAGTTCGATTTTGCTGTGAGGCTCAATAACCTCCACAAAATTCGGAGCCCGAGAACAGGGGCCTTTTTCGCCGACCCACCTTACCTAAATCACCTCGTCTGCGAAGACGTGGAGGTCTCTGCTGGCGGGATGATGGAGACTATTACAGCTATTGCAATACACAGGCGACCGCACCCTATAATAAATTACAGGCAGACGAGGGTGCAACGAGGTAAACATATTACTCTGTCACAACGTTTTGTTGTTGGACCTCGTTTGTCACTGGCAACTGCTGCTGCTGTGACCACATCTACAGGGAGCTCGTCTTGAGCGAGTCTTGGGGAGGCTGGAAGTCGAAGGAACGTTCTTCGCAAACACGAGCAAGAACTGCAGAGCACGTCAAGCAGTTTGTAATTTAGAAGACATGTCTCATGCGGGACGTCTCTCTGCGCCACTACGTAACTCGCATAACTATTTCGCTGGATGCGAAGGTGTGGAAAGGAATTTATTTCATAAGCTGCCAGGTTTTTTAAAAGTCATTTAAATGTTTCCACATACTCTACAGTACACACATAAGTGAAGACATTTATGCTATACTTACTTGTCGTTTTATGGATTTTAAAGATAATTACTTATATACAGCTGCAGCCTAAATCGGCTCATCCTTTCAGTCTTACATGCTCGATAAAAAAATCATACAATCAATACGCGATTTTCATATGACTACTACCGTGTTTCAACAAGTCGTGTATTAGAAAAATAATTAGGGGTGGCAAGGTGTTACAATTGTTTCGACTTGAATTTTCATATAAATCTCATCTTAAGTTTTATAACTCAGAAAATACTAAAAGGTTAATCTTGACCTTTAACTATTTTCATAGCAGTTTATGGAAATGAATAAACAATAAATGGTTTGCCTGCAAGAATTTTTGCAATTGTATTTTTTATTACCACATTAAGTATTCCAAGAACTGTCAGATTCTAAACTAATTTGTAATTCTTGCATTACGTACTATGGATTTAAAAAATCTGTAAAGGGCTTTACTCAGAACTTCTCTCGCAAGTGGAAGCGGTGACACTAACTATTTTGAAAAAACAAAGGCAACTAGGTCTAACAGTATCTTGACGTTCCTAATGATACTGAAACAATAATAATACTTTGTCTTTTAAACGAGGAAGTAGAAATTTACTTCTTGTAGCTCCAAAAAGTACGAACAGGAGTTTTATACATTGAGATTTTCAGAAGCATAAACAAGAAAAAATCTAAAAATGTAGAATCACAAGAACTTGTCGACACAAGATCGTTTAAAATTAATCTGTCGCCAAAACACTGCTATAAATATTCCAATGTTTCTGTTGAAAGTATTCTTATTGAATAATTTCATTATCATGGAGTTGATTCACAAAATATTGGAAGAAGTTTTTAATATCTTTCAGCATTTATGGGTTTTCAAATAATATTAGGCGGATAATCATTTGTGGCGAACCAGCTACCCAAAGGCTTATTTTGTGGCAATTTAGAGGAGCTTCTTCAACGAAATATAGATTATCATCTCCAGGGACACATTACTACAATCATTAAAGTAAAATCATGACTCATCGGTAATGAAAGTCAAGTCCAAGACGTTATCATCCTCTTGATACATTTGCATCCTGTAGGGGTACATTTCTAATTTTTTTTAATTATACGGCAACTTCCATAACTTAAGTCCATTTCTTGAGCAAGCGTTGGGATCGATTTTATAGTTTTATTTTGCAATCGATTTCGAACATGGTCTACTAGTTTGTCGTTTCCCTGATACGTTGTCAGTTTCCCGAAAAGTGGCTACAGTATTTATGCTCGATGGTACTCATTCGATAATATTGCAACATCGGGAAACTTTTTTATGAACTCGTTTAAACGAACTTATTAAGAATACTCATAATCACCGTTGCTCAACCGTCCATTTCGAAAATATGCATCTACATAAAAGATATATCTGTTTGTAACACTTTTTAAATTAATTGTAAATAGCAACAATTTCAATTGGCAGCTTTATATCTTCCGGTGTTAATACATATGAATTTAAAATTACAAAAGCATCTTTGACGAACTTACTTTTTACTCATACTATACGTTTAAGGGATCAATCTTTATGATTTTATATCTGACATGGGTTGAATAATATGATGCAATGCCAATTGGCTTTCCTGCAGAGTCTCTGATATTTAGTTAAAAGGTCACAAGTTCAATACTTGACGTAAGCTAATACTTTCACCGACTTAACTACATCATCTTTAAATTATCTCTATCCCTTTTATACAATACAGGTAGTAGACTGGGATTAGAGCGTATTACCAGTATTACTTAAGGTTTATTAAATATAAAACTAACAATCGCTTTGATTAGTACATCGAGAGTTCGATTATTATTTTTGTAATTACAGATGATTCTTGACTTTCATGGTATACAATCAGATTAATTGAAAGATTGGATATACAGTGTTAAGGAGGGCCAGTACGGGGAAGGATCTCGTTAACAGTAAGAGATACAAATTTGGTTAAATGGAAAAAATGTTGCGTAATTAAAGGACTGAAAAAATAACGCTTAGAAATCTTTGATATAATTTTTCGTTTTTGGGTTATCTTAAAAAACGTATTTTTTTAAATCTTTGATTCAATTTTTTTCTGGCGTTAGTATTAAAGTTAGAGCAAAATTGACCAAACTTTGTTAGAGCATCTTTCAATGGATTTAAAGACTGCATTATCAACTTTTTTATTCGACGTTTCGTCCCCGAGCAACCATCATCAACGTCATCTTTTTACGGTCCTAATTTCTGATGTAAAATTTTAAGTCCTTTTTATTCTAAATTCACCAATATACCATACGTTACCCATTAGTTACGTTTCGAGTTCTTTTTGACCATCATCAGAACATTTTTGGATGCGAACCATGCCCTAGGCCATTTCAGAAGTTGTTTCAGCTTTGTAAGTTAATAAAAATCTGTGAGGGCTCTAATCAGAACTTCCCTCACGAGTGGACATTGTGACGCTAAACAATTTTAAAAATCAAAGAAAAACAGAGGTAAAAATATTATCACGTTCGTAGTAATACTGAAACAATAAAATCAAACACTTTGTAATGTTAATGATAGCAATTCCAATTAAAAAAAGGATTACCAGTAATGGGATTCGAACTATTGCGCCTGCGAACGCGAATTTAAATCCAGACGTTTCATCCACGGGCCCATCGAGGACCGCTGCCAGTTTTGTGATGTGAGACTGCATTTAAAAGAACGACCTTATTGTTGACACTTTTTTATTCATTTACTCTATATCTGTTGGGTCCCATTCGTATAGTGTAAAGCCTGACCTATGTGTAAATTATGCCTGTTATCTGTTTCCCAGTTAACGCAACAATTAATCAAATTTTAAGTTTTTAAGATGTTCACCCTGTATATATTTTTCCGAAATTTTCTCGGTTTCATGCCCCGTAGACATAATTATAATGTGCATGGAAAATTCAGTTTTCCTCCAACAGATAGTTTTTGAGTTTTATCGCCAACAGACAGACGAAATGGAGAAAACCTGTTTTATGTCATCTAGGGACACGGAAACGTGAAGATCTGAAGAAATTTCGGAAGGTGATATTTTTTCGATCACATACTTCCTTCGTCTTTTAGCCGAGGGAAGTAAAAAATTAACTTCGTAGAGAAAATTTACTACTTAAGATGAGATACGTTTTCGTCGTTCGTAAAATTGCACCACTCACGATTAACGGGACTTATGGACAAATTTTCACCCCACGAAAAAAAACTGCTTTCATATTTTCGTAAAATATACTATTATCAAAACACCAAGACCGACACAGATTGAGGGTGATGAAGATATATCAGATAAAAGCGAATATATTGCTATGGTATTGTGTCCGCAAGCAGTACTGTTTAATCTTCAGTTATATTTTAAAATAATTAAATAACCGAAGAACAGAATTGGTTATAGTATAATCGTTAAGAATATTAATATTGCATAATACTAAACAATTGTTTAATAGTTGATGATTTACATATCACGATAAAAGTTAAATGGGTTTTAGGTGAACATGAACAACTTAAATTTGGAGCAGGAGCATTTGCGGCACTAGTAATTGAAAGGAAATTTGCATTGATTACTTTAAGGACAATACGAAAACGGTTTCACAGTCGATAAATATAATGCTATGCAAATGTATTATAATTAAGCATAAGTTTACTATAAAATGACCTTTTTGCAAAATAGAACGATTTTACTTAGTTACCGCTTGTGTTGCCAAATCAGTAAGTTATGTTCACCGTTCTAGAACGGTAAGTAAAAATGCGAGGTTAGCAGGTTAGGTTTTGCGTCAGTTTTGACACAGGCTGACGCAAAACCTAACCTGCTAACCTCGAATTTGACATAGACTTACAGTGCCACCAACATATTATTCTCTGGTTGTCACATTTTACTGACGTTTGAAGAAATAGTACATTGTGTATCTAGGACGAAAAGCATAACATTCCCAGACGACTGTGAATATTGTTGGACGAGGCGAATGCCGAGCCCAACAACACAGGAGTCTGGGAATGTTGCTTTTTGTCCAAGATACACATACTATTTTTCCGCCGATCGATACCAGTAATTAAAAAAAATTAGGAAATAGTACTCGAATATTCCCTGCCTAGGCCGGGAATATTATTCCTGTACAGTTTTATTGTAAATTACCTAGCAACGGCTAATGTAATGGAATGTTTGAATTATTCCTGCACAGTTTTATTGTAAATTACCTAGCAACGGCTGATGTAATGGAATGTTTGATTTTGCTCAACAAAATTTTGTCAATAATGTGACAGTTCTAGTATGATTGGCGGAAAAATAAATTTCTATCGTGCATAAAACGTCGTAACTATCACGAACGTTAAGGAATTACCTATCTCAGACAATAATTGGAGTCGTCGCTTCGCTACTCCTCCAAGCAATTGTATTCGCTCGGTAAAATGTCCTTACCGTTCTTAATACTTAATATACTGTTAAGAGTAATACAAGTAGTAGTAGTACAAGCTAATTTTTTTGTAGAATTGCAATACCTTTATAATGGTGAGCATATTTACAAAACGCATGTCAATATTAACAAGTAACACAAAGAACATGTAATGCATATGTGATACAAAAGCAAGGTACCTGACGTACCGCAAGTGCAAGATTACAAATTGTGGACTAAAACTAAGAAGGTTAAAATGTGTTGAAGTGAAGTGTCAAAATGTGACAGTTATAACGGATGTTCATTCATTATTCCGGTCAAGTTGCCTTTGAAACATTTGTTGTGTGAATAATATGTTGGTGGCACTGTAAGTCATTATGACAAGAGCTCACAATTATGTCAAATTCGAGATTAGCAGGTTAGGTTTTGAGTCAGTTTGTGTCAAAACTGACGGAAAATCTAACCTGCTGACCTCGAAAACCTCTTGTCATAAGGACTTACGGTGCCACCAATATATTATTCATATAACAAATATTTCAAAGGCAACTTGACCAGAATAATTAATGAACACCCGTTACAAATTTATTTAAATAATTTACTGGTAAGTAAGAAAACCAAATGTTAAGTAGCTATGTAATTTCAAGATATAAAATGAAAAGCAATATATTGTTTTTGTGCTCCAACAAGCCAAATATCATGCTGGGGCTTAAACATTTATATTTTGAGTAATAGTCCATTTATGCTCCATTTATGTTTACTTGAAGTCCATGTGTTAAATTTAGAAGCCAGATGGATAATTTGGTGCAAATAGGTACCTTCGACGTGAAAGGCAATGACTTCGGGAACCAGCTAGGATCAGATATATGGTGTCTCGGGCTATTTTAGAGGAGTAAGCTGAACTGTTACTGTTTTCTTACATATCGAAGTTGATTTTATGTGGAATAAGGTGCCAAGTAGCGGAACAACGAACAGGGGGTGCTGGTGCAGCCGGTTTGAATAGGCGAAAGGGCGAAACATCAGAAGGTCGTAGCGCTTTGCTATTCCTAGCTGCAAACAAGTGTAGTCAGAGTAGATGCTGGAAAGCAGTTCCGAGGAGTAGAGGCGTCTAAGGGTGCAGAACTACTTTTCAGGAATATAATTCTGTGCCTCCAATAGTGTAGAAAGCAGGTAGTTGCGGATTGTTTGCTCTTCGTTGTTGTTGAGAGAGCATAACAGGAATCTAAATAGCATTGTTTTACACATGCGAAATAAATAAAGAGTATCACTTATCTGAGTGAATAAGTATTGTAATTAGTTGTTTTATTTCATCTTCAATTACATTGGAGTTGTTTTCATTAAGTAAATAGAGGTTCCATTACATTCAGAATATGAAAACATCATTTAACCAATTTTGCAATAAATATAATAGCAATCTATTAAAAGTTTTCATTTGATCTAATTTGTTATAACCCAACTCACAATTTGAGGAACTTATGTTTCCAAGCTAGCCATTATAATATATTTATGTCATTAAGCTGATATATAGCAAATAACGAAAGCGGTTGAATTTTCTAAGCAGAGGCAACAGCCGAGGTTTATAATCACTCAAGCCCGTATTTGCGTATCGGCCGTGTGTTGTTGAAGATTTTTCATAATACAAATTTATACATTTTGTGAATACTTGTTAAACATAAGTTAAAGGTTAGGTGATTCTTAACGGCCGGCTGCCGTTATAATCCTTAAAAGCCGCCGGCTGTTACGAATGACTATTTGTGTGTTTGTTTAGTTCAGATTAAAGACAATAACGGTATAGTATTGTAAAAAATATTTATCGATTGAGCATAAAAGGGAAGAATACTTAGCTATTTAGATAAATTGATAAATCAAATTTGAACTAGCAGTAGCTAACAACATTTTAAAGCATTTGAGATTACAAAAAACTTTTAATCTTTATATGTGTGTAGGCTTAAAGTTACAATAAATATGGTATACGCTATATATGCATTGCAATGCAGTAATAAACCAAGGAGTTAAATATAAATGCACATTGTTACTCATAACTTTCAATTTGTATATAGACGATATGCCGTTGTCAAGCTGCACTCGGGTTCTCTCGGAACAGAAATCTATATATTAATACATTACTCCTCGCCGATGACCCAACTATGATTGCTAAATTAGCAGCCGCAGTATTATACATAAAATTTCGAACGAATATACTTGCAAGATCTTTTCAAAGAAAACAAAGATACTCCTGCTACTCCTGAGTGATTTTGTTTTAATTTTTCTAATCTGATACCTTCAGAATAATGGTAACATATCTATTTCTAGATAATTACTGAATCTGTAAGGAATGGAGTTGGTCTGAAGATGTCTAGATTTATACAAGATGTACATTTAGTGAGCTAGTTTTCATCCAGAAATTCCTGTTGAAAATCATCATATTTGTCTTTTGAAGAATAATCCCATTTATCATTGATTTTTTCTGCAATTCTTTAATAACTTGCATTGATGTATCAAACGTTTATTAAATACGAAAGCAATTATTTAGTGATACATTGTCAAAAATACCTAGTCTCAACTTGTCACATTGATTTAAAAATTGCAATCGACATAAATTATTTAACTCTCTGTCAGCCCTATAAAGATGTAATTCCATACATCACTGTTATGTCTATCTCTCTTATTCATTTCCAGCTCTGAAGAAAACTGTGGCAGGTTCACATTCTATAATAATATTTTTCTTATACTGCTGGAAAGAACTGAACTCTTCGTCAGTTTCCCGCTGTAGCGATCACCCTCCTCACACTTCTTTTCATTTGCTGCTTCCGTTTCGGCAACTTTCCTCCGTTCTGGAAAACAGCCAACGTGGTGATATTACCTAAGCCCCGCAAGGACCCTATCTCCCCTAATCTTATCGCCTTATTGCCCTTCTCAATGTTTTGGGCAGAACCTTTGAAAAGATCCTTGCTTAGACAATTCTTAGAGGCCCACACAGCCATCTCCAACTTTCAATATGGCGTTTGTCCTCAAAGAAGCACCACCAACCTTCTGCTTTAGCTCCAAACTGACGCCACACTTGCCATCAACTCCGGTCTATGCTTCCTCGCCCTCATGCTGGACATTGAGCCAGCTTTTGACGCCATTTGGCATGCTGGACTGCTGAAAAAACTTTTGGATTTTTCTGTTTCTCCTTTTTTTGTCCGCATTATCAACGGCTATCTATTTTACCACCAGCACCACGTCACAGTCTGCGGAACAACTTCAAGACCGTTCTCCCCAAAAATCGGGATCCTCAAGGCGCAATTATCGACCCTCTACTCTTTATCACATTCTGCGCCATTTTCCCTTGCGCCCCGCTGAAGAGACCATATTTTCCAGTACGCGAGTCAAACCGATTAGTACTGGCCGCGCCTCCAACCTTCTGTCCCCGTCACTTATGAGTAGACCCAACCCAAACAAAATCTAGGCCATCTTGTTGAAAAATTCACATCACCGCAGTAAACCCTTACTGGACCCTAACAACGCCCCCTTGACACTATGGAACTCTATAGTACAGCTCCTCACTTCAGTCACCTATGTAAGTGTTCAATTTACTGACATCCTGAGCTGGTCTCCCCGAGCTTCAAAGATGCCTCGCCTATATAATAATAATAATAATAATAAATTGTCTTTTATTTCCACAAAAACCAAAATTATCCATACATATAAGAAAAGTAACTACAAAGTTTGCGGAAATGAAGGCGCGGTTCGGCATAGCATCAAGATGCGTCGCCGTTCTTCCACCTAACCTTAAAAAAAACACAGAAAAAAAAACAAAACAAAAACAAAAAAAAACAAACAATTCCTAATACAGTTGTAACATAATGTATCTTCAATAATGAGCAGATACCACACGTAGAACTAATCCAGCTCACTGCTTCGAGATTAAAAATGATTTAATTTTTTTTTAAATGACGCATGCTGTAGAGTTTTCAGGGAACAGCTTAATTTATTATATATATGAACAATTTGATAGGAGTAAGAGAAAGAGTGTCATTCTCTTCGTGCTCTGACGCAACTTCGGAGGCTGCCATCCTCCGACCCTCATCCACACTTACAAGACCTTTATTCGGCCTGTTATTAATTACCGTTTCATCTGTTTCGGCACTCTGCTTTGCTCCAGCATGAAGAGGCTAAGGGCAAGGAGAGGGCCGTCGCCAGAAAGATGCTGCGCGTGAACTGATTTCATCCCTCTGAGGAGGTTTGCGACCTCACCAATATCCCCCCTATAGACGGCAGATCACACCCTCAGGACCGCAGCCATCCAAACTAGGAGGTCCAAGACGAAGAAGAGGTTTATCCCAGCCATTCTTCTCGGCGACGCGAAAGATCTTCCAGCACATCCTAGACACCGTTTCCCTTAACCTCCGATTATCACCATTATAGTGTACTATATCATTTAATTTTCTGTAAACATGAACTATCGCAACATTTTTTTTGTAAACGTGAATTGTTTTTTTTTAATCCCAAAATTTCATGTACAAAGAAGAAGAGGAGTAGTCCTCTAAACGATAGTAGGATTGGTTTATTAATAATTAAGTATTGTATAAGTAGACTTAGCTGAATAAACTTTGAAAAATCAAAAAAAAATTACATCTAGTACTGCAAATCTCTCTTACTCCTACTATTTCGTATTTTTTATCTTTGTTTAATTCAGGGCTGTGGAGTCGGTAACAAAAAATCCGACTCCGACTTCGACTCCGACTACTGATATTTTAGTAGTTTGAATGCGACTCCGACTCCCGACTCCGACTCCGGCAGTACTAGAATATTGATACCCCCCCCCCCCCTTCTATTACCTTTCATCTACCTGATAAACTTTACCGACTAATGACGAATTTCAGAAGTTGTGATGAATGTGGTTGATTATAATAAATTTCATATTTACAAATATTGCATTCACGGTTTCCAGCAACGTGCTGATTTCACGTACAAATACACAGAAAGGTTTACAAACGTAAATGAGGAAAAGGATAAAATTTACTTTAAGAAGAATACATTTCATGACAAAATTTCATAAACGTGCAAATGCCATTGTTATAACAAGTAAGTTTCTTACCTGCCTACTAAACTAACAGTACTAACTACATTCCGTCGTAGATTATTTTCTTAAATGGTCATTTACTACCTGCCTACATAATACAACTTTACTGAGTCATAGGAAATTCAAATAGTCTGAGGTCTGAGCAGGGTTGAGCAGATTTAAATTATTTGATTAAAATAATGAATTTCATGGAGTAATTTAATTATCAAAAGTATATAAATATATATAAATAATATTTTTTATATTTTGCCAAATCAACAAAACAAATACACAAAAGAAGTGTCCTTCAAATATTGCCAATTAAACAAAATGCTGAAATTGTTTTAACTTTTAAAATACATCTTGAAACAGTTAAAACATAAAAATAAGGTGCACTATAAAAGTTAGAAATTAGACGTAATACTAATAATAGTAATAATACGTACTATGCTTGTTTTATTGTTAATCACATAAAACAGTTGTTTGGCAAGATATTGAAAAACCGTCTACTACGTTGTACAAGGACAAAGTCGGTATTTTTTAAATAGTTTGGTAGGAATTTAAATTTACAAGCGGTTATCACACTGATTCTAGAACACACTCTGCACACTCGTGGATCTATAAATTAACATATTATAGTGCACCTGCATTTTCATAAACTACCATAAATAAAGAAAAATCGATTTTTATTAACCCTGAGTCTGTCTTCAAATAGTCAGTACTACAGTCGTTCAAATAGTTTCATAGCTTTTGGTGTTTTTATTAAAAAAAAATAATTGTAAAGTGGGAGTCGGAGTCGGGTAATTTATACGGACTCCGACTCCGACTCCACCCAAAAAGTTCCGACTCTTCGACTCCGACTCCCGACTCCGACTCCGACTCTACAGCCCTGGTTTAATTCGTATAATATAAGGCTTAAGCGTGCTCTTCTATCTTTATCTTTTTTAAAGTGGTTAAGTTGATTTGCTTATATCATCACAAATTTCTTTTTAATAAATAGTGCATGTTCAAATAAATATCTTAAAGAGTAGTTGTGTGAAATTAAACATTTTACCAATATAACAATTTGGAATTTTAAAAATTATTTATATTTTAGTGCAATTAGAGTACTTTTGATTTATGAGCTGGCCACTATACAATACTCCCATATGTTAGGCATTGTATTACAAGTTAAGGTTTTTCACTTCGCTGATATATTAACATGTAGATAGGAACAGTAGAAATTATTTTCTCCTTCATATAGAAATCTCTATCTGTCAAAATAATAGAAGCGATTTGACTGGTCTCTTAGCTAAATTCTTGAACTGTTCGCTAATTTATTATATTTTATCTCTTCACGAAGAAATAATCCATTATGTTACTATAAAACTCTAATTACACGTTTGACTTCATTACTTTGCATAGCTTAGACGACACTGTTATTCACATTTTTAAGTTTTGGTGCAAGTTAATTTAAATTTGTTTCGGATGAACTAAAATATAGCTATTCAATTAATGTAAAAGAAGTTTACATTAATTAGTAATCTAAAATATGGATCGTTGAAGTGAAAAGTACGGTCTTTCATCATACTAAATAAATACTAATAAAATAACAACTCTGGGCTATGAAACACAGTTGAAGAGATCATGTACCGCAGCCAATTTTGTGTGCAGTAATGAAATTTGCACATTAAATTCTCTGGGGAAATAAGGACACTTGGGAAACGCCTACCTTGATATAATAAAACTTGACCTCTACACAATGGGAATAGAAATCGTGCACCACATTCAACAGCAATTTTCCAGCAACGCTATGTTTGAACAAATTTCTACGACAAAGGTGCCTCGTATTGCAGCATCTAGATAAAGCCATAGTCGTGCAACAACACTGAAACAGTTACACTAAGCTTGTCGCTGTCACGGCAGGACAGTTAAAGGCACACTATACGAGAAATATAAATAAAAAAATACCAAAATTTGCAGCTCCGTGAGATTAGCTTTTTAATCATCAAAGAATTAATATGTGATGTGCTAAATAGAACTTCAAATTGAAAATAAATAATTATGACTGTATGTATTTTAGAAGAGTACACATATTTTTAGGAATATGAAATTAGGAGCGATTATGGCTTATAGAAATCTTAAATTAATAATTTATTAGAAATTCATATTCCAAACTGGCAAATATAATTAACAGTACATTCCAGGGTGATTCAACCAAAACACGTTCATGATGGGTAAGCGATGATTGGCAGCCTCGCTGACACAGCAAGTAGATTCTAGTTGTTCATTAATGCGCAAATGGTAGCACGAACTTTACAAACTAACTAACGTGTTTAAAGTATCTACTTTAGACAGGGCTGTAGAAAAAAAAGTTTATCTAATCAAGATCAACGGGCTATAATTCCATTTTTAACTAGCGATAGGCGTTCTCCTCTAAAAATTTATACGACAACGCTTGGTATTTATAAAGAAGTTGCTGTTCAAAAACGGTGGTTGTGGAACGACAAAAGTCATTTTTGGAAGGTATCAAAGACATGCCACCACCTGGACATGCGCTTGTTGTGAAAACACCCTCTGCTCTTCTTTATTGTATAACAATATTAATAATTGTTGGGCCTATAACTGATGGCGGATAGTGAACGGCCTTTAGATATAGAGGTTAGCTGCGAAATAAGTAGATAATTTTGTAGTATCTGACGAATAAGCAGTCCCCGACCAAACAGCTCACCGAGCAATCACCGGTATAAGCCATCCATCTTCTTACTGCCAACAGCTTCTATGAAGAGGATGGCAGAGCAGACTGAGGGAAGGGCACTCTTTTCTCTTTGGGGTTAGAAATCACCCGAATAGGTGAACGAAGAAAGAATGGTCAAAGGTGTAAGGATGCAGAAAGCAAGGCGAGTGTCTCTTGAATAATCATAATAGACACCAAAATTCAAACATTACTAATCATAGGTCCAGGATACATACAAGACTGCAGGGTCTCCTTGATCGTCATCCTGCGAAATCCCTGCAGTTTACCTACTAAAAAAATTGTAGTACCTCAGCTATGAAAATTGGCACGTGGAATATGCGAAGTCTATACGAACCTGGTAAAATACACAATGTTATCCAGAAAATTCAGAGAATGAACCTGACCACCTTAGGTCGTAGCAATAGTATCCAAAGAGGTTGATAAATCAGTAGTAAATTTCATCCCTGTATTAAATCGTGTCATGCTTCTTCAACTACAAAAAAATCACTGCATGTTAAGCATATTCCAAGTATATGCTAGGTACATATATCTGGAATTCTGAAAAACTTAATGAACAACTAGATAAATTCTATGAATAAATTAACAATTTGACGCAATCCCCTAAACCACGAAATATCATATTAGTTTGAGGAGATCTTATTACCAGGAGGAGATGGACTACTCCAATTCTGTCAGAAAAATGAGTTAATTAAACGAATATCTTATATAAACTTCCAAATTGCTGTCTTTACACTTCAAAAGCTCCTCAACACAAATCACGAAATATTGTGAGAAACCAAATCGATTATATGTGTACTGATAAACGATCGATACAAAAATTCAATTAAGCCTCTAAGGGCATAAGTCGGTGCGGATGTCTCATCTGATCGTAACCACATAATAGCTCGATTTAGCGAAAAACTGAAAAGGAAAACAAATAAACCTAAAACTAATAAGTTTTCCACCTGAAGAATCAAGAAGTATAGCAAGAATTACAAAGGGAGTTCAACAAAAACCTAGAAACTCTCAAAGTAAACGATTTAATTGCTCGAGATGCAATAAATAGAATATGGAATGGTTTTAAACAAGCTCTTATTGAACCCAGTAGAGCAATCATGATAAAAAAAAAACGCAGAGAAACAAGACAAGAATGAATGACGTCTGAAATCCTACAACTAATGAATAAACGTCGAACTATGAAGAACAATATTACTGGATACAAAATTATTCAGAAAAAAATAAGACGATTCAAAATAATAAAAACGAAAGAAGAATACTATAAGAACAAAAAATGTAACGAAATAGAACGGAAAAACAGTAACGGAGGTGAAAGGCAAACTAAAAACATGGAAGACATATATAGAAGAGCTATTTGAAGACGACAGACATACAAATATGTTAAAAAATCAACAAGAACAAGAAACCAACAAGACAAGAGCGGACACACTACTAAAAATATAAAATGTGAACAATCCACAGGACCGGATAGGCTATCGTATGAAATTCGCAAGATGACATAAGAGGAACACATACACATGCTCGTAGATCTGTTCAATGTCATATACAGAACAGCAATTATACTTGAAGAGTGGCTTCTATCAACATTTGTCGCCATTTCGAATAAGATGAACGTTAAACAGTGCACCAAATACAGAACAATTAGTCTTATGAATCATGTGCTAAAAATATTTCTGAAAGTGATACATAAAAGAATATACAAACAACCAGAGCAGGATATCAGTAGTTCGGGTTTCGAGATGGACTGGGTACAAGAGAAGCACTGTCCGCACTGAACGTAATAGCACAACGATGCTTAAATATGAATCAGGACCTGGATGTTTGCTTCATCGATTACAACACAGCCTTCGATAAAGTACGCCATGAACACCTTATTGAAGTTCTCAAAGAAAAGGACCTTGATACTAGAGCTACTGCAAAAATTAAAAACCTCTACTTTATTCAGAGGGCTGTTGTGAGGATGGAAGAAGGTCACACAGAAAAAATACAAATTAGAAGAGGAGTCGGACAAGACTGCGCGTTATCATCGGCACTTTTCAACATGTAGGTACTCGGAAGAAATAATGAGAAAAGCACTGACAAATGAAAATCGAGGAATCAAAGTTAACGGTGTTTGTGTTAACAATATTAAATATGCAGATGATACGGTTCTGTCGGCAGACAATCTTGATAACTCACAAATACTAGTCAACAAGATAGTCGCATAAAGTAAAAGATAGAGACTGTCACAAAACTTAAAGGTTGTCAATCCGTAGATTGGTTGGGTTCAACACAACGGATTTGCCTTCTTTAGCTGTGTCCACCTGGATCCGATTGGAAGACTGTTTTACTTCCGGTATCTTTTACTATTGAAGACGTCATTTCATTTGTGTTAGGCACATTTATAAATAAGGATACGTGTCATACGTGAAAAAGATGCAGCAATAAAATAAGAATTAATACAAGACATCGATAATTGAAATGGTGCGAATTACAGGTGGATATTAATATATTAGATAAATAGGATAAATTGACCGGAAAGAAAATGAATTGTAGGAGCATTGCTTAAAATGTGAGTATAGAACAGGTTAATGCCAATATCTGCGAAAGGTAAAACGGATGGTTGTCTATCTAAAAGCATTTCATAAATGAGCTGAGGACCAGAAGGAACGGGCAACGGGGAAACGAAAAAAAAAGAATGAAGTAGAAGCAAATGAGAATATAAAAAATTGCCAATTAAAAGTTTGGATTATAGAAAAGTCAGAGTACTGTTCCTCCCCTTAGTCTCTGATTATTATTATTAAGGGGTAAAATTCAATCTGTTACCTACTTAATATTGCCATTGCAGATAGTTACTACACTAATTAATGGAAGTTGCTATATATCATTCAATGGTAAAAGTTTACAGATTTGATGTTTCATTTTAATGCATTAGCCATACATGTAATATTTAAAGATTAAATTGGTATAATATAGTACTGTGTCTTTTAAAATTTAACAAAAATTCGGCTGGATTACTCTGAATAGTAATGAAGCATAACGTTATTACTTTCAAATGTCGTTTTATTAAGAGCGTTCATCATCCAACAAAGATACAGTGAGATTTAACTAGTGGAATGTATTCGAAAACACCACCATTGGTGTTGCAGTGAAACTCGTTTTAATAAATTTCAAGATGCAACTTGCTACAAAACGTATTAGCCTTGGGTTTACATAGATGTAACTAACGGTGTCTGTGAATGACAAGATTGTGTGCAACTGCACCTTGCTTCAAGGAAAGTCGACTTTGTCAGGGGAAGTTGAAACTGTAATTGAATTCAGACTTTAGCTAACCGGAAATATCGTAGTTTAATTTACTATTATTTCCCCAGGCCATTACAACTACGGATGAACTCTTACATGATCAAATTTTATAAAAATACTGGCTAAACTAAAGTATTTAATGGCCGTGGTTAAAGCGACGCTCGCTGGTGTAATGCGGTAATGCAAATGCATTTATAGCTGCAATTTCTCTGCAAAATGTGCTGCTATTTTGTTACGAGAAAATTAGACGACATTACAGCTATAACGGGAATGCAAATGTGCCATTACAAGTAATTAACTGAATGTATAGGTTATTCTACTTAATTTTGGTGCTGATGCTCTGGCAACCAAAGTTTTCAATTATTCTACGTACAATGTTACATGTTAATAAAGCGCAACTAAAATAATTTGCAATAAACCCTTTTACGTTAAATTAGAATAATTCGTTCTGGCTGGCAGACATTTCAAATTCACCCCAGTAACGACGGAGAGCGCGGCAATTTAAAATCCCATTTGTAAAAACTACGAAATCTGAGCTGAAAATTATATTCCTACAGTGTGGACTCCATCCCATAGATGTTAATTGCTAGCAATTTAAACTGCAGTATTGCTGTGTTAGCTGAATATTTTAATGCATTTTATGGAGGTTCATATAACCTATTAGAGGGAAACCTGATGATACTGTTCGGATTTAAGCACTTACTTTAAAAGGAAGAATTAAACCGGCATAAAGGCCAAGCAGCTACGACTTATATAAATGTTTGACTCGATATTGAGCAATAAACCTAAGTCCTGAGAAATTAAATTTCTGTTTTGTATGTGCTTCTAAAAATTAATTTGTAATTTTGTGGCTGAACCTAATTTTCATATCTGTATTGACTTGATTAAGGGAAAGCTTATTTTTAAACAAGCGACTAACGATTGCTTGAGATATTATCATGTAACGTTTAATTTTATAATTTGAATTGAGCAACAGCGATGAAACTCGATTTTAGAATCCTTTATCTAATAGACTTGTCCGTCCGTCCGTCTGTCCGGGACGCTGTTTCAGCAGCCAAACCGTAAGAGATAGAGAAAAAAGTTATGAAAGTTATATGTTTGGAATGGTTATGTCAGCTCAGGAACCGAATTTCAGTCACGTGGCACTTCCGGTTTTCGAGAAATCACAAAAAAGACCGTTTTTCAAATAGAACGCGTATTAAATAAATATGTTTCAGCAGCCAAACGGAGCTGCGACCCTCTGCGCCCAAAAAAACGTCGATCGGTTAGGCAACCACTTTGACACCTTCCAGGTCTGGGTACAGTTTTTATTTAATACGCGTTCTATTTGCAAAACGGTCTTTTTTTTTTTTTAATTTTAATTAACGTGCTTCAACTGCTAAGGTTATTAGCACGATTACAGACAGTTATTGCTACATAAGTTATAATACGTGTAGTAATTTAATTGTACTTAAAAATGTCAATATTTGTTGTGGATTATGTAAAGCTTCATCTATATTTGGTGGAATCCCGTTCGTTTTCCTTTCTTCTTCATAATTTTTGCATTCTGTAAGAATATGAAATATACTCAAAGGAACATTACAGGTGTCACATTTAAGTTGATCGGTATTTTGGAGTAAGTGAGAATGTGTAAGGCGGGTATGTCCAATTGTAATTCTAGTTAAAATAATCTGCTGCCTTCTACTAGTCGTGTATTCCCATGTCATCTTGTTGGGCCATCCAATCGGTGTTATGCAGCGTTCTCTCTTCCACTCCTCATGTATGTTTCTATACGCACATCTTCTGAAATGTTTTTTAGCATCGGATACTGTAAGGCTATCACTACAGGTTATATCTAGAGATGTTGGCTTCTTTGGCTTCTCGATCGGCCTTTTCATTGCCAGGTATTCCAATATGTGAAGGGATCCAGAGGAATGTTAAGTTCTTAGTAGAGTGCTGAATGGTGGTATACAGCTGTAGTATCTGTTGTATTAAAGGTTCTGTGGTATACAAATTTTTAATTGCTTCTAAGGCACTTTTGGAATCTGAGAGTAATAGAAAGTTTTTTCCACATTGTTCTTGGATCCACTCCAGCGCTTTTAGTACTGCAACCACTTCACCAGTAAATACACTAGCATTAGTTGGCATACGGAACTTGTAGGAGTTTTATTATTATCTTAATTATATCCTAATCCTAACTTTTTAGGTTAGATTCTAGGCAAATTTTATCAAGGTGAATGCGACTGGTAGTTTGCTACCAACAATGACGTCATATACGTACGTGTGGTGAATACGCGTTTTATTTGCAAAACGGTCTTTTTTGTTTTATTAAATGAGACATTTGTCTCACTGGACTGCTAGTTATCCTCTAATATATATAGTGTTATATTTACTAATAGGGAACATTTGATAACAGAGCCGTTGAAATTAAATAAATTCATTTTTGAAGAAATAAGGGCGATTCTGAAAAAGCATATTTTGAAATCCATAGAAACAAATAATAAATGATTTAGAATGTAGTAGAAAACTTGATATTACATTTTCATAATAAAATGTTCTCTTATTCGAAAAATACAACAATTATGATTTTAAAACTATATTTGAACTTGCAACTTAGTTATAATAAATTCAACAATATTTGAAGCAAAGCCACAATTTGAGATGTACTCAATAGAGCATGCATACAACAACCACTCGTAAAATGTTTTATGTCTTACCAGTATCTTATTAGCTCTTAACAACTTCGAAACGCGGGCATAAATAGGATGATTATGCTCTAGGGCATTAAGGATTGCTATAGTTTTAAATAGGTTAATACAATACAAACACGAAGTTGACATTTGTCATTTTATTTATTTTCTTGTACAATGAAAGAACAATTATTAAATGTACCAGTAATAGAAACACTTTTCCCGTCTAATTGTAAGGTTGCGGTATTTGATATTGAAGACCCTCAAGCTAGAAGTTTCGCGACTTAGATGCGATACTGTTTTCTCTACAATATCCTTCCACAACGCT